>CM045766.1:134135164-134735164 GCA_025200525.1 Camellia lanceoleosa
AGGGCCTTGGGCTGGGGCACAGGCCATCATTTTGAGCCGACCCTTGGCTTACTTTTTGCCCGTGGCGTGGGACCATTGGCTCACTCGAGGCCAGCGGTCGCTTTGGCGGGGCTAATGTCGGTGTTATTTAATGGAAAATAATAAAATTTTAGTAAAAAATTAGTTAGGCCGAGTCTAATGAAACCCATACCCAAGCCCAAGGGCTCGGCAGGCCGTGCTGGCTCGCCCAAGCCAGAATCACCTTGGGCTGGGCTTGGAGGCCTAGTTTTTACAGCCGTAGTCCCGGCCCATTTGGTACTGCGGGGAGTCTGCAAAGGGCAGAGCATAGGTTCGGCTCTTGTCATGACGAACCGCCCTATGGGTTAAGGGCATGTAGGCGGTAATCACCGTTCTGACCTCGAGACCAAAAACAAACATAACTCGTCGAATAAAAGGGGGCCAAGCAAGAAGCAAAATTTAAAACTTTGTCTATAGAGCCGTGCTTATATGCACATCAAAACAAAACCATACTCGTATCGTCGATAACCCACATCAAAAATCTGAAGCATAAATTTTTTCTGAGACAAGATCATCTAAATTGAGCCAACCCATAGACTATATACAAATATACACAATTCCCTCGCCGACAAAACCATGCTTATATAACAAATGACAAGAGATGGGTCTCGTCTTTGAGACCACAAGTGACTTTCCAAAATTAAATGTTGTTTCATGGCGAGACTTCACTCGGGTTAGGTTTGGACTTCCATTGGCTCATCTACAAACATGAATGGCGTGGCGATATTGATGAATAATATCAAATGTAGAGATTACATAACAATGTAGAACAGCGAGTTGGCGGCCTTGGGCTGATTCATATCACTATTTAGCGGATATATAACTATACAAATTTCAAATCAAGTGACTTGTAGTTTCAACATATCACGGCCTTTGGCTCATTGATTTATTTCATGTCAAAAAACAACCTTGACCCGTTCATTTATGTCAGAATGGCTTTCGTTTTATATCAAAAATAGCTTTATTATTATTCAACATCCAGCGGCCTTGATCCACTCATTCATGTCAAAATAACCGGCCCACTCATTTCTCGAAGCGACCTTCCGGTCCATTCGATTCTGTCAAAACAACCTTTGGTCCATTTGTGTGTTTATCAAAAGCGACCTTTGGTCATTGTGTTTATCAAAAGCGACCTTTGGTTCATTCACTGACCATGCTGGACTTACATTTCTACAATCCCCAGTGTAACTCATAGAGTTTATAAGGAATAAACAATTAGACATTTACAAGCAATCAAATATCGATATTACTCCGCAGTGATTGACGTGGATTTCGCCACCTGAATGACCTACATTAACGAACACAAAGGGTCATTAACAATTGATCCGTTTCTTAATTCGTATTCCTCTCTGAACATTTCATGTAATTTACAATGTTTTAACATATGCCTAGAGTGATTATAAGTGAAGAGCGGAAAGAAAACTGGCTACAGACGCATGAACAAAATTTGACAAATTCTAGTTTGGTGTAACTTCCCATTTCGGCCGGACCATAAAAACTGCAAAAATCTTGATTACATAATCGGCAGGCGTGGAATCGGCGCTCATTTGAGTAATCCACAAAAAGCTCTCATTCGGCGTGAGATATCCCTATTTCGGCGGATACTGGTCTAGTCTTTGGGGCGCGATTTTTTACGCTTCAGCGGAGGTTACCATTTCGAGTGAACCAAAAAATTAAAAGGCTTGAATGTGGGCTCAACCCATTTCAACTTCTTACATTAAACTCAAATTACATTTATGTGTAATACTACGATACAATATTACAACATTAGGAAGCTCATTTCAAGGATTATACACTTCATTGTTTCAAATTGACATCAACTTCAACTCTATCATACATAATGCATTTCAAGCTCATTATCTTTCTCCATTATTTGTCACGTGCTTGATGAATTAATACATTCTCAACAGGTAACTTACAAGGGTGATCAAGACTGTGATTTATTTATACTGGATTACTACATTTGTGCTCAAACATTGCAATATCAAGGTGATTTCCCTACATGCATGCACATATTGAAGCTTCGATTCAACAAATACTACAAACGTCTCATTTCAAATCTTACGGCTTGATCTGAAATTAGCCTTGAACTTTATAAAATCACAAACCATAATCCAGAATCACTCACTGGGCAGCTTTGATCTCCTAAGCTCTAGTCAATTCTTGGGCTAAATTCAAAATTTCCAAGCTTTAGGCCAAATTTGCACAATTCTCTCCTCTCTAAGCATCTAACAGTAGGCCTTGCCTCTCTCAGGAAGGGTTTGATCATTACCCAAATGAAGTTAAAAGGAAGGGAATTAGTGTAAAATCTTTACATAAATCCCCCTCACAATATAATAATAATAATAATAATAATATTAATAATAATAATAATAATAATAATAATAATGCAATTTGGCACTATTCATCGATTTAATCTGACATTTTAATTTGACTGAATAAATATTCAATTAAATTTCACTAGTAATAGCTCTAAAAATTATGCTACTAATCACAATGGCGTGTCGATTTAAAGATTCTGGAGTTACATGGTGCGATAAAATTTAGGCCCTTAATTTAATTTCCAAAAAGATTATTCAAGCAAGATATGCCTCGGTGAGCAAGATAAAACTTTGAAATCACATATATTCACATAATGGCACATAAAATCATACTAAATACATAATCATACTCAAAATTAAAGACCAATTTGCATATTCACTGAACATGTGGTATCTGACTCTTCATGACTCGGATGAATAAGACCAAGGCAAATTACACTCTAATTAATAGTAATTATAATTTTTAAAAATAAATTATTGATACAAATATATTACGATTAAGTAACTAATAATATTAAATCACATAATTTTTTATAAGAATAAAATATTTAATAAATATTACATATTAAACCATTTGAATTATTTATATAAGTTACATGGTGAGTCCATTGATACTCAACAATGGCACTTATTTGGTAGAGAGTTGTGGGAAAATCTTTATAGTTTATGTACAGCAATTTTATAACTATGAGCAATGAAATTGATTTACTTATGAATTAAGCATTTTTTTAGCTCGAAGAATAAAAGCCCAATTTTTAATTTTTAAAAATTATAAGTTATAAGATATAAATAAAATTAAATATATTAAAATAATTTAAATTAAATTAAAATTAAAATAAATAATTTTTAAATTATATCAAACAGGCGTAATATATTTTAATTGAGATAGCCAAATAGAAAGACGCAAACCCAAAAATATGTAGGTGCATGTCTTATGGATCACGAGAGAGAACATTGGGTCTACAGTATTAACCTATCAGACATACGGCCAATAATTAAAAGTACTGCTACAGGTCCAAAAGAAAATGACGCGAAGGCACTTTGGAAAGCTACCTGACACACGGCCAATAATTAATCAATAGTACTGCTATAGCTCCAAAGAAAATACAAAAGAATAATGTGCAGATCCTCTTTTTAGGATCTCTTTTGGATCCTCCTTAATTTGATTAGTTACTTTTTTTTTTTTTTCTTCAATCATCATTCATCACTGTCAAAGGAGGTGGTAGGGATGGTGATTTGAGAATGCAATCACCGCTGAATACCAAAAGGCAATTTAGAAAGCTACTGACACACGGTCAATAATTGATTAATAGTACTGCTATTGGTCCAAAGAAAATGACCAAAAGGCAATTTGGAAAGCTAGTTAGAAATTGAAAATGACTTTCCTCTAACAGATTGATAGGTACTGCTGAGGTTGTAAAAGTCTATTAAGACTTTTATTTTGATAATATGAACTATTAATATGTAGGATGTGTTGATGTTATATATTTGTAAAAATTATATTAATTGAGTATTGATAATTATATGATCAAATTAGTTTTGTATGGAAAAAATATCGTTAAAAATAAATGATTAACAAAAATGCAGTTTGATCACATAATTATTAATATCGATCGATATAATTTTATCATATAGTCTTAATGGAGTTCTACTGGCATTGACAATTCAAAAGCGAAATCCGTGATGAACTTTCCACGAACCCAACAATACTTTTCAATCCGTGATTAGACTATAAGAAAGTCATTCTCATTTTTAACTAGCTTTCAAATTGTCTTCGGTCATTGTCTTGGGACTTGCAGCAGTAATATTAATTAGGGCTTTGATAGGGATTCCCTACCATCGCTACCCCCATCACCTTTTCACACACACGTGGTGAGTGGTGATTGGAGGAGAAGGAAAAAAAAGAAAATTTGGTGATCAAAAAAGAGGTCAAGGGTGGGGAAAAAAATGGGATCAGGATCTTTTTCCTGTAATTATCGAAACAGGATTTTACGGACTCAATAGTACTTTTTAGGCATTGTTTGGGAAGGGCTAAAGTGGTTATTTTAATCACAAAAGACAAAATAAGTTATTTTAACTATAAAAAATAAAACATCACATATAATCCATAATCATTACACTCTTTTCTCACAAAAAAAATTTAAAAAAATAAAAAAATAAAAAAATCCTTTCCAAGTCAAGCTTTTTAACCTAGACTAAAATAATCAAAAAAATTAAAAAATAAAAAAATCAACCAACTTTCCAAACGGAAGCTTTAGTTTGATTGTGGATTAGAGAAAGGTCATTTTTTTAAAAATTAACTTTTTACATATTTTAAGTTACAGTATTTTTTATATTTTTTATACATAAAAAAATTAAAAATTAAAAACTTAATTTTAACCAACTTTCAAATTACCCTTATTAGGCTTCACGTGGTAGAAAGATACTTTTGAGGAAAAAGAAAAAAAAAGGGCGCGAAAACTCCTCAACTCATTTCAGTCCATTGAAAGCAGCAGCCGAAGAAAAGTAGCAGCCTGCGTCGAAGAAGAGGGTTGATCAAGTTTTTAATTTGGGAGATGTCTTTTTGTATGGTCTAATTTGTTAAAATTATAAATTTTAATTTATTTTTAAATTTTTGAAAGGTTTTTTTTTCTAATTTTTGTAAGGAACTATATATTTTTTGATTCATATATTTGAGTCAGATTTGAAAAAAAGAAAATATGTCCCCTTTTATTTTTTATTTTAAATCCCTAATCATCTAGTTAGTTCATAAATTTGAATACAGATTTAGAAAAAAAAAAAAATTGAAATGGTGGGTGAAACATAAATAGAATGTATTTATATTTCATCTTTTTTTTTTTCTTTTATTTTATAAATTTTTACTCTAATTCATAAGCCAAACAAGTCAAATCAAATGTTTGTTAAAAGTCTTGAAAGAAAGAAAAGAAAATGCTCAAACAGTAAATTCTATTATTGTGTTGCGCTATCTTTTCTACTCTTAATGAAGGAAAAAAAAAAATCAAAAATCAAAAAGCACAAATCAAATAAGATTCACAAATATTCAGCTAAAAATGAGAGGATGAACTCTAAAAATCAAAAATCCTAAAAAAGATTCTTACATAAGAATGAAAATATGGATGTATAGTTGAAATTAATGATTGAGATGTTGATTTTTGTTGCTGTGTAAAAAAAATAAAAATAAATAAAATAATGATTTAGAAGCTCTTGTATCTTCACAGAGAACACACTTGTGTTTTATAAAAAAAAAAGTGGTTTTCAACTCTTTTTTGCAGATCACGTGTTGTGTCTGGTGAGAGAAGGAGAGTTGTTTAGTAGTGCTACCCACTCTGCGCTTTGGGAATAGATTTTTTTAATAATTTTTTAATTTTTTTTTTGTTAAAATATGATATAAAAAATTAATATAATTTTTGATAATTTTTAATTTTTTTATATAAGTTGTTAGTTTTTAAATTTTTTTAATAATTTTTTAACTTTTAAGCTAGAAAGTAATATTATTAAATAAATCTTTACTCTTCGTTTGACATAAATTAAAATGAGGTTGTGAAGCTCTAGAAAGTTAGTTCCAGAGCTTCATTTGAATATAATGTTTATTTAGGATTTTCAAAAATTAATTTTACACTCACTTTTGAAAGCGGTCGGGCGAAAAAATTTGAGCTATCGGTCAAATCTGTAGGTTGATTAGAAAAGTGTAATTTTTTATTTTATTTTTTACAATTGACCGTGTTAATTTTTATATATTCAATAAAAATATTTTACGAATTATTAAATTTTTTATGAGTTTTTAATAGAATTTTGAGTTGTATGTTTGGTTATGAAATTTGTAAGTTTTTATATCAAATATCATATCTCACATTAAAATTTCCAACTCAATTCAAAACTCTTTCACTAAACAAATTTTCTACACTTAAATCATAATTCCAAAACTTACAAACTCAAAATACAACTATATTCTAAAATCATATTTAGAAAATTCTACCAAAAACAACATGAGATTTTTTATTTAATATAGTTACAAAAAGCCAAAATAGATTTTTTAAAATAAGACAAAATGTTATATTCAAACCATAATCATTTTATTTTTCTCTCACAAAAGTCAAAAAAAGCCAAAAAGCCTATGTTAAGCGAGACTTTTTGGCCTCGGTAAAATAGTTAAAAAAGTAAAAAAAAGGCAACCACATCCTAAACAAACCTTTAGGTGGCAGTTCGGCTAAATGTTTGGTCATTCATCTGGTCATTTCCTTTAGGCCCCGTTTGTTTTCAGAGGTACACTGGAGGGGATTGATAGTGAGGGGATTAATAGTGAGTGGACTGTTAGTGAGGGTATTGATAGTGAGGGTATTAAGTAAAATTGTGTTTGTTTTGATAATAACTGTTAGTGTAGGGATTGTTAAATTATTTTTATATAAAATAAATATGAAATAATAAAACAAATAAAAAAAATACAAAAACTTTAAACATTAATGTTTTAAAAGAAATGCCCAACATGTAAAAAAAATTTTAAAAATAAAAATAAAAAAAAATTTCAGAAAAAAATAAAACAAATAAAATAATGATTTTTACTTAACAAAAAATACAAAAAATTAAATATTAATGTTCAAAAAAAATGCCTGACATGTAAAAAATAAAATAAAATAAGATTTCTAGTCCGCCGGACTATTTTTTTAATACCAAGTCCTGAAGGCCCATCTGAATCCTCTTGGGGAGGCCCATCCTAATCCGGAGCTCACTATCAATCCCCTCCCTATCTCTCAGAAGAAACACAATATTAATAGGTCCCACCCCACTACTAATCCCAATCCCCCCTCTAACTCTCTAAACAAATGGGGCCTTAAGCCTATAGCATTACTGAATAATTAATTAAATCACATTTTTGTATATATATGTATATCTAAATCCAAATTTTTATATTCAGTATTACGTGACACTACTTTTTATTAATTATAAATATATATCTTCTATTAATTTTCAAATACTCAATATAAATGCAGTGGATTATATTGTTAGATCTAATCACAATAGTATAAGATATCACATGATATATATCTTATTTACATATAAAAATTACTCATATCTACATACAAAAATCTTATTATACAAAAAACAGATCACTACAACAAAATTGACTTTTCTGGCTCACAATGCATCTAGTAAAACTCTTCACAACATGTACACAAATCTTTGTTATATGACATCTTAGTGGAAAGTTGGCGTTATTCTGACATCTGGTAAAGTTGTAAAAAGTAATAAATTAAAATTAATGACATACTTTGTATATAGTATATATAATTTTACGACATTTTTTATGCCATAAATCATTATATTTTCCATGACATAATTTTGCATGTCGTAGAAGGTTATTTTGAATATATTTATGACATACTTTATATGCCGTGTATAATTTTTTGGCATTTTCTTCCATGTCATAAATCATCACTTTTATGACATAATTTTGTATCTTGGTAGAAAGTCATTTTTAATATATTTATGACATGCTTTGTATGCCATATATAATCTTTCTGACATTTTCTTGCATGTTATAAATCATTATACTTTTTATGACATTATTTTATATGCCGTAGAAGGTTATTCTTAAAATATAATATACATATATATGTATATATATATATGAATATAACATTGCCTAATAGTATGCAAACAGTAGCTTAAAAAATACAACCTGTGAACAAAACAAGCAGAAGCAACAACTATGAAATAAGTAAAAAAATCTAATATCCATACATCAAATAACTTGCATACTAACTTCCATCCTCAACTTCTATCATATCGAACTGATAACAACTCAAACATACAAACCAAGAAAAGTATGCAAATCATAAGATTCACTAATCTCTAAAATACAACTTTAAACAAGTTGATAACACCCTCAAACATACAAACCAAGAAAGTGATACATCATCAAGCTATTCAAATCCCTATCATCCATGAAGGATACAATTTTGGAGACAAAATTGCATTCCCTAGGATAATATTGAGATGTCTAATTATTATTATTTTTAATTATTTACATATTTTCAAATAAAATCTCAAACTTTCATACTAACCCAAACTTGTCGCCTAGTAATGTAATTGGTAGACCATGACTTTGAGTTATACTCTGCAAAAATTGGGGACAACAACACTAACTTAATGGAAAATAAGCATAATACATGATTATGATACAATACTTGACCCCCTTAACGGGTTATGTTTAGTGTTATGTTGTTGTTGTTGTTGTTTTAATGAAATATTTATTATGTATATAAAACTATATATTTGTTGGAAAGAGGGAGAAAAAAACATACCGAATCTCAGAGTCCTTGCTCTCTCGAGGACTAACTTGACATTTTTAAAAGGCAAGGAGCGTGCATCATGTTTACAACCTTAGAAATCAACAAAAACAGGGCAAATCCAACTCATAAGATTTACCTCACTCCCATTCAACATTTCAACTTTTGCTAAACAAGCAATCAAAAAAAATCTTGGAATACCGCCTTTGCCTGGATTAGCTCTTGGATTATCAGAAAGCCTTATATCCTGCGCTTGTAACAAAAGAACAAGAGTCAATGCCCAAGTACAGAGGCCAGTACCAAGATTTAAAATTTGCTTAAGGAAATAAAAAGGGTTGTTCAAAGTTTTTAATTTACGATTGAGAGAAGTAACAGACAAGTAAGCCTCTCAACAGATTCTGTCTGAACTATTACCCGAGCAATCATGCGTGGAGTCCAAAATTGGAAGGAAAGTCTTGGGAATAGAAGAGGATACAATGAACACAACTGATACCGTAGGCTAGACCTTTTGGGCAAGGAGTCAGGTGGTTAGCATTTACTTGTTCCTAGGTACTCAGTAATCCTAAAGCCAGCAACTTAAAGATTGGTTTAATAGAAAAAAATTTTCTTGTTAGGATATTACTTCAATTGTTAAGATCTTTTGTTAGCCACCAGTATTGCTGAAAGGCCAATAATTGCTTTTGGCCATCAAAATTCTTATTCTAGTTGGTTATATCGCTAAACCACCACAATATTCAACCTTGACAAGTATGAAGGTCACACAAAAAAATTATCACAAGCATGGATAAGATAGAGTAAGATGTGGCAGGTTTAAAGAGGGAATTATAGAGTTAGACATCTTACAGATGTACTAGAAAAACATCAAATGTTTCTAGGATAACATCACCAACCTGTATCACTAATGGCGAAAATTGAAATCACCAAAGGTCGAGATTGGAATACTAGTTCAAACCTTGGATGCTCGGTGAGTCAATTAATAGCAACTAGATTATAAAAGTTGACGATAATCAAGAGATAAAGAAATTTTTGGATGTCTGAATCGGTATCAACTCCATTTCTTGTAAGTTTTCTCAATTGGAGATCATTCATGACATATTGGGTGTCTTCTTTACGCTAATGATTAAGTAATGGATAATTTGACATTTGGCATTTCAATGGGTAATTTATTTAAGCTATGACTTTATTTCTTGTCACTCACATATATATCTTCTTTAAAGCTTCTTAACAAAATTGATATTGATGATCGATGAGGATAATAGTGTGTCGGACATGGCATTGGGGTATAGCTTCAAGCAGGACAAGAGTGGAAAACCATCGCGCCTAGATGCATGCGTCATAGACCCTTAGCGACTTGAAGATGATATACTTAAGCTAGAGGAGTAAGCTCGATCGAGCCTCTTTCGACAGCAGAGCGATAGTTTGTTCACTATTACTTTGGAGTTCTAGCGATTCAATGGTTGGAGGAAAAGGAAAATCATCATTAGTGGCTATTGTTAATATTTGAGCTGAACGAGAATCACACATTTTATAGCAATCTTTCTTGCAGGCAATAACTGTTACTTGGTGCCTTTATGACTTTATCTAATCAATTTTAACTGGACCTATAACAGGATTCTCAGTTGCTCGTATATATAATATAAAACAAATAAATAAAAGAAGAAGAAATATTGTTAACCAGATGTAAGTATACCCCCCCCCCTCCCAAAAAAAAATCAATATTTTTTAAGTTTCCAATCAACTTAACTCTAGAGCACCTCATACCCCCACAACAAGTATTGTTGTAAAACTCAGACATTATCCTCTTAAATCTTACATTTCTTTCTTTAAGAGGGAAAAAAATCATATAACAGATGAAGTCCACTAAATGGGTAATAAACTTTGAGATGGACGACATCATGAGATATTTATTCTGACAGACAAAACCAAGGGTCATCAAAAACATATAGATTGCTAGAAGAAAAAGGAGATTTGAAAACATTACAAAGTTAGTCACAGACTTTACTCGAATTGGAAAATGGTTTTGTAATTAATAAATAACATAGTCTGTAGCAACACATAACAACTCAAAATACTTGGATTAAAAGAATAATTCAAGTTGATATAGCGAGCGACAATTTGGGCGCAATGTTCATTATTAAATTTTCATATGATTCAACATTACACCTTTGCAAAAGCAGATTTGTCAAATCCAATAATTGATCAAAAGTTTAAGAACACGTACCGTAAGCGACTCACATTACAAAACCTTACCATCAAGTTAGGAAAATAATTTAGTGAATCAATAGAAGCTAGATCCTCAATGTTATTACCTCGTGGACAATGTGACGAGAAAAGAACTAATTATAAACGCTAAATAGGACTGCCCAAATCAAGAATTGTGGTACTTGTATAAGGAGACTTGATATTCTGAGAAGAAAGCGATTGTAAATTTTGGAAAGGCCTATAACTGTTCTCAACTGATTCACAACCCTTGAGGGGGTCAAGTATTGTATCAAAAAGGCATGATTTTTTTTTTCTTTCTGAGTTGTGTGCTTTTAATATAGAATAGATGTGTCCCCTAGTTACCTAATCATACCTCCTCAAAGTAATTTTAAAAAAACTGATAGCAAATATAAATTTTATTCACTAAAATATTAGCTTTACACATGACTTTGTCAGAGAGCTTATTTCCAGCAAGAAAGAGTTGCTACAAATTTGCCAGAAAGCTTATTTCCTGCAAGAAAATACATCCTTTGCTATGAACAAATTCAGCAGTTACAAACTTTCAGTCATTGCTATGAAAATCTATCTACATTGTTTTCGTCAAGAATAGGAAGCCTTGTAATATAAACTTAGAGATCACAAGCACAAAATAACTCAAGTAAATTCATGACGAAGCAATCACTCAAGCTCAACATCATAGCATCACCGATTGAATTTCACGATTTGGCAACTATAAATTCATATTCAAATTCAAATCTCTCACAACAAATATTTTTTAAGCTACTGTTTGCATATGTATAATCAAAAAAATTCAATTCAAAATTTTTTTTATGAATTTGGTCCATCTGGTATGGATTGAAGTAGTTGGTGCCTTTATGTTAGGCAATGTTTGGACCATAGAGATCATGGATTGATCACAACTTCAGTGCAGTTGTGAAACGTAGAAGGAATAGATAGCATCCTTACTGAAATCAATATACGACTTCACTTTCAGTTATTTTTAAATATTTTCAAAATGGGTTTACATTAAAATCATGCATTGGAAACCGACTTTAAAAACAACTTGAATTTGGTAAATAAGTTGAAAAGGACTTGGACTTGAAATAAATTTTAAAAAGATGTGTGTTTGGTAATATATATACTCATAAATCCGGTATGAAGTACTTGAAATCTGAAATGTGTACCGGAATAAAGGATGAAGTAAAAGCGCATTGATAAGGTCTTCTTTAGAGTCAAATTGATCAACCAACAAGCCTCTAGACCTCCAAAGGATACGTATTCTGACAAGCTGTGAGAAACAACAATATCAAACAATTGAGATTGCATACAAAAATACATTCAAATAAATTATTCAAAGTGGCGAGGTGCATCTTATGTTTAATACTCCATACCACACATTTAGGAAGGGTCAAATGCATGGAGAAGTTTAAAGAAAATTTTTAAGCTGTTATACTAGATAGGAGTCATCTTACATTATAAATGGATAAAAACTCACAACTACTCAAGCGTCAAAGAATCCTAGTTGAGATCACCATAATGTCGGGTTAAAAGCATGCTAACAAGAATTTGTCATCCTTCTTTCTTCTCTTATAATTGAAAGTAGCATTATCGACCAAAGATAAAAAGAATGAGCAATAGAAAAAAAAATCATATTTTCTTCAACATACAAACACTTATAACTCTCTCGTTCTTGACATAATCCTCAAAGGACTAGCCAAGCAAACTTTAACCTAGAAAATTTCCACGCTTATCGCACGCTCAAGAATTACCCAAATCTTACCCAAGGAAATTTTAGACCACATCAGATATAAAATCTTGAATTCTAATTTTATTTATATAATCAAGCAATCAACAAGATTACAATAACTGCAGTGAACGACAAAGTCAGAAGTCTCAACCACATAATTTTGCACAAACCCCTAAAAAAAACTGCAAATAAGTAATTATTGCAAAAGGCCTTGCTTACAATTTCTATTCATTCCCAATATGATATGGTGAAGACCAGAAAATGAAGATCAGTGCCAGTCCACCAATAATTTCAAACCCACTACTTATGTGACTAGCATTTGTATGGTGATAAGGAGGGTGTGTAGGACTGCATGAGGTACCCCTGCTTCTCAAGTGGCTTCAGCAGGCTAACAAATTCTCCATACACACTTAGGGAGTGCAAGTTACTTGATTATATCTTCTTAAAGAAAGGCTTTGAGAGAAATTAAAGTCTTAAAATAAAACTTCACTGCTATAATCAATGGCAAAGCAAGGAGTTGATTCAAAAAGGGGTCTTGGACAAGGGAACCCCTGCTCCTGTTTACTTCAGTGCTAATTTGCTAAATAGACTAATTGCTTCTGATGAAAAATTGGATATCATTAGCCCATGGAATTGGAAAAGAAAAAGGTCACTTGGATTCAATTTTCCTATTCTACCATGTTTTCTTTGGCCGTTCAAGGTTGTCCCCAAACCTAAGATAAACATTGATAAGCGATGTTAATGTACTCGATTATAGGTGTCAAGTGTGGGTACGTGTCTAGAGTTCGAACCCATCAAACCTCAAACTTAAGAGTACGGGGACTCAACAAAACAGAAAAAGAAAAAAAAATCATATTTTTATACTTTTATTCTATTATGTGAGATAAAATAATCTGGGACGGAACTAGGTGAAAACTATGGTCTAAAAAATATTTTATGAATCAAATGAACATGAATTTATAGTTGTCAAATCGTGAAATTCATGAAATGTATAACCAGAACAAATTTATAATCAGAACAAATATTTGATTCAAAATATTTTATGAATCAAATGAATATGAATTTATAAAATATTTTTTATACTTTCAAATCAAATGAATACATGGATTCAAATTCAAATCTCTCACAACAAATTTATAATTAAATATGAACTTAAGTTCGGAGAGAATTTACGCTTCAAATGCAAGGCAAACCCTAGGAGGAGATTCAAGATTGTAAACCCTAGGAGGAGATAAATCAGCGGAATGAAAGAGCTGAGAGAGAGAGAGAGAGAGAATCTGAAACTAAGATTGAATCGAAATCGATGCGGATGGCTCACCTTAGTAGGCGATGCAAATAGCGATGGCGGTGGAGCTACGAAATCGAGAGAGAGAACTTCGAAACCGAAATCATCGAGCCGAATCATCGAGCTACGTATTTGATTTATGACAAGGGGGGGCAAGGTATTGATTTATTAAAAGGAAGCTTCTCTATGAAATCGATATCAGCGGTGAAGCGAAGAAATGTGAAGATTTGAGGGAGCCAATGAAGAATGAGGGTTTCAAGAGAGAGGAGAAGCGCATGAAGGCGTAACACATTTGGAGGCATTTATAAATGCCTTCTATCAATAATGATAATGTTTGAATTAATACAAAATGAGACACTTATAAAACGTCGTTAAATATTATAAAAAGTGGTGTTTAAAAAAACGTCGTTAAAACAAGTATTTTTTGTAGTGATTCGATCGGTTGAGAGAGATTAGGGTTTAGAGAGAATTTGTGTGAGAGAGACCCAGTGAGTGAGAAATGCTTGAGGTAATGTTATGAGTAAGTTTTTAAATATTTTAAATAATTTTTTTTTTACTTTTTAACTTCAAATAATTTACATATACTTAAAAAAATATATTTTTTAATTTTTTTAAAAAATCACTAAATTCAAAAAATATATATATATATAATTTAATACATTTAATATATATTTTATTTTATTTTATTTTTTAATTGTATTCAGATTAGGAACATTTAAAAAGTAAAAAATAAATAAATTATTAAAAGAAGGAAAAATATCAAATCAAGGTAATTTTAAAAAAATTAATTACAAATTAATGAGAAACCATATAAATATGAATTATTAAAATTATAAACTTTTTCATGAATATGTAATTTTTTTTTCTCAAAATCCCACTGGGTGCAATTATCCCTTAACAGAGACACTAAATTATAAAATAACGTTTTCTACGTTGTCCTCAATTAGGAAAATGGAAGGTGAGAAGCTTGGTTGGAAATTGTTAGTTTTTTTAAATCAAAAAAAAAAAATTCGAATTGAAATTTTTTTTAATAAAAGTTTTCACGACATGCTAATGCATGCCGTATAAAGTTATAATATTTTACGACATGAAATGTATGTCGTCTTAAGTACAAATATTTTATGACATATTTTTATATGCCGTGAAAATATACATTTTTACTGACATGCTTTTGCATGCCATATAAAAATTTTGAATTGAATTTTTTTTTTTACAAAAGTTTTCACGGCATGTTAATGCATGCGTGTAAAGTTATAATATTTTATAACATGAAATGTATGTAAATCTTAAGTGCAAATATTTTACGGCATATTTTTTGTAAGTCGTAAAACATATATTTTTTACGGCATACTTTTACATGCTATAAATATATGAATCAACGACTTACATGGTATGTATGCTGTTATTGACAAAACATTAAAGGCTTGCAAAAAAAAAAAAAAAATGCCGTAGGAAGTACTAACTACGACATGGATTTAATGCATGTAAGTAAACATGATCTTAGTGAATAGTTAGTTTTGTTGTAGTAGATGTCGATTTGTTTATTTACTTTTTTTCCTTTCCAAAATATCATTATGTATTTTTTTGGAAGATATTTATGAAAGGATTTAATTAAGAAAACTTATGTCAAATTTAATCTTATAAAAATTATAATAACACATCAAATCCTGCGTGATACAAAATGATTCTATTGTCACTAGTTGCATGAATAAATCTAATAAAGTATAAAAATGAATTCTCAAATAAATTTAAAATTTTAAAAATAAGTAAAAATTTATTTACTTATTTATTTTGGTAGATAAGTGTACTTAGCCTTTTTAAAGATATATATTAATAATAATAAAATTAAACAAGATGAAGGAAACAAATTAAAACAAAACAAAAAAAAATCAACCAAAGGCTGGAAAAAGAAAATTGAAACAAGCATGAAGGGATGAATTTTTCACAATACCCCTAAAAAAAATAAACACAAAAAAGACAAAATAGGAAAGAAAAAGTATGAGCTATGGTATGAACAAGAAAATTACAAATCAGTGTATATTTTCAAATTATTGATAAATTTTATCAATTTTAATAATTAAAACTATAATTTTTCTTTATAAATTTATAAATATTTCGTGTAATTATCACTAATTTGTAATTTTTCCAACAATAAAAGGACTATAGTAAATGGCTCAATTTTCTAATTATAACCCATAGTGGATGAAAAATTCTACTACATATACATCTTAAAGAAGGTGTACCATATATAATTTTCTAATTATATCATTTTTTTTTAATTATCATAATATTTTATTTATGACTCATGAAATCTTTAATTATATCTCATGTGATATTTGATTATAATTTTTTTAATTATAACTCAAAAAATTTAAAATCATATCATTTTTTTTTTAAATTTTACAATGCCAATCATGGTAGATAGATAAGATATAGATACAAATCATGCCGCTATATGTATACTATTGCGTGTATCTCGTGGATCTCGTGAGGGTACAACGTGTCCACATTGTTAATATACCCCACACACAGCCGATAATTAATTAACCCATGTTGTTCTACCTATATGCATATCTATATCTATATCTAAGGCCTTGTTTGGGAAGACTAAATAAGTGTATTTTTTGTCTTTTTTTACTAAAAAAGTGAGGTTGAAAATATGGATATTTGGGTTAACTTTTTGACTTTTTATGGAAAAATGTGTAATAAAAAATTGTAAAAATTAGTTTTTAGAAGAAAATTTGAATTGGGAGTTGTGCAGCCGTAATTGTTGACTTTTGGTTAATAGTGTTAACTTTTTAACTTTTTGAGTAATTTTTTGACTTTTTAGATTATTCGCAACATCCCAAACAAGGCCTAAATCTAATAAACTAATTGTAAAAATCAGAAGCCAGATTTTTTATTTTATTTTTGGGGGGTCTAATAAACTAATTGTAAAAATCAGAAGCCAGATTTTTTATTTTATTTGGGGGGGGTTGGTGGTGGTGGTGTGCGTTTGAAAAATCAGAAGCCAGATTTTTTATTTTATTTTGTTGGGGGGGGGGGGTGTGCATATTTTTTAAAAAATTCATTGGGACAACTTATTATAAGGCAATGCGACACAAAATAATTATATTGCCACTAGTTACATGAATGGATATAATTAAATATAAAAATAAATTCTCAAACAAATTTGAGAATTCAACTTCAGAAATGCAATAATGATAGTGATTCAGACTCACCATCCCTGAAGCCCAGAAAGAAAGGGCATATTGATGTATCCAGCTCGTCTGAAGGAAGTCCATATGTATGGCATAGACGAAGAAGAAGCGGTGATTCGAATGAGGAAGATAAACATGACCCATTCGTGCGACGAATTGCTAGGGCTGTGCTACCCAAAAAGTTCAAGGCACCATTGTTCACCCTCTACGACGGAAAATCAGACCCCACTGATCACATTCGTTATTACAAGCAAGTGATGACGCTCCATGCTGACGATGAAGCCCTCATGTGTCGGATATTTCCAAGCAGTCTGGAACCACTGGCCGTGAGGTGGTACTATAAACTGGAGCCAACATCGATTAAGAGTTTCCACCAACTCCAAAAGTCATTTAGGGCGAGATTCATCACTAATAAGGTCCAGCCGAGGCAAGTCGATTTTCTCTGGGCCATGCAAATTAAACCGGAAGAAACTCTTCGTGAATACTCAACCCGCTATTGGGAGTGCTTTAATCTAGTAGATGATGCTTGCAATGATTCCATGGCCATCACCGCCTTTAAGATGGGATTGCATCTTGATAACCCCCTCCGCAGTTCATTAACCAGGCGTCCCCCCAAAACCGTCTGGGCATTAATGAAGAAGGTCGAAGAAATCTTTAAAGCGGAAGGCGATGCCCCGAGTAAAAGCGACGTAAAATTTGAGTCGGCCCGTTGGGAATTGTTCAACCGATTAGTGCCATCTTGTCAAGAAGCCACGAGTGGCGGAATCGACCTAAACAAGAACAAAGGCATGATTCGCACCGATCAAACGACCAATGTTCACATCGAGCTAATGAACAGTATCAAGTGGATAGCAGGCGGACAAGGCGTTCGGGAAAGAAATACATGGGCCAGCGGATCGATCAATAAGATTACATCAAAATACAACACCTTTTGTTCTTCAAGTGGCCGCCCAAGATGGCGGGACCCTTGATGCGAGAAGATAAGATAAGCGATGTGAGTGTCATAAAGACCATGGTCACGACAGCGATAGTTGTTTTCTTTAAAGATCACTGGAAGAATTGGTACAAGGCGGTGAGTCTTCGTGTCGTCCGAAAGAACAATTTAACAAATCTGAGCTTTATGGTGAGTCACCCCTCTTGGTGTAATTCATATGATATCTGACTTGCGGCCTTAGAGGTACACACAATCCGATTCTTTGTCTAGCACCCATAGCCCAATGATGCGGTAAGCGGCCACCGCGACCTTTGGAAGGATTAGTTTCGATGATAGTGATTTAGTTAGAGTGACCTACCCCGCCTGATCCCGTCATCAAGCTATGTATAGCGATTCACCATCGAGTGTGTTCTCATTGACCGAGAACGCCGGAGATAATGTATTACAAAACTTTTGTCAAACTTGGTTTTACCGATTCGGACCTGTCTCCGGTTGATTACCCTTTATTCGGCTTTAATGATAACCTGTAGTACCTTTTGGGCAAGATCACACTACCTGTACGGGCCGAAACCAGATCAGTAGATGTAAAACTTCTAGTTGTTAAGCTCCCTTCGCCGTATAATTTGATCATGGGTAGAACTTGGTTACATACAATGCAAGCCGTACCAAGTACCTACCACCAATTGCTCTGTTTTCCGACTGAATACGTTATCGAAAAAATTCGTAGCTCTCAGAAATCGGCGTAGGCATGCTATCTTCTAGCTACAAGGAAACCAAGGGAACTTGAAGTGCATTCAATTGAGGTACCAGATAAGGAGAGTCTCGAAGACATTGGGAGGATCCCAAGTGAAAAAGCAACAGAAGCCCTGCATCGGGTCGAAATTAATAGAAATCCTGAAAAATTCTTTATGATTGGCGCTTCCTTGGATAACGTCGAAAGGAAGGAATTGGTATCCTTCTTACTCAGCAATATTGATGTGTTTGCATGGTCCCCATACGAGATGCCAGGAGTAGATCCATCAGTGGCCCAACACTGCTTGAACATTGATCCGAAATGTAAGCCAATCGTTCAAAAAGCGGTGATCGCGAGCATACTTCGGCCGTCGTTGAAGAAGTAGATAGGTTACTTTACGCCGAGGCGGTTTGCGAAGTAACTTATCCTACATGGTTGTCCAATACTGTGGTCGTAAAGAAGAAGAATGGCTCTTGGCGCGTCTGTGTGGATTTTACGGACTTGAACAAAGCTTGTCCCCAGGACTGTTTTCCCCTGCCTAGAATAGACCAACTCGTAGATGCAACGACACATCATCAACGCATGAGCTTCTTGGATGTCTACAGAGGCTATCATCAAATTGCCATGCATTCGGAGGATCAAGAAAAAATCGCATTCCTCACCCCAAGAGGAACCTATTGCTACAAGGTCATACCTTTTGAGCTGAAGAATGCGGGGGCAACTTATCAAAGACTAGTGACTTCTATGTTCAAGGAACAACTCGGCCGTACCATAAAAGTATACATCGACGATATAGTGGTCAAATCCAAGGAAAAGCACTCACATCTAGCCGATTTGTCAGAGACATTCGGTATTCTTTGAAAGTATAAAATGAAATTGAATGCTTTTAAGTGTGCATTCGACATCGGCTCCAGCAAATTCCTTGGCTACATCATTAACCACTGCGGAATCGAAGCCAATCCAAGGCAGATCACGGCAATTCTAGAACTTGGATCCCCTCAGTCAGTCAAAAAGGTTCAGAAGCTAATGGGGATAGCCGCCGCGCTAAACAGATTTATCAACCGTTCCACAGATCACTGCTGACAATTCTTTCACACACTTCGGCAAGATAGAGCATTTGATTGGACTCCTGAGTGCCAGGCCGCCCTGAAATCTTATCTTCGATCAATACCACTCTTGGCAACACCTGTAGCCGACGATCCACTCATTTTGTATCTGGCGATGTCAAGGAGGTCGGCCATATTGTTAAAAGAAAAGAACTAGGGAAGCGGCGACGATTTACTATGTGAGCAAAGCTATGGCCGATGTCGAGACACGTTACCTTCCATTAGAAAAGCTTATCCTTGCTCTCGTCATAGCTGCAAGAAAACTAATGCACTACTTTCAGGGGTATACTATTGGGTTGCCAACAGAATATCTCCTCCGGTCAACGCTCCGCAGCGCGGAAGCGTCTGGGCGTGTCTCGAAATGGGCTCTTGAACTCGGCCAGTATGATATCCAGTTTCTACCCAGAACTTCCATCAAAGGGCAAGTGTTTGCCGTCTTTGCTACCGCGTTCACAGGATCCCTGGCCGACTTTAAGTCTGATCAAGTGCAAACTAAGCCCGATTGGAGAATGTATGTTGGCAACGTTTGGCAGATGTATTGCGATGGGTCATCCAACCAGCGTAGCAATGGGGCTGGCGTAGTAATCATGACCCTTGAAGGGGCAATAATCGAACAGGCCGTCAAATTGGGATTTGACGCATCAAACAATGAGGCCGAATATAAAGCACTGTTAACCAGCCTGTGAAATGCATTTCACCTCGGTATGCGGCGTTTGCTTGTTTTCTGTGACTCAAAGCTAGTAATCAACCAGTTGAAAGGGGGAATATGCAGCCAAACATGACCGCATGGCAGCCTATATAAAAACGACGAATTCTTTGCTCGCGAAATTTAATCACCACGAACTAAATCAAATAACCCGGGATCAGAACATGCACGCAGATGCCCTGGCTTGCCTAGCCTCTGCTATCAACTCAGAAATTAAGCGGACAATTGAAGTAGGGTTTGTCCCCGAGCCAAGCATTGCCTTTTCAGAACCAGTTCAGGTTAACGTTATCGAACTAGGTCCGAGCTAGATGGACCCTATCGCATTCTATCTTGAACGGCTCCTATGGATAAGAAAAAAGCACACAAACTCTGAAACAAAGCCCTCTGATACTATTTGGATCCACAGGGAAGCTCTACAAAAAATCTCTCTTCGGGCCGTACTTGGAGTGTGTTCACCCAGATAAAATCAAGGAACTTTTGTCTGAAATACATGAAGGCAGTTGTGATGCTCATTCAGGCGGACGTTCTCTGGCTCTTCGCGCCGTATCGCAGGGGTACTATTGGCCGACCATGCGAACCGACGCCGAGTGTTATGTCAAGAAATGTGGTCAATGCTAGAAATTTTCCCCTTTAACTCACACGGTGAGGAGTTAAATTCCATCACTAGCCCTTGATGGTTAAGCAATGGGGCCTTGATATCGTTGGACCGTTACCACGAGCCGAGCAACAAGCGATTCCTAATTGTTGACGGATTATTTCACAAAATGGGTCAGCGGAGGCACTAACACATATTCAAGATTGGCGTTAAGCGTTTTGTATGGAAAAACATCATAACAAGATTGGCATACCACGAGCACTTGTTTCTGACAATGATACCTAGTTTGATTGTGGCTTGTATCGAGAATTGTGCGACACTTATGGTATCCGACCCTACTTTTCCTCGCTGGCTTACCCCCAGAGCAATGGTCAGGCGGAGGCCACCAACAAGGTTATTTTGGATGGCATCAAAAAAAGGCTAGAGAAAGCAAAAGGCAGATGGGTCGAAGAGTTGCCCAGTGTGTTGTGGGCTCATCGCACTACTCCGAGGCGATCCACTGGGGAAACGCCATTTGCTCTATGCTTCGGAACCCAGGCAATCATCCCCTTGGAGATTGGCCTCCCAACCTTAAAATCAAAAGTTTTTGATATGGGTCGAAATGACATGATATTGGCCTTGGACTTGACTCTGATTGAAGAACGCCGAGACCGTGCCCTTGCATCCATGGCTCGGTACCTGCAATAGCTTGCTAAGTCATATAATCAACATGTTCAGCTGCGTCGTTATACACCAGGAAAATTGGTCCTCAAGAAAGTACTTCCTGCTGCTAGGAATCCTGCTGACAAAAAATTGGGTCCTAACTGGGACAGCCCCTATCAGATTGATTCAATCGTAGGGACAAGGGCATATCGGCTCAAAGACATGGATGGAAGAAGCTTGCCGCGCCCGTGGAATTCCACACACTTGCGCAAATTTTATCATTAACTTGTACGACATGACAACTTGTTTTGATTTTACACCGTGTATATGTTTCTTTTTTCAATATAATGTCCTCTTGCCCAATAAGTTCTGGTTGTGTGAAAAAGCCTCCGAATTCGGAGTGCCTTTCGTGGAAATCACAATTGGCCAAGACAAAAAGCCTCCGAATACGGAGCGCCCTTCATTGTAAACACGGTTGGCCAAATAAGCCTCCGAATTCGGAGCACCCTTCGTGGAAATCACAATTGGCCAAGACAACAAGCCTCCGAATTCGGACCGACCTTCGTGAATAACCGTTAAGGCGAATAAACCTTTGAATTGAGTGCCTTCATAAATCACAATTGGCCAAGACAAAAAGCCTCCGAATCTGGGCGTCGCCGTGAATAACACGTTTAGGCCGAATAAGCCTCCGAATTCGGAGCGCCTTTCGTGGAAATCATGATTGGCCAAGACAAAAAGCCTTCGAATTCAGAGCACTCTTCGTGGATGACACGTTCAGGCAGCCTCCGGATTCGGGGCGCCCTTCATGGAAATCACGATTGGCCAAGACAAAAAGCCTTGAATTGGTGCCCGCCGTTAATAACGCGTTAAGCAAAATAAGCCGCCGAATTCGGAGCGCCCTTCGTGGAAATCACAATTGACCAAGAGAAAAAGCCTTCGAATACAGAGCACCCTTCGTTATATACACGGTTGGGCCAAATAATCCTCTGAATTTAGAGCGCCCTTCGTGAATCACGATTAGCCAAGACAAAAAGCCTTCGAATTCAGAGCGCTCTGCGTAAATGACACGTTCGGGCCGAATAAGCCTCCGAATTCAGAGCGCCCCTCATGGAAATCACGATTGGCCAAGACAAAAAGCCTCCAAATTTGGAGCGCTCTTCATAAATGACACATTCGGGCCAAATAAGCCCCCAAATTCGGAGCGCTCTTCGTGGAAATCACGATTGGCCAAGACAAAAAACCTCCGAATTCAGAGCGCCCTTCGTGAAAATCACGATTGGCCAAGACAAGAAACCTCCGAATACGGAGAGCCCTTCGTTGTAAACACAGTTGGGCCGAATAAGCTTTCGAATTCGGAGCACCCTTCATGGAAATCACGATTGGCCAAGACAAAAAGCCTCCGAATTCGGAGCGCCCTTCGTCAATGACACATTCGGGTCGAATAAGCCTCCGAATTCGGAGCGCCCTTCATGGAAATCACGATTTGCCAAGACAAAAAGCCTCTGAATACGGAGAGCCCTTCGTTGTAAACACAGTTGGACCAAATAAGTCTCCGAATTTGGAGCGCCCTTCAGGGTAATCACGATTGGCCAGGGCAAAAAGCCTCCGAATTCGGAGCGCCCTTCGTGGAAATTATGATTGGCCAAGGCAAAATGCCTCCGAATTCGGAGCGCCCTTCGTGGAAAACACGGTTGGCCCGAACGAGCATCCGAATTCGGAGCTCCTTTCATGAATATTATGATTGATAAGCGCCAACGCAATTGACATAAAATGGTAGATGATCATATCTTAATTTATAAACATTGACTGAAATAACTTGCAAACATTTCAAATAATATGTTTCATTAAATTGATCATGAATACATAATCCGCATCCAATTTGCGTTAAAAAGATACAATGTGTTCAGTTTTATTCGGTACCATCTTCGTCATCACTCTTCTCAACTTCGAAAATCGCGAAGGGAAAATTGTGACCCTGATATAACAGCGACGCCGAATCCATGCCTGCTGCACCGAGAGCCTCCGCGGCCTGGAGAGCCTTGATCCACCCGTTCTTAAATCCACGATTCTCGCATTGACAGACCTCTTCGACGAGTTTTTCCTTAGTCTTCTGTATCCCAATTTTTCGACCGTCATGAAAGCCTTGTTCATAGTCCCTAGTCTTTGTAGCTTCTATCGGAAACATGCTTCTTTGTTTCTGTCGACAATCGCATGACTTATAAGCCGTTGGGTCAGCCTTTCCTCCACAATCGGGTTAGCTTGGCTTGCCGACAATGTCTCAACAGTTTTGACTCTTCTTAATTCGCGTTCGGCCTTCTCGCGCGAGCTTCTAAGTTTTGAATGCATTCATCTTTTTGCTCTATCTCCCACCGCGCGGCACGTAGGCGCATGCCGATTTCATAGGCGATGTATAGCTCTTTCACCGTTCCATAAACGCCCTCCCGAAACACTTCGAAATCAGGTCCACCGATTATCGATTGCTGGACTTCTGGCGGAAAGATATGTCGTGCAAATTCAACTGCCACGTATGGATCTCGAATGATCGAATCTGCCTCTGTCGTTGATTTGTTCCCGATAAAGACTAAAAAACTCAACGGGCACAGTGGCCCACTGGCCTCACTTCGCGAATGAGGGGAGTTCCCTCGCTACCGCTTCTCCTTCCTAGGTGACCTGTTTCAACGACGTGGAGAGTGACGCCTCTCGCGCTCCCCAGACGTCCTACTTCCCGTTTGTGAAGGTTCGCCACCTCGATTCATCACTGAGTCCAGCTCAGCCAGTGTCCTGCCTTCCCCTCTGCTGTTGAAGAATAGTCTACTTGACATTCATACTTTTCCAACCTCGTTCAACGCACTAGGTTGAGTTGAGTTTGGACACACGAATGGAATCTAAGCGTACAAAGCAACCACCCCTTTTATTACTCACGGGTGCACTACTCCCAAAGCAATCTCTTTAAAGTTCTGCGCCATGAACTGTCGATATTCGGCCGCCACGTTCACTAATCCATTGGGGCAAGGGCAGATTGATTGATCTATTTGGCCTAGTATCAGTAATTTGTGCCCAAAACGAGTTTGCCCCAGCCAATTCATGAACTACCGATACTCGGCGGCCATGTTCACTATCCGTTGGGGCAAGGGCAGATTGATTGATCTATTCGGCCTAGTATTAGTAATTTGTGCCCAAAGCAGGTCTACGGCCAATTCATGGACTACTAATACTCGGGGGCCACGTTCACTATCCGCTGGGGCAAGGGCAGATTGATTGATCTATTCGACCTAGTATCAGTAATTTGTGCCCAAAACGAGTCTGCCTCAGCCAATTCATGAACTACCGATATTCGGCGGCCATGTTCACTAATCCGTTGGGGCAAGGGCAAATTGATTGATCTATTCGGCCTAGTATCAGTAATTTGTGCCCAAAACAAGTCTGCTCCAGCCAATTCAGGAACTACTGATATTCGGCGGACATGTTTCACTAATCCGCTAGGGCAAGAAATGATTGATTGATCTATTAGCCTAACCTCGGTCCTTTAATTAACTAATTTGGCCTTGTAAAACCATGCAATCATTTGGCTGTCGATTTATCTTATTAAATTGTATATCTCATTAAATTGTTTCAACAATCCCATTCTGTGATTACATATGTAACAAACAAAAAAACAAAGGAAATTTTCATTAATAAATTGAGTACAGATGTAGTCATTTTACAAATGAAAATTACCTTACATTCAACTTCTAACCGAAGTAAATTAACAAAAATCTACAAAAACTATACACGGAAGATTCTTAACAAAAATCAAGTTATCACCCTAATCAATCTTCAGGGTCAGACTCGAGCGGCTCAATGTCCACTTGCTCGTATGGAATCGGCTGGGCCAATGTCACATTAGCGGCAGTGAGGGCTTTGAGCCAGCCGCGTAGTTATCCAAGGCGGCATCTTTCCCAGCTTGAAACGCTTTGGAAATCTCAGAGTCGGCTACTTCCTTCGCCTTCTTCAATTCTTCCAAATCAGCTTCCAGTTTGACAATCACCTCCTAGGCTAACTTAAGCACGTCTTTGCTCGTATTTGCCCTCTCTTCGGCGGCCGACTTGAGCTGGTCGGAACTTTTTGCCTTTGCTGACTCAGCGTCGGCCCTTGCACTTTCCTCCGTTGCTTTCGCCACCTCGTACTTGGTTCTTTGAGAGGCCTCCGCGGCCTTGCTCTTCTCACTTTCAATTTCTGCTTTCAGAAAGCCAATCTTTTCAATTGCATCGTGTTAACGACGGCCAATCTTGGCTATCCTTCTTGCCGTCTGCAAAACAAGGAATTAGAATAAAAATAAAAATATAGGCGAAAAGCGGCATATAAGGATCAAGTCATGTACCAATATGGCTAACTAAGCAGCTAATGCTATTGCCAGCAAATCTGGCTCCACGCGAAAAAATCGCCTGTCGTGGCAGAGAAATTGAGGAAGCCATGCTCAATGCCATGGCCGGATCTTTCAGAGTCGACGCATCAGAGGAAATCGCCACGTTTTTTATCCTTGGTTGAACAACGAATGGCACAACCGAGTCTGACTCCTCTATGTACGGCCGTTTGTCGGTAGGGCTTTCCTCATGGCCGACTTCGCTCTCGGCGGGACGCTTCTCCCTCCTCTGCTCAGCCTCCTAACTCAACCGTTCGACTATCTGCTCCATCTTGACCATCTCAATTTAAGCAGTTTCTTCCACGATAACAGGCGGAGAAGAGTCAGTCACGGCAACAGGTTCAAAATGGATGGTCTCGGCCCTTCCCATCCGTTCGGCATTTTTCCTCCTTGCCAGCTGCGTAAGCGATTCCCTAGCCATGTTCTCAGGATACGAGCTGGGGAAATCTTTTAAGTCAGTAAAAATGTCTTCAAAGGACCCTTGACCTGAAGTGGATGGAGGGTTGGATGGATTAAGGCCAGCTTCTTCAAAAGCCAAGTTTAGAGCCTCGTCAACTTCTTCGGCTTCCAAAGTGGACTGACTCGGTTGCTTGGCGACTTTCTCGGCTACTGGTTCTTCGGCCTGCTCAGAATCAGAAGCTTCCAAACCAATCTGCCTAAGGCTTTTGAAGTAGGGGAAGATAAGGGTAAGTATTTCTTTGTTCACCGTGGAATCGGAATGTTGTCATGATAGAAAATGTTGTGTAAATCGCCCCGTACGTCAGAAATATATGGCCCGCCCTCCCTTGCTTTTGGAGGTTTGGATGGCCAAAGAACTGGAGTGCGGTTTTGATTTCCACAAGCACATTGTCATCGGCTGAAACCAGAACTTTCTTCAAATCGTTGCTTGCACAAATAAAACGATAAGTACATGGAAAAAAAGTCAAATAAATATAAAGTAGATAAACGTAAGGAACTATTTGGCCACCTGGTTCGCCTTTCCATCTAGGTACAGGATCTAGGCGATCTTCGCCTTCGCCGAATTCCCAGTTACCGCGGACAACGACCATGACATCATCAACTCGCTTGCTAGAACTGGCAAGCATAGTCACCAAGTGATGATCGGTGTCCTTGGGCCTGAGAAAATAGCGCCCCTGTCGGCCAGAAGATTTGGCCAAGGCATAACAATGCCAAATAGTAGGTATGCCAAGATTGATCCTAAGGCGTCGGTTCAACTCTATAATCCCCATTATGATTCAGAAAAAATTTACATTAGGTTGAGAAGGGATTAGACCCCAATGGCGAAGGACGGCCCTAAGAAATGAGTGATGAGGGAAATGGACTCCACCTTCAGCAATTAATAGGAGAAAAAAGATGATAGTACTTTCATCAGTCCTCTCTATATCAAGGGTGTTGTCTACCACGGGTCACAGATGGACATCGTCGGAGATGGAAAAATAGAGGAAGCGTACGAAGGGGCGAGAAGATGTAATGATGCCTAAAAAACGTGTGTACTGACATACGTTGGAATGAGGCTAACCGCCATTTTTTCTTTGACTTTTCAAGCTCGAAACCAAACATGTCGTCTAACTGGTGTTAATAGGATGTTTGGAGGGCAATTGTGGGCGCTGGATAATGTTGATGTACATGCGAGAAGGCCAAATAACAGGTCTAAGGATAATCAGGATAAATATTGTATTCGGCTCTGTTCTGGGTGATCCCAAAGCCGAATAAATTAATCGGCCGTAGAACTAGTTGAACAAAAGCCAAATAAATAAATGTGCAATAGATTAAGAGTGGGCCCGATCGTGGGGCCCAAAAGAAGATATAAATAGAAGAACATCAGTCAAAGAAAGGTATGTGAGAAAAGAACCTAAGAAACTTAAGACATAAGTAAGCGAGAGACATATACTAACTTGTCAGGAATGCTAATTCAAACACCCCATTTGAGTGTTAATTCCTTTTTGGTGGCATTCAAAGGATCGAGGCGTCCTTGAGATTCAAGAGTATTTCGGATCACATCTCCATAGTACACATTGATTAGATGTTTATAAAATGAATAATGCTATTAATATTTTTAATTTTATCACTGATTTAAAACTATTTTTAAAAGATGCCCTGTAGTAATTCTGCCTTAGTTTCTTTTACTTGTATGGGTACCTTCCTCTTGTATCTTGTATTGAAATATTCTAATGAAAATAAAACACAATATTTAATTTTTAAATTATTTTTAATTTAGTTTCTAGACTTATACATCCTAATCAAATATTTTATTACAGTATTTTATATCACATAATTACATTCGATGTGCAATAGTTATTACTTTCTTACAAAAATTATTTCTCTTTTAATTATTGTTTTGTAGAGCATTTCCACCCGATATGACAAAGGTGAGGTGGCATTTTTGACAACAAAATTTTACATCCAATTATGTTCCACCTGAATCTTTAAATGTGAGGTGTCAATTTGACATGTCTTACCAATGTGAAATTTGGCATATCAAAAAGAAGATGTCAAATACTTTTGTTTTCATTATTTTAATAGTGAGGACCAATAAAAGAATTTAAAAAAATTAAAACAAAAACAATTAAAATTAATGCAATAAAATAATAAGTTTGACATATAGGATGGAGTATTGTTTTTTAGATATGTCAAGTGAATTTGACAGTTAAATCTTCAAAAAAAAATTAACATAAATTTTTTTTGAAGATTTAAATAGCGATAATCTAAATTACACTATTAGTCAGTCCGTTTTAATTTGTATGAAATTTTATTTTGATACTTAAAATTTTAATTGAATCAATTTAAACTTATATTTTTAATTTTGTGATTCCTCTATGATTAAAAGATCACAAATGTTTTTGTAAAACATGAGATTTAAAGGAGCTCTAGAGGTGGGCTTTCACTCTATTGATGTAACGTTTTTTTGTATTTTTTTTTTTTAATTCTTATCATATCATTAAAACTCTCTCAACTCTCTTTAGAGCTCAAAATTTAAAATTCTCTATCATTGTTAGTTAAAAGTTATGATGAGAAGGTCTATAATATATATCTATAACTAACTATTAGAAGCGTGAAAACCATATGACTAAAGTATCCTCAAAACTCTGTCAAATTACCTGATTCACCCACCGTCATTGTTGGTTTTGCAAGTCTAAAGCCATATGGGCTTGCAATCTATCGGCCACGTGGTCTCACGAATGACAACTGGCAGCGTCGATGGTGTGCCACGTAACCGACTCATCCTTATCAGTCAAAGAGGTTATGGAATATGGCTGGCGAGTTTTTTCTTACTTGAATTTGAACAAGTTCTTTTGTATGATGCTTTAGCATGTTATTAATTTCTAACTTATTTTTGCCCACCATGTGCTAGACCATATGCTCAAATAAAAGACACAGAACCTGCACCACCACCACCACCACCACTTGTCTGGTTTGTGTTGAAAGTGTAATACATTATTGTGGAAAAAAAAGTTATGTTAGGATCTTGAGGATAAGTTTCACACACATGTAATTTATCTAAATTGATGTCTTTAATCATAGTGAAATTCTGTGACAAGTAATAAAGGATCAAATAGTAGGAACAAAAGTAGGATAATGAGAAAGATTAAAATGATTAAAAAGGAAAGATAAAAACTTTGAATGATTCTGGTTTGATCAACCAGCTCAATCCATTTTTGCTGACAAAGCAAAAATAAAGAAGAAAACTTTTTAACACTTTGCCATAGAAAACTGCACCCAAAAAAATATACAACAAAACCACTCTTTTAACCAATTAAAAGCGAGGTTATTATTTAAAGGTGGATAAATAAAATTAAACTCATAAATTAGTGTAGAAGTAAGAATCTCTTTAAGGATAGTAATTGTCATTTTAAGTAATTAGCATTGGCATCTTTAGACCTGTATCCTTTAGTGATGAAAAATTGATCTAAGAATACAAGAAGAAATTTTCATAGTGTTCTTGGTTATGACTTATATTGGTTTTGGTTATGAGACTTTGTGGTATTTGTTTATGAATTGAAATGACATTGATTATGAGATTGTGGTGTTTCTTTGTGAACAAAGTAGTGTTGGTCATAAAGCGTTGGTGGTGTTTTTGTTACAAACTAATTTCGTTTTTTTTATGACCTAAATTAATGAAAGTTACCCACCCAAAAATTGATGAAAGTAATGAATCATTGTGACTCAAATTTTAGTTGTATACTACATGCCCGTTTCAGCAGTATATAGTAGCACTTCTTATGACATTGTTATAGGGGTTAAGATTAAACTGATAATTTCATGAGTGTTGCATAGTTTATGTTTATGTTCGGTTGTAGAAAAGCAAACTTCCATATCCAATCTACTAGAATAACAATTCGACAGTGATCTTGAATCCTCATTTTCAATAAAACAAACAACAAAACACTGAAGTATTATTTTGAAAAAGAGAACAGAAAACAAAAATAATACCCAACAAGAGTCTGAAGTCAAACAGATGAAACAATGGCAAAATAATTGACATTTCCAAAAATATCATCCACCCAGTTCAAGAAGCAAAAATCCTGTAGATGATGGAATGAAATTATCAAAGTTCACTACAACATATAAGATTTTTGGTGACCAATTATTTTGGTCCCTAAAACCATTATTTTGGTCTCTAAATGGTTTTTGTGACAAAATTAAATTAAATCACTAAAAAGTCACTAAAAGTCGTCTAGAAAAGTCTTTAAAGCGAATTTTTGAAAATGTCGCTAAATATGACAATTAGCGACCAATTTTATATTGTCACAAAATGTTTGATTTTGCAAAACTAAAATATTTCGTCACTAATACTTTGTCACAAAATGTCTTCATTTGGTCGCAAAAAGCAAAATAGTGACATTTTTAACAACAAATATATTTGGTCGCTAAAGGTTTGAAATAACATTTTGAAAACATTCAATTTCATAGCTACAAATTGACATCCACAGCCCAAATCTATCTCTGTATATAGAAAAAAAATAAGATAAAAAAAACAAGATCAAATATTGCACACAAGATCAAATGTATTCTTGTATATACAAAAAAAAAAAAAATTACAAAAATCAAAACTCTAAATATCCAAATTCACTTCAACATAGTTCATTATATGAGTTAAATCCCAAAACAAGATCAAAACAGTTCAACATTGTATGAGTTAGAACTTTATGACGGCTTCAACTTTGTCTTTCTCTCGCACCACCTCTTCACAAGTTTAGTTACAAGAGCAACATGCCCTAAACAATTAGTTGTCCCACGACCACAAAAGCTTATCACCGTCTATAGTCATGGAGAAAGGATGAAAATCCTGCACACATGATCATAATCAGAGGTGTAAACAAAGTTCAAAAATGTAAAAGAGATGTAGATGAAATCCAAAAATGGATATCAACCTTGAAGAACTTAACTAAGGCATTTGAAGCAAATAAAAGCATAGATTTTTGGGGCAAATTGAAAGAAAAATTTTTAAAAGAAAATTATTTGACTTCTATTACAAGTGTAGCATTATCAGCAACCCATGTACAAGCAGCCTATACAAGAGCTGCAGCCTCAACACAAGTGTGTGCAACTGCATTACAAGTGTGTTCAACAATTAAATCTAATTTGTAGCATATGCAAAGGTATTAACTTCTATTATCAGTTTTAGCATGTATTTTATAAGGAATAATTTTAATATTTAAAATTCAAAACATTACCTGGTACGTCTTATCATCCCATAATTGACACAGGTATCGCCACACCTCTTTTTCGATATTCTTCATGTGGGTTTACAAGGGCTGATTCCAAAATTAATATGGTTTCATCATATCACCAAGAAGAAAGCAACATAATGATTTTAATTTATGCAAAAAAGATTTAAATTTATTACCGACTAGGCAATCCAGGATACATAGTACTCCCTCCACTTAAAACTATGTGCTGGTAGAGCTGTGAAAAACAAAACAAATTAAGGGTTAAAAAATACTTGAAAATAAATTCAAATACATTACAAAGTGTATATTGTACAAGGCATGAAATGGTCACATGGTATAGAAAAAATCTATATAGAAAGACAAGTGTATCTTCATCAAAGTTGTAGGATATATATGTCATTGTTATAACTATTAAGATTGACAAGACTAAATGCTTTTAAGTAAAAAACCATAAGAATGATTGCTTACAAAATGACCTACATACCATCATCCAATTATTAATGTCTATTAATGTCAGCCATTCCATCACCTTCGACGTCTATGAGTTCTTGCAAGAAGAAAGCAATTCAAACTTCTACAAATTCCAACCTATCAAAGTATTATTAAAACTGTGTAACCTCATAGATCTAAAATACTTTACTGAAATCAGCATTCTACAAGTTGAGAATGCTCCAACAATGTTATAGTTCATAGAAAACTCCACCAAAATACTGATTCATAAAATGAATGAATATGATGGGGCTCAAGATCAGCTATAGTTGTAGGAAGGCTTGTTAGAAACTCAGATACAAATGGTTCGCTTTCCCTAATCTGGAAACAATAGAAGAAAAGCATGACACATTCAAAGTTATATCCAATATGGAAATTGACATTTGACCAACAAGATTAAAATAATGTTACCTGTACAATAACAAATTTATGCTTGTACTTCTGAACAATTTTCAAGAATGTGTATAAGCCATATCCTGAAAGAATTATCACACAAATTTTAACTTTAGTAATTTACTTTTCTAAGATTAAAAGGAAAAATGCTGGCCATAAATGATGAACAAGACATGAATGACCTATGTAACATGTCTTCTTTTATTTCTTTTTGCCCACTTTATTTCTTTTTTCTTTTTCCTTGGAAAATCTATAAATCCAAGATCCAAACATAAGACAAACACCAACAAAACAAATAAGAAACATTGTCCAGTGATTGGACTCCCAAGCAAATCAGGATTCCAGAGAGTAGTTCACAGACGATTGGAAAGTTTTCTCACCATTTCCAATAGAATTAACAAAAACATAATTCCTCTAAAGAAACGATCACATGCTACGTAGAAAACAAGTTTAAGCCATCTTTCCAAATGTTTTCTGTGATCTGATTTTCAAATGGATTGAAATGCCAATAACTAGCTAAAGAAGAACATCAATCAAACCATATGAACCATCTTTCACTTTTCAAACATAATTCATCTTAAACTATTATCATATCACTATCTAACCCATCTTAACAGATGATGCCAATATAAATAATCAAATCCAAGTCCTAAAAGAAAAGTATAAAACAATCATCTTCATACCAACATGAAGAAAATGAATATATTAACTCATAGGTAAATTACACAGACAATTTCTAAGGTAGACTAGTTATTTCATTTTGGTGCCCAATCTTTAATTTGTATCCATTATATTCCTCAAAAATCCTAAGTGATTCGTGATTAGATCAAGATTAAAATATTCTAAATCCCAATAATCCAAAACACACAATCTAAATCAACAAGCACTTACTAAAGTGATTTAGATTGTTTGTTTTTCGGAATAAACAATAAATCGACACAAACGATTTTTATGTGGAAAAACCACAATTGAAGAACCTTCAATTGTAATCAAAAACCAAGGGCGAACCGCCACTAATCAATCCACTACTGAAGAAAGAAAGATTACAAAGATAATACACAAATTACCCAACTCAGTCAATTTGTCTTCAATCTTCTGTAACTCTTTCACCACGCTTTCGTCTTGGAACTGATCAATCCTGAAGTTGAATCCACAACTTCATTTGTCGAATTAACGACTACGTACAAAATCAAACGCCTTTTGAAACTCTACATTTGCATCTTCGGAATCCACCGAAGAGAACTCTCTTGGATATAAAGTAACAAAACTCCTTGATGTATGAATCTCAAATCATAAGTTTAGAACTCTAAAAAAAAAATCAAGGAAAACACTCAAAAAACTCAGAAGAAAACTTCAAACAAAACCTTAGAATTCTTGAATAAGATCTAGGAAAAGTTAATCCTAAAAAAAGACCCAACATGCGAATTTATAGAATCTGTGTTCGCGCGGTCCGCTCGAGCGTAGGAATTCCTGCTCGAGCGGAGGCTTCAAAATTGTGTGATTCATATAGGCTTCATGCTCGAGCGGAAGTTGCCACGCTCGAGCGTCGAATCACACCATCCAGTACTTTTTCAGGCGAATCAGAGATGCTGTGAGCTTGCAATCCCCGCTCGAGCGTCACTTTCCCCGCTCGAGCGGAGAGACCAAAATTGGAAAATCTGGAAAACTAGATCCTGTTACAACCTCAGTTTTGATCCCTGGAATTTGACAACAAAGGGTCCTAACAATTTCCCCCTTTGTCAAATCCCGGACAAAACCATTCTAAAACAGTGTTCCTAACAAAATCACAAAAGTACTAAAACAATTTTCCAAACTATTCTAAAACAATTTTCCAACCAAAACACAAAATCAACACCACCAACTATGAACCAACATTCACAACCAAATCTCAAATCCATGCTCTTGAACAATTATCCTGAAAGAAAACAACCACACACAAGCCAACCAAAAATATGTGGAACTGGATTAAATAACAAAAGACAAGTCCATTCTTAAACAAACCATCAAAACATATGACAATCCAAGCTGTACCAAGAAGGATAGAAGTAAAGGTAAAAATAAGCGTAGTAAAACAAGCATGTGCGATTACCATGTACACTAACAAGATATACCAAAAACTGTACCACCAACTGTAGTAAAGTAAAGGTAAAAATAACTGTACCACCAAGACCACTCCCCCTTTTTGTCTGGGAGGGAACAAAAGAAAGAGTAACAAAACAAAAGAGCAAAGATCAAAGATCAAAAAGCTGAAGCCGGAGCCTGCATCTGAAGCAAGGTCAAGATCTGAGCCAGCTGGAATGAAAACTGTGCCACAGAATCCTCAATCCGCTAGGAAGAAGCCTCTAAGGCACTGAAACGGGTATCAGTAGTGGTCTCAAGATCGGTGAGTTTGGCCTTAAAAAGATCCATCCGCTCCTCAAGATGGTCAAATCGGGAACCAATAGAGCGCTCGAGGGACTGAAGCTGACCACGGACTGTACGAACTGGAGGGTGCGGCTCCCCCTCACCAAGATCTCCGCCAGCAGCAGCATCATATTCGGCCTCCTCTGCCATGGCCGCAGCAGCACTAGGACCTGTACCAGATCTACCAGAACCAGAAAGAACCCCCCTAATGTGAGACTGACTCTGGGAGACAGTCTTCTTGGTAAACAGGCATGCAGGAGAAGCAAAGTCGTCCTCATCATATGCAGGGACCTCAAATTTGACTAAAAGCTGATTGATGAGACAGCCATAGGGTAAGCCAAGATTATGGCGCTCAAAAGCAGCAACCATCTTTTGAATGATAAGGGTGGCAAGATCGATGGGACGGTTTTGGGCGATACACTGAAGAACAAAGCCTTGATCCTGGTTAATCTCAGAGCTGTGGGTGGTAACAATGATATTGGCACACACAATTAAGGTGAGTAACCTAAATTGTGGGAGAAGTTCATTATGTTTTATCAAGGAACCGGAAGGCCAAGAACGAGGAAAACCACAAAGGGTCTGAGCAACCTTATCAAAATCACACGTGGGGCGTACTAGAAAAGGGTAAAAGATAGGAAATCTCTCACTAATCCCTAAAATCTAGCGGATAATAGCGGTGGTAACAGGGATTTCCTTGGATCTAACCCATGTCTTAAAAGATGGTCCAATGTTGTCAAGACCATCCATATTACAATAAAATTCCCGTACCCAAGTAAGATTTTGTGACCTAGAAAAAAGAAGAACCTCATCCCCACCCAAGGGATCAAAGAAAGACCGGATAGGAATGGACTCAAAGGTGGAGGGTTGAACATTACGTTCAAGATGGATGGAGCGGGATGGGTAGGACTCGCGGTATAACTTGGCTTTTTTAGCCGATGGGAAGCGGTCAGTGTTATATGGAGGGCGAGGGGCTGTAAACTTATGTCTTTTGAAGGTGGACATGACTAAACACTACAAACAAACCCCAACCCAAGACAAACAAAAACCAACAAAGCCAAGAGAGACAACACCAACATTAGTAACACAGGGTTATAGCAAAATGAGACAATGGAATAAGATGATGATGCAACAAGGCAGTAAAAGCAAAGGCATGGTAAGCAAGGCATCCAAGATGAGAATAGCATAAGTGAAATGAAATGAGAAGCAATGCTATGAAAATACCTTATCAAACACACATGAATCCAACATGAAAAAAACAGTAAGATAAAGGAAAGGAGAAACAATGCTATGAACATATCTTATCAACCAACCAGGAATTCAACATGGGTAGACACTCAAGTATCGAAACAAAAAAAAAACACATAACCACAGTACAATATATGGAACAAAAAAAATAAATCCCCAAATTGAAACCCAAAACAAAAATGGAGCCAAAAAAACCAAATTAATAACCCGAAAACAAACCTAAATAGAAGAGTGATAAACTGAATCGCTGGGAAACTAACAAAATCGAAAAAAAAAAAAATTAAACAAGATGAACACAAACTAAATAGACCCATCTAGACACAGAAAAAACCAACTCAAGAAAACCAAACAAAATATGAACAAAAAACAGAGAGACAGAGAGACGACACAATAGTAGAAGAGAAAGAGAAAAGAGATATACCTGAGGTGGAAGAGATGAAGGAAGCAACCCAATGTGTAGACCAAGGAAGGTGAGGTAATGAATTGCCAAAAACCCTAGAAGAGGAGGAGTTGAGAGGCAAAATGACTCGAAGGGTCGAAGGAGGGAAATATATACAAAACCAGTCTGCTCAAGTGTCAGTTTTAACGCTCGAGCGTGAGACAAAACACGCGAAGGCACGCTCGAGCGCAAATATGGAAGATCGAGTGTAAAATCACTCCCCCCAGAACTGTAAAAAATACTGCAAGCTTCAAACCCACGCTCGAGCGTGGAACAGTCTGCTCGAGTGGGGACAATTTTTAAAAAAAAAATAAAACAAAACAACAACAAAAACCAAAAAACTTAATACCTTGAAATGAAACCCAAAGCACAAGTAGATGATCATATTTCGCAAAAATGGATACTAAGATGGAATAATCCACATAGTATGAATCTTGTAATCTTGCAAATTTTTGAAAACAATGTCACTGGAATCATTAGCAAGGTATATAAAACATCATCAGTGATCATAAGCTACAAGAGAATGTACAACACAAAATCCAGCATGAGAGCTCACAAAGTAAAGTGTGTGTGTGCAATCCATGAGGGTCCACTAAGCTAGAGTTAATCCTCGTAGTGAATGGATGGTTGGACCTCCACCATGAGTAACTTATCAACACAGAGAAAAGTCAAACCACTAGGAATCACGAGGTATTTGTTGAGTAAAAGCGGAGGCTCCCCCTCAATCAATTAGTCCTTTTTTTTATTTTTATTTTTATTTCTTTCTTGTGGGCACTCACTGGTGGCATACACACTCAAGAGTATAGAAACCAAACCAGAGAAGAATGAAATAAATAATGATGGCCTGGTTAGTGCCTCTGAGGTAGCCTTTTCCTAATGCCCGAACTTCAAGGAACTAAGGGAGAAACCGTGGAAGTGAAAAACAGATAGTAGATGGTTAAGAGACTCAACATCACCCATGATATACTAGTATCGGTCAATTCCACTGTAAATGTACAAGAAACACTGTTAGTGGTACATAGAGAACTTTGATCACTTGTGCGGAAACCTCTGCAACAATTTTTCTCAAGAATGTGTACGGAATGAGATCATGAGGTTAATGAGCATGGGCATTCAAAATGAGCTATGAGCAAAGAACAATGTGATCTTGATACCAGCATGAGTAGTGTACATAAAGAAGTGGATGCAAGAAAAACAGAAATCAATGATAATGAGATTATAGCAACCAAGCACTCATACAGCCAAACACCCACACCTATTCAAGGAACAAGTAACTCTCTAGTGATCGAGCATGACACCCAAGGTCTTTCTAAGGAACTCAAACCGAAGAAGATCAAGAGGTTTTGTAAAAATATCAGCTTTTTGATACTTAGTGGAAACATGCTCAAGAACAACAAGGCCTTCTTCCACTAACTCTCGAATAAAATGATGACAAATGTCATTGTGTTTGATGCGAGAGTGTTGGACAGGATTTTTTGAAATGTTTATGGCACTTGTGTTATCACAGAAAAGTGTGAGAGCGTTCTGTTTTATCTCATAATCATGAAGCATTTGCTTCATCCACAGCATTTGTGCACAACAACTCCCTGCAGCAATGTACTCAGCCTCAACAGTGGAAAGAGAGATGGCATTTTGCTTTTTACTGTGCCAGGAAACCAGATTATTCCCAAGGTAAAAACACCCCCTGGATGTACGTTTCCTATCATCAGCACACCCTGCCCAGTCGGCATCAGAAAAACTAGTAATTTCAGTTGTAGTATCAGTGGAAAACCAAACCCCATACCCCAAGGTCCCATTAACATATTTGATGATGCGTTTGACCACAAGAAGGTGAGACTCTTTAGGGTGGCAGTAGCAGGCACAAACACCGACACTGAAAGAAATATCAGGACGACTAGCTATCAGATACAAAAGACTCCCTATCATACTCCTATAAAGGGTAGGATCAACATCAATACTAGAGGAATCTTTGGAGAGGTGAAGACTGGTGCTCATGGGAGTGCGTGCATATTTGGCAGACTCAAGACCAAACTTTGACACAAGATTTTTAGCATACTTAGATTGAGAAACAAACATACCCGAAGGAGACTGTTTAATTTGAAGACCCAAGAAATAAGACAACTCTCCCATCATACTCATCTTAAACTCATGTGTCATGCAATCTGAAAAATATTTCACAAGATGATCAGCAGTGGAACCAAACACAATATCATCAACATATATCTGAGCAACAAGAATATGAGACTTAGTATGTTTCACAAATAAAGTCTTATCCACACTACCCCTTTGAAAATCATTATCAAGAAGAAATGTAGTAAGTCTATCATACCAAGCTCGAGGGGCTTGTTTCAAACCATATAAAGCCTTGTCTAACTTGTAGACATGATTAGGACATTTAGGGTCCTCAAACCCTTTTGGTTGCTCAACATATGCCTCTTCTTTCAAGTACCCATTCAGAAAGGCACTTTTCACATCCATTTGAAACAATTTGAAACCAAGAAAACATGCAACACCAAGCAAAATACGAATAGATTCGAGACGTGTAACTGGGGCAAACGTCTCATCATAGTCAACACCCTCTACTTGTGTTTAGCCTTGAGCAACCAACCTAGCTTTATTCCTAACAACAGTACCATTCTCATCAGATTTATTTTTAAAGATCCACTTGGTACCTATCACATTCATGTTTTTAGGTCTGGGAACTAGAGTCCAAACTTTGTTACGTTCCAAATGACCTAATTCTTCATGCATAGCATTGACCCAACTATCATCTAGTGAGGACTCTTTAAAATTCTTAGGTTCAATTAATGAAACATAACACATATGTGATACCTCATCCCGAATCTGTCTTCGGGTTTTCATTCGATCCGAGACACTTCCAATCACCTGTTGAGCTAGATAATTCAATTTCACCCTTGCTGATGGTTTAAGCTCAGGACTTGCGGCGACAGAAGCAACAAGAGTGATGTCCCTTTGAGCACTCTTTGGACTTGAACTTACTGTGAGGATGGTCTTGTAACAATTTCTTGTGATTGGACATGACTTCTCCTTGATTTTGTGGTTCAGTATCCAAGATTGGAGACTCACCTTTGTCATCCTCATTTGTTGCTGGAGTAGGTGAACTTGTGTCATCTATAACCACATTGATAGATTCCATTAATGATGAAGTTCGCAAGTTATAGACTCGAAAAGCCCTACTGTTGGTTGAATACCCTAGAAAAATACATTCATCACTTCGGGAGTCAAATTTGCCCAAGGGCTCTCTATCTTTGAAGATGTAACACTTACTCCCAAAAGTTTTGAAGTATTTTATATTAAGTTTCAAACCCTTCCACAATTCATATGGAGTTTGTGAAGTGCGGGGCCTTAAATACATGCGATTTATGACATAAACAACAGTATTTAGGGCTTCGGCCCAAAACTTTGGAGGAAGATTCTTACTGAGGAGCATGACCCTAGCCATTTCTTGAACAACTCTGTTTTTCCTCTCAACCACTCCATTTTGTTGTGGAGTAATAGGTGCAGAAAATTCATGCTTAATTCCATGCATATCACAAAAATCCGAAAATGAACTATTTTCGAGTTCACGACCATGATCAGTTCGGATTCTTATGATATGCCCAATGGAAACACCCTGTTCATTTTGGATTTTAAGGACTAAAGCCTGGAAAGCATCAAACGTATCAGATTTTTCCGTTAAAAAGTTTACCCACGAAAACCGAGTAAAATCATTAACAGTTAGAAAAATGTATCTTATACCTCCAATGCTTTCAGTGCAAGTAGGACCCATTAAATCTATGTGAACCAATTCAAGAGGACGTTTGGTTGTAAAGCTGTTCACCTTTTTATGAGGGGCACGGGTTTGCTTTCCAAGTTGACATGGTCCACACACATAGCTCAAATTCTTACCCAGTTTAGGTACTCCTCTCACAAGCTCTTTGTTGGCTATCTTAGTTAGGTCTTTGAAATTCATGTGACCTAATCTTTGATGCCACAGGTCAATGTTACTAATGATGGCAGAGTGACAAGTGAGATCATTAGTAGTAACAATCCTATAGCAGTTATCAGATGTGCGAACCCCATGTAAGACAGTATTTCCCTTTTTATCCAAAATTTCACATTTATTTTTTGAAAACAATACTTCATGATGGGAATCACACATTTGACTAATGCTCAAAATATTTTCTTTAAGACCATTAACAAGTAAAGCATTATCCAGCTTGGGAAGACCAGCAACACTGATAGAGCCCTTACCAATGACTCTAGAAGTGCCGCCATCTCCAAAGGTAACAATTCCTCCTTCATATTTTTCAAGGGAGGTGAAGTAGGATTTGTTACCAGACATATGACGAGAGCACCCACTATTAAGATACCACATGTGTGAATCACGTGCTTTTAGAGCAGTGTGAACAACTAAACAAGTCAAATCATCTTGTCTCACCCAAATCTTTTTAGTCTTGGTATTCCACCTAGACATATAAGGTTGTCTCCTAGCCCAAAAAGTATTCGAATTTCTACTCTTTTGAGACACCTTACCAAACAATTCAAAATAGTAAGGATGAATGTGGCCATACCTACCACAGTGATGACAAATAAAAACAGGTCTTACCTCCCTTTTGTTGATCTTACCTGCTTTTGGTAGATGAAGAGGAATCATCTGGTCTACCTTCAATTTTCCCTTTGCTTGAGTCTTGAGTTATGTGAGGTAGAGGCACATCCCTTGTGAAATTTGTCGCACCATAGCCTAGCCCACTTTTGTCGAACTCATTTGTTGAGACCAGTATGTCTTCTAGAGATTTGGAACCTTTGTTCCACATAGCAGTGTTGTTCTAGCAATGCGGAGTTCTTCGTCTTTCTGACAGACTATCTCTTCCAATGCAGTTTGTGACAACTCAAGACTTTCAAGCTTTTGTTCATATGTGGAATACACTTTCAGAAGTTCATTCCTTTTAGTTTCACAGGATAGAAGTTTTCCACATAAGTCTTGCCTGTCACTTAAGATCTTGATGACATTACATTTCTTTGCTACAAGTTCTCCTTTTAGCGACATTCTCACTCTCACATGTTTTGAGCTTGAGAGAGTTTGTTGTTGATTTTGGACAAATTCGGAGATTCCTCATCTGACTTTTCATAAGCTTGTTATAGTTCATTGCCATTGATCTCATCATTGTCTTTAGATGTTTCATCATCCTCTTTTTGCTCTTCATTCTCCTTGATCTCATCCAATCTAGCAACTAAGGCAGGGAAGTTGCTGGATGGTGGTGAAGGTGAATCTCCTCTTTCATGGAATTGGCTCAAAATTTCCCATGCATCTTTAGCCTTTGTGCAGTGAACAACTTCGTTCTTTGTTCTTCATAGGAAATTGCTCCACAAATAATGTCAGGCTCTCGATTCCCGGATTATCTGCACTTCATATCTTCTTCAATGGCTTGCCAACCTTCTAGTTCAAAAGCTCTCGAAAAAGCCCTTATTCGATTTTTCCAATACAGTAGTTAGTCCCATCGAGGTGGGAGCATGATGCGATTCGACCATGAGCTAATTCCAATGGCTTTGGAAGAGGTTGAGAAAAAGTGGTCCATCCTCGTCTTCACCGGATTCAGGTTCTTCGGGTTCTTGCTCCGACCCGCTTTCATCATCCCAAGTCACAGTGTAAACTTTCTTTCGATTCTTTTTCGAAGGGCATTCAAGGGCAATATGACCAAACCCTTGACATTCATAGCACTTGACCCCTTGCCCTTTACAATCTTCTTTTCAGTTTTTGAGCAACTTTTGGTGGAAAAGTTTTGAGTCTTTCATTACTCTTGTCTTTTGAAATAGGGTCTCTGAAATTAGGCTTTTTTTTCTTCAAAATTTTTTAAAACTGTTTTGTAAGCATAGCCGTCATCTCAGACTCTAAATCAAATTCAGTCTCCGAAGTTTTTGCAGTCTCATGAGCACTAGTGAAAGCCACACTATCTTTTTGTTTTTTCTTTGAAATCTGGTGGGCTTCATAAGTCTGCAAGTTTCCAATCAATTGATCAAGCTTGAGGGTATCAACATTCTGAGCCTCCTCAATGGCTGTCACTTTTGATTGGAACCTCTCGGGAAGGGACCTCAAAATTTTTCTAACAACTCCAGGATTTTTTCACCGAGTGTGAAACAGGAATTCACGATATCACTAAGTTTTGCATAGAAATCATCAAATGTCTCATCGTCGCGCATAAAAAGGGTTTCAAAGGCGGACGTGAGACGTTGAAGTTTTGACCTTTTGACATAAGTAGTACCTTCGTGAATCGTTTCAAGAATGTCCCAAGCCTCTTTTGCTACCTTACACATGCAGATTCGACGAAACTCTTCAGGTGTGACGGAGCAAAACAAGGAATTGAGAGCCTTACTGTTCCAACTCGAGTTTTGATAATCAGTTGTGTCCCATTTATCAAGGGGTTTAGGAATATCAACACCATCAATGGTGACAATAAGTTCACTCCACCCATAGATTACGCAGTGCCAAACTTTCTCATCGATGGATTTTAAAAACGCTCTCATACGAGCTTTCCAATAAGAATAGTTTGTACCGTCGAGTAAAGGAGGTCTATGAGTCGAGTTACCTTCATGAATAGAATCCATAATACTAGTCACACAAAATCACACTCCTATAGTTTTGATAAAAACAAAGAGTGACCTGCTCTGATACCAATTGAAAATCCTAAGTGATTCGTGATTAGATCAAGATTAAAATATTCCAAATCCCAATAATCCAAAACACACAATCTGAATCAACAAGCACTTACTAAAGTGATTTAGATTGTTTGTTTTTCAGAATAAACAATAAATCGACACAAACGATTTTTACGTGAAAAAACCACAATTGAAGAACCTTCAATTATAATAAAAAACCACAGGCAAACCGCCACTAATCAATCCACTACTGAAGAAAGAAAGATTACAAAGATAATACACAAATTACCCAACTCAGTCAATTTGTCTTCGAATCTTCTGTAACTCTTTCACCACGCTTTCGTCTCGGAACTGATCAATCCTAAAGTTGAATCCACAACTTCACTTGTCGAATTAACGACTACGTACATAATCAAACGCCTTTTGAAACTCTATGTTTGAATCTTCGGAATCCACCGAAGAGAACTCTCTTGGATATAAAGTAACAAAACTCCTTGATGTATGAATCTCAAATCATAAGTTTAGAACTCTCTCAAAAAAAATAAAGGAAAACACTCAAAAAACTCAGAAGAAAACTTCAAAGAAAACCCTAGGACTCTTGAATAAGATCTAGGAAAAGTTAATCCTAGAAAAAGACCCAACACGCGAATTTATAGAATCTGTGTTCGCGCGGTCCGCTCGAGCGTAGGAATTGCCACTTGAGCGAAGGTTTCAAAATTGTGTGATTCATATAGGCTTCACGCTCGAGTGGAAGTTGCCACTCTCGAGCGTCGAATCACACCATCCAGTACTTTTTCAGGCAAATCAGAGATGCTGTGAGCTTGCAATCCTTGCTCGAGTGTCACTTTCCCTACTCGAGCAGGGAGACCAAAATTGGAAAATCTGGAAAACTAGATCCTGTTACAACCTCGGTTTTGATCCCTGGAATTTGACAACAAAGGGTCCTAACATTCCTAAACTATATACATTAATTCAATGATCCCTTCCTACAATTAACTTTAGACAAAAATGTTGGCATCATGCTTATATAAAGCTTTGAAGAAGAATATCTTTAAATTGACTTAAAAAATGGATAGAAGAATAAAGTTTAACACAAACAGGGAACATATATTTATTTATTTAAGCTCTGATGATATTTCATGTTATATTAGAGTTTGGCATTGCTTTTATTTATTTATTTAGGGTAATCAAATCCTTGTCAAGGATCTTCACCTCTCCCCAAGATGTTCCAGCCAACACAGGACAGGGAACATTTATAGTGCAGTTCCTTTAACAAGCTTTGAGTTAAATTAAAATTCACATCAAAAGGATCGAGAAATACCTATAATTAAAATTCACATCAAAAGGATGAAGTAAACAAAAATCAAACATAATGAGTTAAATTAATTTTATTAATTCAACATTAAAACTAATTTTGGCTACAATTTGTATTAAAAACTCAATACTACTTGAAGGATCGAGAAATACCTTGATAGAGAGTGAATTAACTAATTGATGTCTTCAAAGTACAAGAAATCTGCAAAAAATGAAGAAGAAGACGAAGAATCAACCTTTAGAAAATAACAAACAGAAAAAAATCCTTGTCAATAACAAACAAACAGGTACAAACAGAAAGAGTTGTATGAACATATTTTCATTCGAATTTTAGGTTGGTAGATAAGATTAGATATATGATGCGTAATTAGTACATCAAATAATTTAAATGAAGTGAACATAAGAATATGCCTCTGTTTATTAATGGATTCCAAGTATCATTGTCAATAATAGCTCCATTGAATTGACTAACTAATAGATGAACAAGTTACAACATGAAGTAGATAAGCCACCAACCCTCCAGCAAGTGATAGGAGTATTACATAGCGAGTAGCAACCACAGAGATAAAAAAATCCTTTAAATGATTGACAAGTTTTAATAAGAGAAAAAAGAAGAACTATTCATGTATGTTTAACTGCTATAGTAGCCCAAGACTTGTGTGATCGTTACTTTATCAACTCAAGTAAGCACCAAGTAGAATTGGCATGTGGCTAGTGGGTGTAACTGTGTGTGTTGTTTTCTTTCTTGGGGGAGAGACAAAGGTACCAAAAGGCAGAACAAGAAAAAAAAAGGAAGAGAAGAGGATGAAACAAAAGAAAATCATATTATAAAATTGACAAAGGATCCTTTGATGGGCCTTAGCAATGATCTTTCTGGTGACAGAAACTTATTTATACATCAATTTCACATTTTTCTAGTTTTTCTTAGTGAATACAACCTTACCTACTAAAAACAAAAAAAAAAAAACAGAGAACTACTAATAATTGCAAAAGTTGTCCTAAAAAAGTTACAGTTCGGTTGATAGTTGTAATAACTCTCTCACCAGCGATTCTGGAATTAATTCTTGATTCTTGCCAAACCGATTATGGTGATAATTGAATTGATTGAGATATTAGGCTGGTATTTGAAATCTGGCCGAATTGATCAAGTATATCTGTCATATTGCATTTCTATCTGTTGCCTGTTTGAGTATCTGTTCATGTTTTATATTTGAACTGCAAATTGAAGGCCTTATCGGCGGTCGAATCAGAAATTGATTGAGGGTCTGTGTTAATTAGAATTAATGTGAATTTATAGTGTCATTATCTAAAAAGTGATTTGGTATGATTAAATTAGATTAAAATAAGCTAATTTAAACAAGTTGCCTTATTTACGGAATTGCCATGTTACTGGGCCCTTTATTATAACATATTTAAGCCTTATTATTCATTCAACAAAGCATTTCTTCAGCCCATGTTCTTGTTCTTGCCGACTTGAGAGAGAGAGAGAGAGAGAGAAGCTTGGTTCTATCTTGGTTTTGCTAAGAAATTGAAGGAATTGAAGTGTAGATTGCTCAATTAAGCTTCCTTGCCTCTAATTCAAGACTTAGGTAAGGAGACTCAACCTCTCATTGTTGTGTTTAAGTGGATTCTTGCATGGTTCACGCCTAATTAAGGAACTAAGTCATGTTTTACTTCTAACATGTTGAATTATAGCTTAATTGTTGCATGCATGTTTATATATTGAAATTTTGAGGTTGTAGTTCATAATTCCTCACATGCATGTCCATGTTTTGAGAATAGCTCATGAATTCATCTTGATTTTGTAAGATTTGGCTCTTTAGAGCATGAAATTGAAGCTTGAAAGTGGTTTAAACTCGTGCATATCATGTTTGTAGCATGTTCATGAAAATTGGTTTGAAATTGGATTTAATTAAACACCCTTGGGCTTTGATTTCTCAAATTGAGCTTTGGACCATGTTGTTCTATGTGGTTACAAATGTTTTCCAGAAGATAGGCCCAAGAGGATTGAATTTGGAGCATCAAAACTTGGTTTTTAGCTTGGAGGTGCAATCTGGATTTTCTAGATTTTGCACTCCCGCTCGAGCAAGGAAAACTGCGCTCGAGCGGGGAATTTGGGTATCCAATACTTTGCACTATTTTAAAGTCCGCTCGAGCGGAAGAATTGACGCTCGAGCGAGACCTTGTGTCTTACGCTCGAGCGGCTATCGAGCGCCCATCGAGCGTGATTTTCAAGTATCCAGTACTTTTGCCATGTTTTGCATTACGCTCGAGCGTGGGAAGTGACGCTCGAGCGGAAACCTTTTGTTTGCATGTCCGCTCGAGCGGGGAAAGATACGCTCGAGCGGGACTCTGTTTCACTGAAAGTTCTGAAAATGTTTTCTAAGTACATCTTTGCATCCTCATTTCATCCTAGGCATTCTTAGGCCTAGTTTAAGGCATCTTAATGAGGATATATATGTAGAACACACCGAGGCAAATTAGGGATTAAGTTATTATCTTCCCCAACTGTGTAGTTTAGTGTGTGTTCGATCATTAAGCTGTAGGGTTGGCGGCCGAGGCAGCGCTCGACTTCTTGTGCCGAGAACTCTATGAGTAACAACTGTGTAAAGATATGTTCAAAAATGATTATCTTCTGAACAATTGAACTGTATTGTTTTCTGAACTGATACTGTTAATTAAATGAATGTATGTCCTATATTCTGAACTGTATTGTGGCATCCTTAGCAATTACTGTTTACTGTTACTATTTTAGAGATCTCTGTCAGTTCCCTTGTTGGAACCACCACTGTTTACTGAATGATGGCCATCATTGACTGTTTGGTCTTTTAAGACCTACTGTTTACTGTACTATTATGCTAATGGATGTACCACATATGATTGTACTGACTGAACAACTGATATACTGAATTAATGAACTATTTTCATTACTATAAGGACATTCATTCTTAACCTCTTTACGTATTATGTTATTCACTGGGCTTTAGCTCACTGTTTATATATATATATATGTAGGTGTTCAGGCACCAGACCGGAGGTAGGAGTGTGGGTTAGACTCCCCTTTTGTCAAGCCAACCACTGTGCCTCACCGCGAGGTTCCGAGCTTATAGCCAAGCTTAGGGCGTTTTATTTCGTCCGTTTACGTGTCTATTTCGTATAAGCATCTGTTATTACTCTTGTTTAATAAGGATTTGGTCCTGATACGCCGGATTGTAAATATTGTGCATCTTGTTTTGTCACTAACGTACATATGAATAAAAGTCTTTTTGCATACGTATCACGACTCATTGGACATTGTTTATTTCTTGTTTTGGCTTCCGCCATGCCCACACTCTGTTTCTTGTCATCTTATTAGCGGGCCTTTGGTAATCACGGATTCTTGGCGATTCTGATGCTAGACCCATAGGGGCGGGTTTGGGTCGTGACAGAGTGGTATCAGAGAGATACTTACCACGAATTATACCGCACACACGTGTCCAAACGAGCTATAGGATGTCCTAGAGAAGTGATTAGGGCATTACATGAACGTGATAAGTGTGTGGTTATGACATGACTGAATATATGCTAATGTGTTAATCTGTTTAAACAAATGACTGCCTATGTTGATAACTGTTATAACTGCTTATAGTGAAATGGATAATGCAAGAACTATAAATGAATTTGAATCCTCATCCTCTGAGGCAAGAATGACAAGACTGGAGAGAATGATGGAATTAATAACTGCAAGATTGGATCAACAACAGAACCAACAGACCCCACCTCCTCCTCCGGTACAGCCAGAACAGAATGTCAATGTTAATGATGAGGACATAATTGCTCTCACCCACAAGTTCAGCAAGATGAAACCGCCATCCTTTCAGGGAGGCCTGAAACTGTTAAAAGCTGAAGCATGGGTTTTGGAGACTGAGAAATTGTTTGAGGTGTTTCTGTGCTCGGAGGCACATAAAGTACTGTTAGCTACCTTCACCTTACAGGAAGAGACCAGAAGGTGGTGGATGCTAGTCCGTGACACCAACACCATTGTGACCTGGGCTCAGTTCAAGGGAGCCTTCTTTGAAAAGTATTTTCCCCAGAGTGTCAGGGACAAAAAGGTGACTGAATTTGAGCAACTGAAACAAGGCACCATGTCAATGGGCGAATATGAGACAAAATTTACTAAACTTGCCAGTTATGCACCACACATGGTGGACACCGACTACAAGAAGGCCAGAAAGTTTGAAGGCGGCCTGAATGTTGCAATACTGGACAGAATTAATGTTTTGAAGCTACCGAACTATGTAAATGTTCTTGACCGAGCTTTGATGGCTGAATCAAACATCGAAACCTTGGCTGAAACACCAGTCTGAATGGCGTGGTAAAAAGCGGGGTTTCAAGTTTAAGAAAGGCAAGCATAACCCATTGAACAAGAAACATATCTGAGGTCAACAACTAGCCCCAGCCAAGGGAGTGGTTTCATACCACCCTGTTCTGAATGTGGTAAGAATCACAAGGGAGTTTGTTATAAAATCTCTGGTGCTTGTTATAGGTGTGGCAAGGTGGGCCACATGGTCAAAGATTGCTCTTCCACTCCTCAGGGGCATAGTAAAGCTGCACCAAGCGCAGCAGCATCAATCGCTACACCAAAGCCTAACCCTAAAGCAACCGGGAAAGAGCCTATGAGGCAGGGCCGAGTGTTCGCCCTAGTACCGAGAGACGTCCAAAATACCGAAACCGTTGTGTCAGGTATCCTCTCTATTTGTACTCAAAATGCATATGTACTGATTGATTCAGGGTCTACACATTGTTACGTATCGCATGCTTTTTCGCGAAAATTGAATAGGCCCTTAGAACCCATGAATTATCTGTTAGCTGTATCATCACCGGTTGGGGGATCCATGACTTGTGCATACATGTACCCTGCTTGTGAAATTATTGTTGGAGATGCACATTTGTTTATTGAGTTACTGCCTCTGAACATAGATCATTTTGATGTAATATTGAGGATGAACTGGTTAACGAAATATCATGCCACCATATAGGCGTGTGAAACAAGTAGTTTTCCGTCCACCGATGCCTTTGAATTTGTGTTTAATGGGGAGTGAGTGGTACCTCCCCATATTTGATTTCATCTGTGAAGGTTATTAAATTGATTAGAAAGGGATGTAAGGGTATTTACATTACGTATTGTACCCTCTTGATGTTAAAAGCGATGTATTTGTATTCCTATAGTCAGAGAATTCTCAGATGTTTTTCCAGATAATCTGCCAGGGGATTTGATTGACAGGGAGATTGATTTCACCGTTGATGTGATTCTGGGTACTCAGCCAGTTTCTAAAGCTCCTTACAGAATGGCTCCAACTGAACTGAAAGAATTGAAAGTGCAACTGCAAGAACTGTTAGACAAAAAGTTCATCCGGCCTAGTACTTCACCGTGGGGTGCACCTGTCTTGTTTATGAAAAAGAAAGACGGCTCATTGAGACTTTGTATTGATTACCGTGAACTGAACAAGGTAACTGTGAAAAATAAATATCCATTATCGCGTATTGATAACCTGTTTGATCAGTTACAGGGTGCTCAAGTATTTTCTAAGATTGATCTCAGATCCGAATATCATCAGTTGAAAGTTAAACCAGATGACATTGACAAAACTGCTTTTCGAACGAGGTATGGACATTATGAATTTTTAGTTATGCCTTTCGGAGTTACCAATGCATCTGCTGCATTTATGGACCTCATGAACAGAATTTTTAAACCATACCTTGATGACTTTATTGTTGCATTCATAGATGACATACTGATTTATTCCAAAGGTATAGCAGAACATGAACATCATCTGAGACTTGCTCTACAGACCCTAAGAGAAGAGACACTTTATGCTAAACTGTCTAAGTGTGAGTTTTGGCTTGATTATGTTATGTTTTTGGGACATGTTGTTAGCAAAGATGGAATTTCTGTTGATCCGCAGAAAATTGAAGCTATAGTAAACTGGCCTAGACCAACAAATGTGACAGAAGTCCAAAGCTTTTTGGGGTTAGCCGGGTATTACAGGAGATTTGTCAAAGATTTCTCCAAAATTGCCTTACCGTTGACTCAGTTAACTCAGAAGGGGACATCATTTGACTGGACTGACCAAAGGGAATCAGTTTTCCAAGAGTTGAAAACTCGACTCGTAACTGCACCGGTTCTTACCCTACCTTCAGGTACGGATGGTTTTACCATTTTTAGTGAAGCTTCTCATAAGGGTTTGGGGTGCGTTTTAATACAGAATGGGAGAGTTATTGCTTATGCTTCCCGACAATTGAGACCGCACGAAAAGAACTACCCGACCCATGACTTGGAACTCGCTGCAGTGGTATTTGCCTTGAAAATCTGGCGTCACTACCTTTATGGGTCGACATGTGAAGTATATACCGACCACAAGAGTCTGAAATATTTCTTCACACATAAAGAACTAAACATGAGACAACGGAGATGGCTAGAACTGATTAAAGACTACGACCTACAGATTTTGTACCATCCAGGAAAAGCCAACACCGTTGCTGATGCATTAAGTCGGAAATTGATTGGGAACTTAGCCTGGTTGCTCACCGAGCAGAGAGAGTTGCTTTGTGACCTTGAAAAATCTGAAATTGAAATTGTTTTGCAAGAACAAGGTGGAACAGTAGCTGCTATTTCTGCTCAACCGGCACTGATTGAAGAAATCAAAGAGAAACAGCAATTGGATGACTTCTTAAAGAAGATCATCGAAGAAGGGGAATCTAAACTGAGACCGGGTTTCAAATTTGAAAATAATATACTGAAATTTCAAGAAAGACTGTGTGTACCGAATGACTCCGAACTAAAAAGGAGAGTTCTACAAGAAGGCCTCAATTCGAAACTGTCTATTCACCCAGGAAATACGAAAATGTATCAAGATTTGAAACTGAATTTCTGGTGGCTGGGAATGAAGAAATAGATTGCTGATTTTGTATCGAAATGTCTTCATTGCTAACAAGTCAAAGCTGAACATCAACGACCATGAACTTATTGCGACCCTTGGAATCTGGAGTGGAAATGGGAACATATCACTATGGATTTTATTGTTGGGTTACCTCGCTCCAATAAAGGTATGGACTCGATTTGGGTTATTGTTGATAGACTGACTAAATCTGCTCACTTCTTACCTGTCAAAACAATCTATAATGCGGACAAATTGGCCGTGATTTATATTGATGAAATTGTTAGACTGCATGGAGTGCCTGTGTCCATTGTTTCTAACAGAGATTCAAAGTTTACATCAAGATTCTGGCAAAGCTTACAGACTGCATTGGGTACCGAACTGAGACTAAGTAGTGCCTATCATCCTCAGACAGATGGCTAGTCAGAAAGAATCATCCAGACTCTGGAGGATTTATTGAGAATGTGTGTCATTGATTTTCAGGAAAACTAGGAAAGCCATTTGCCCTTAGCCGAATTCGCCTACAACAATAGTTATCACTCAAGTATTGGTATGGCGCCTTTCGAGGCATTGTATGGCAGAAAATGTAGATCTCTGATTTGCTGGGCAGAAGTTGGAGATGGGCCTTTGCTTGGGCCCGAGATTGTTTATGAAACGACTGAGAAAGTAAAACTGATACAACAGAGATAACTGTCTGAGAGCGAAAAGTTATGCAGATGTTAGAAGGCGAGACAGAGAATACGAAGTGGGTGATCACGTTTTCGTGAAAGTGACACCGATGAAGGGCCAGACTCGTTTTGGAGTCAAAGGCAAGTTAGCGCCGAGACATGTCGGACCGTATGAGATTATTGAGAAAATCAATCCGGTGGCGTATCAAGTTGCGCTTCCTCCTGAAATGGAACATATGCATAATGTGTTCCACATTTCTATGTTGAGGGACTACCTCCAGGATCCTTTTCATGTGATTGAGCCGACTCGTGTAGTGCTGAGTGATGACTACACTTACGAAGAACGGCCTATTCAGATTGTGAACAGACGGATCAAGAAGTTGAGGAACAAAGAGATTCCGTTAGTAAAAGTTGACTGGCAAAACCATGGTGGCGTGTATGCCACTTGGGAAAGGGAAGATGACATGACTAAAAGATATCCTGAACTGTTCCCTCTGAATCCTGTTTTCTTCCAGAATGAAGGTAACTCGAGTTTAGAGGACTAAACTTTTTTTAAGGAGGGGAGACTGTAATAACCCTCACCACTGATTCTGGAATTAATTCTTGACACGCTAAACTGATTATGACTGATAATTGAATTGATTGAGATACTGAATTGACTGACTAAAATCTGAAACTGAATTGATCAAGTATATCTGTCAAATTACAATTTTATCTGTTGCATTACAATTTTATCTGTTGCCTGTTTGAGTATCTATTCATGTTTTATATTTGAACTGCAAATTGAAGGCCTTATCGGCGGCCGAACCAGAAATTGATTGATGTTCTGTGTTAATTAGAATTAATGTGAATTTATAGTGTCATTATCTGAAAAGTGATTTGGTATGATTAAATTAGATTAAAATAAGCTAATTTAAACAAGTTGCCTTATTTACGGAATTGCTATGTTAGTGGACCCTTTATTATAACATATTTGAGCCTTATTATTCATTCAACAAAGCATTTCTTCAGCCCATTTTCTTGTTCTTGCCGACTTGAGAGAGAGAGAGAGAAGCTTGGTTCTATCTTGGTTTTGCTAAGAAATTGAAGGAATTGAAGTGTAGATTGCTCAATTAAGCTTCCTTGCCTCTAATTCAAGACTTAGGTAAGGAGACTCAACCTCTCATTGTTGTGTTTAAGTGGATTTTTGCATGGTTCATGCCTAATTAAGGAACTAAGTCATGTTTTACTTCTAACATGTTGAATTATATCTTAATTGTTGCATGCATGTTTATATATTGAAATTTTGAGGTTGTAGTTCATAATTCCTTACATGCATGTCCATGTTTTGAGAATAGCTCATGAATTCATCTTGATTTTGTAAGATTTGGCTCTTTAGAGCATGAAATTGAAGCTTGAAAGTGGTTTAAACTCATGCATATCATGTTTGTAGCATGTTCATGAAAATTAGTTTGAAATTGGGTTTAATTAAACACCCTTGGGCTTTGATTTCTCAAATTGAGCTTTGGACCATATTGTTCTATGTGGTTACAAATGTTTTCCAGAAGATAGGTCCAAGAGGATTGAATTTGGAGCATCAAAACTTGGTTTTTAACTTGGAGGTGCAATATGGATTTTCAGTTTTGCACTCCGCCGCGAAAAGCTGCGCTTCGGCGAAATTGGACATCGATTACTACCTTGTTTTGAAGTCCGCTCGAGCGGAAGAATTGACGCTCGAGCGGAAGAATTAACGCTCGAGCGAGACCTTGTGTCTTACGCTCGAGCGGCTATCGAGCGCCCATCGAGCGTGATTTTCAAGCATCCAGTACTTTTGCCATGTTTTGCATTACGCTCGAGCGTGGGAAGTGATGCTCGAGTGGAAACCTTTGTCTGCATGTTCGCTCGAGCGGGGAAAGACACGCTCGAGCGAGACTCTGTTTCACTGAAAGTTCTGAAAATATTTTCTAAGTGCATCTTTGCATCCTCATTTTATCCTAGGCATTCTTAGGCCTAGTTTAAGGCATCTTAATGAGGATATAGATGTAGAACACACCGAGGCAAATTAGGGATTAAGTTATTATCTTCCCCAACTGTGTAGTTTAGTGTGTGTTCGATCTGTTAACTGTGTAGGGTTGGCGACTGAGGACGCGCTCCAGCTTTACTGTAGCCCAGAACTCTATGAGTAACAACTGTGTAAAGATATGTTCAAAAATGATTATCTTCTGAACAATTGAAGCATCTATTTTACGGTAATCTTATTAATTGAATAAATGTATGTCCTATATATTACAGGCTGTATTGTGGCATCCTTAGCAATTCTTTTTCTTATTCTTTATTCTGAGATCTCTGTCGGTTCCTTGTTGGAACCACTCATTTCTTGATTGATGGCCATCATTGGTATTAGGTCTTTTAAGACCCTCATTTCTTATCTTTGTTATGCTAATGGATGTACCACATATGACTGTACTGACTGAACAACTGATATACTGAATTAATGAACTGTTTTCATTACTATACGGACATTCATTCTTAATCTCTTTACGCATTATGTTATTCACTGGGCTTTAACTCACTGTTTATATATATATATATATATATGTAAGTGTTCAGGCACCAGACCGGAACTAGGAGTGTGGGTTAGACTCTCCTTTTTTCAAGCCAACCACTGTGCCTCACCGCGAGGTTCCGAGCCTGCCAAGCTATGGCTTTGGGCCGTTTTTATTTCCCCGTCCGTTTCTGTGTCTATTTCGTATAAGCTGTCTGTTGTCTACTTGTCTAATAGGATTTGGTCCTCTGATGCATCAGATTGTAAATATTGTGCATACTGTTTTGTCACTGACTGTATATATGAATGAAAAGTCTTTTTGCATACAGACTGTCACAGCTCATTGGACATTGTTTATTTACTGTTTTGGCTTCCGCCATGGTCCTGTACTCTATTTTACTGTCTTACTCTTAAGCAGGCCTTTGGTAATCACAGATTACTGGCCGATTACGGTGCTAAACCCATAGGGGCGGGTTTGGGTCGTGACAATAGTGTTACCAAAGATGGGAAGATGGATGTAAAAAGAGTACAGTGTAATTTTTTTTCCCCCCTTCACCTTCAGATCTAGGTCTACTAGAAAAAAAAAAAAAAAAAAAACCTTCATCAACACATCATCATCGACAACAACAACAACATCATCATCAACACATTATCTTCATCTTCAGAGCCAGAAAAAAAAAAAAAGAGTCTAAAAGTGGCACCATCACTGTTGCTTACTGTCGCTCATTGTCGCAAGGTCACCGTCACAAATCCTTCATTATCGTCGCCCCGCCATCACCGTCGCACCCTCCATCATTATTGCCCTACCATCACCGTGGCCTCTTTCTCTCTCTGTTTCCGTCTCTTTTCTCTCTTCCTCTCTCTTTCTCCCCCATCTCTCTCTTGCCCTCCCTCTCTGTTTTAGATATAAACGAGAAAAAAAAATTGTCAAAACGACGTCGTTTTGACATTCAGGGCATTCGAGCCGTTCAACCTCGAGCTCTCACACATATTTTATTTAAAGAGGTAAAAGAAAAGATGAAAAAATTCTATATTCTCTAATATTGGAAATAAGATATTTTTGTCACGTTAATGTTTACAAATTTCATTCTAACTTTTTATTAGTTGACAAAATACCGTTCTTAAATGTGACATACACGTGTGTACTAAGATTTATTGACTACATTTTCACTTCTTTAATGTATTTGTATAATATTTTCATGCCTCAACATATTATTCCAACCAATCATGTGACGCGTGGGGTCCAAATAGTGATAATAAAAGGTATATACAAACTGGCTAGCCTAGTAAACAACAGACCCTCCTCCCCAAAAGGCATATATGTACACTGTTGCTTGTATCACGTGGACCTCGTGAGGGTGCATTGGTCCACAGTATCAACTTAACCGACGCGATACACATCCAATAATTAATGGAGATTTGATTAAAAAATTTTCATAATAAAATTTTAATTTATTAATGATAAATATAAAAAAAAAAAATTTAAAAAGTTTAATACATATCACTATTATTAAAATTTTAATCTTTAAAATAATGTAATTTTTTTATTTAAATATCAATTTTTAATAAAATTAATATTTTTATAATTTTTTCATCAAGATTAATTTATCAAATAATATCAAATAAGATATAGGTTGACCATGAAATTTTTTATAAAAAAAAAAAACATTACCGTCGAAATTAATGTAAATAGTAACATATTATTCTGTCTCACAGTAACATGTTACTCTGGTAATATTGTTTAAGAAAAAAAAAGATATTTTACTTTATTTTTACTCAGTTATGCACCTCTTCTTTAAGGAGTTTATGAAGCAAAATAAATTGAGTTGTTCTTTTCATCAAACAAGGATTCAATGAAGAGATTTTGGCTAAATTTTACATTATGAATTAAATCAAAATGTTATATCCAACTTATAATTATTATTATTAATTTTTTTTTATGACAACTATCAAATCGATTAAAAAAATCAAATAACTTTTCAAACACAATTATTTTAGTCAAGTTAAAATAGTCAAAAAAATAAAATAATCAGCTCGCCGAACAAGGCCCTAGTAAACTAATTATAAAAAACGGAAGCCAGATTTTTTTATTTAATTTTTTTTTTTTTTTCCCTTTCTAAAGAGTTCTTTTGGGATATAACAAATAAGTTATTTATTGGCATATTAATTCATTTTCATCACATTATCTTTTTATTTTTTTATATGTATTTTTATGATAAGTAAAAACATCAGATTATAAGGCACACATAAAACAATCCAAAATATCATTACGAATTTTTTTTGGAGGATATTTATTTAAGGATTTCATTTAGACAACTTATGTCTCATTATGAAAATTATTATAACTCATCAAGTCTTGCTTGATACAAAATGATAACGTAAATAGATATAATTCAGTGTAAAAACGAATTCTCAAATAAATTTAAAAATTCAAAAATTATAAATGAGATAAAATTTGAAAAATCTTTAGATTGGAAGGCATTAATTTAGGGATAAGGGGTCACTGCTGTGCGTGAAGCACAACAGTGACTGTGGTGCCGCCATTTGAGGTGTAATTTGGCCTTATTTTTATGATCGAAACCGTCCATTTTGTAGGGTTTGTTGAGTACTTCATGCCTACCAAAAATCATATTAATCGGATATCAAAAACTATATGATCGAATTGCATATTATTTATGTTGTTTCTCAAAATAAAACTTATTATTTATTTTTTGGTTATCGATCATATAGTTTTTGATATCTGATTAATATGATTTTTGGTAGGCATGAAGTACTCAACAAATCCTACAAAATAGACAGTTTCGATCATAAAAATAAGGCCAAATTACACCTCAAATGGCGATGAACCCCTTATCCCTAATTTAGAGAGAAAAAAAAAATTGATTCGGATAGTAAGGCACTAATTTAGGATACAAAATCAATTTGAAAAGTTATTCAAAGAAATTAATAGTGTAGAAGTAGGCAAGATTATTTGAAATTAAATGGTTTAAAGATGTAATACTATTTACATTTTTCATAAATAAAAAAATAAAAATATTAGAGACCTTAAATTTTTTTTATCAAAATATGTATCCCTAACATTACATAAAAAAAATTATATATTTTTGAGAAGCGTAAAATTGTAAGTTTGAATATGCACACTTAAATTTGTGACATAAAAACTATATGTAAGGCTTCACATTTATAAACACTATCACATCTTTTAGCCACTCAATTTAAAAATAAAAAAAAATTCAATTCAAATTCAATTAAACGTGCATTTTTTACATCTAAATTTAAAGGGCTTTTTGTTAATAAATCTCATTTAGAAGTGTTCTAACCTAAAAAATTCATGAAGAAATTTTTTAACCCATTTAGTCTCATTTATTTATTCTTTTATTCCATAAAATCTTTTTTCTTGATTTACATTATTTTCTTAGACTCTTATACCTTTATATTTAACATTGATATTTAATGTTGGAGGAGAAGAGAGAAGGGAAAGGACCAAGGCATAGGAAATTTCATACACAAATTAAATAATATTGATGTTGTTATTTTATATTATTATATAATGTGAATATATTTTTAATTGACAACGCATTAAAAATAATGTGAACATTCTCTCTCATCTTATGTGAATATTTCCAACACCTTTCCGAAAAATTCTCTCTTATCTAATGTAGTGTTGTGAACATTCACAACATATGAACCTTCTTATTTTTAATTGACAACAAATTAAAATAACGTTCATTATATTTTTAATTGACAACATATTCTTATTCACAACATGTAGTCATGTAAACATTCTCTCTCATCTAACATAGTGATGTGAACATTTACATTCGTATGTTTTAATATCAATATTCACATCATGTAATTAATAACATAATGACAAAAATTCATTTCAATTACATGATGTGAATATTTACATCATGTAATTGACAACACAATGACAAAAATTCATTTTAAATTAATATGAATATAATGATAATCAACATCTTGATGCATGGGAACTACCAAAACATAATGACAATCAACATTAATAGGGGTAGGAAATATTGAGAGTGTTTTGGTCTTCTTACCTCAAATAGAACCTAATAGAATAGTCAAAAATAATATGGGTTGGATGGAATAAAACTCTTAGAAAGAGGATTTATCAAAAAAGCTCCCAAATTTAAATCTACAACCATATATAAAAGTGTAGAAAGTAAGGCTGAGTAAATAATTCGTGAAATTTGTAATCCGATCTGGTCCAATCCAATTCGGTAGGTTTGGATTGAATTTTTTAATCCATGGTTCGGTTTCGGATTGAAAAATTAAAAATCCGTAATCCACGAATCAGTTCTAGATTGAATCTCACGGTTCCGGATTGGAATCGATTCGGACCATATGCATTTTATATTTATATTATACACCCTCTCGCTTAGTATCTTTTCTTATTCCATGTAAAACCTAAACCCAAACCTAAACTAGCATAATATCTTCTTTTATTGTTTTTGTTTATTGGTTTTTAGTTTTAATTTGTAATGAGCTGAATATTTATGGTGGAACCAGTTTTCTTATGGTCATTTAAATTCTAGAATAGTATGTCGCTATTATGGAAAGATATGTTGTTATTGTGGAACTAATATGATACTATGTTTATGTTTTTATAAAATTAAATTGTTCTATAAATATATTTTTTGTTATTTAATTATGTGAATCTGTGATCCTAAATCGATCCAATCCATGTTTAAATGGATTGATTCGGATTGATTCCACGATTTAAACGGATTGAATTAATTCTAATTTTTCAAAAACTAATTCTAATTTTACCTCAATTCGGATCAATCCGCATCATGTTCGCCCTAATAAAAAGGCGTTCTAACGCTGAAGCTGCTCTTGAGTTCTAACGCTTGGTTTGCCCAAATGCTCTGAAGCTGGCGTGAGGATCCTCTAGAGTTTCTTCTCTAGAGTGATCTCTCTACAGTTAGATCCAATGGTTGATATTAAGGGATAAAAAATGACGTCATTTTGATATTAAAAAAAAAACAAAACCAAAACCAAAAACAACAACAACAACAACAACAACAACAAAGACCATGCTCTGTTTGTTTTTTTTTTTTTTTTTTTTTTTTTTCCTCCTAACCCAGTGTTTTTTCAAACAATTTTTTCCAACAGATTTCAAAGAGTTATCTTCCTCACAGATTTGAAGGACCATGCTTTTTTTTGTTTCTATGGTACAGTTTGATTCTTCAAACTTCAACTACCCAACAGCTACTAATAGTGAGTGAGAAAGAGAAATACAAAACAAAGTCACTCAACATCTTTACTTCTTCTCTCTCTTTTTGCTTCTTCTCTAATCTCTAGCTCAAATCTTAAATTTTCAATGAAATCTGAGATGGGTATCTCAGAAAACTTTTGAAAAAAGAAAAAAAAATTCAGATTTCAGATTTGAATTTTCTTCTACTTCTTCGGATCTCTGTTTCTCTATTTCTAATTAATGGAAATGCTTATTTCATTCTTCAACATCAAAGACAGTTGGAGAATACAAATTGATGCCTCTAAATCATGGATTATCTTCTAAAAGCTATAATCATCAGCAATCAATGAGTTTTTCTCAGAGCATAGCTGTTCAGATTCAAGAAATTGATCGGTTTAGATTTGCAATTAAAACAAGGAAAGAAGAATATATCTTTGATGATGTTTTGAAACCTGATTTATTTATTTATTTTCAAAATTATTTATCAAAACGACGTCGTTTTGGTGAGGCTGAATCTCAACCCTTGGATGAATCACTCTAAGAGATTACTTTAGGAAGAAGACTCTAGAGGATCTTAACGCCTGAAACTGCTTGTCCATGGTCGAACCCCCAAAGACAGTGTGCCACGTGCTCTACTTTCGAGTTCACGTGGATTTATAGAAAGCTGGGCCATCAGTCAAATCAATCATCCGAGTTGACGTCGAATCCCTAAAATATTGTCGTTTTTGCCACTAACCCTTCCTCCCTTGCCGCCGGCACTAAGGTCAAGTTTGGCATCATCAAAAAAATTTAAAAAGTCAAAAAATTACTAAAAAAAGTAAAAAAAAAAAAAAGTCTATACTATTTATCACTTTTTTTGCGGAAAATCTGTCAATTAAAAAAAAAGTAAAAAAAAGAAAAGAAATGCAAAACGGCGCTGCACAACACTGTGCAGCCACACATCCCAATTGGTTTGATGAGGTGGCACACTTCTAAGCCACACATGCCATAAAAAATATAAAATAAAAAAATTGAAAAGGGACAGCAAGTACACTGCACAGTCCAATTGCACAGTCCAGCTGCTTGTGTCAGGGAGGATAATATGGTAATTTTACAATTTTATACAATATTTTAATACACATTTTTTCATAAAAAGTCAAAAAGTTAACCCAAATATCCATACTTTTTTCCTCTACTTTTTAATCCAAAAAGTGCACTTATTTAGGATACCCCAAACAACCCCTAAGGCCTCATTTAGAAACAATTTTTTAATTTTTTTTGAAAAAATATGTAAAAAAGTAAAAAGAATAATGTAACAATTTATAGTAATTTTTTAACTTTTTAACTAAAATATATAGTTGACAAATGAGACATAAAAAAATCTTATTTTAATTTGAATAGGTAAACATGGCCCAGCAACCACCATCACAAGACCTTTTCATTATTATGCCTTGTTTGGTAAGAGTTTTTTTTTTTTTTTTGAGCTAAAATAGTCAATAAAAATAATATAAATTAAAATAATTAATAAGATAAAATATTACATCTAACCCATAATTATTTTATTTTTTCTTTCACAACCATTAAATTAATTACAAAAAAAAGCTATCTTCCCAAACATAATTATTTTAGTCAGGTTAAAATAACTAAAACAAATTAAATAGCTAACTAAAATAGTCAACTTCCCATACAAGGCCAATAAATTTAGCCATCATTTGGAATGAACTTATTTTTTAGTATTTTAACTTAGTTTAAAAAAGTTATGTTTGGAATAAATTTTGACTTGTTTTTAAGTTGATTTAATGGTTGTGAGAGAAAAAATAAAATGATTGTAATTTGAATGTGACATTTTATCTTATTAACTAAATTAATAAATTTTATCTTTATTAACTAATTTAGTCAAAATAATTTATGTCAAAGGAAACCTCAAATGGAAAATCGGAAGATGATCATATTCGCAATCATCATCAGCATCATCATCACCATCATCATCATACCAACAAACCCTCTAATTCTCTTCGCACTATTCTCTCTCGTCAGTTTTTTTTTTGGTAATAATAAAAAAATTAATTTTGAACAAATATGTAGGTGAGATTTGAACAAATTATTGGACAAATAAATGACACATATATAAATATGTGACATTTAAACACATAAACAAATAAGTAAATTTAAAATAGATAGATGTTTCTTTTGAACAAATATACGTCTTTTTGGACAATAATATTCTTTTGGCCTAAGAAAATTTAAACTTTGGCCTATTAACCTAATAGTTTTTGAAATGAACCTCTGACTTAAGTGTCCTATAATTATTCCTATTACTAAAAGGTATATTAGCGGTATAAAGTTTGATAATTAAGTTAATGTTTTTAATCCTTAGTGTTTGTATTTCCTTAGACCATCTCCAATGGTGAACCAAACCCAGCATCAAATTCAAATTTTGATGAAAAACTCACTTTTTCATGCTCCAACCGTTGCACCAAAGTGATATCAAACTGAGAATTCAGCAAAAAAAAATATCAAACTGAGACCAAGACACAGATTTTACCAAATCATCATTCTTGACTTGAAAAGCTACGGTCAACCACCGGTTCTTGCGGTTGACCAAACCGGTTCCCTTTCAGATAACTGGGTTCAAACAGGTCAAAAGATTCAAACAAATTTAAAAAAAAAAAAAAAATTAAATCTTACCGATTGACCGGCCGGTTGACCAACCGGTCGACCTGAGGCTGAATCAAAGAAGCAGCTTGAAGTCTTGCACTATATTCATTCCATTTCCTTGCAAGCAGGGCCCACAAAGAACAAAGAACATCATTCACTGTTCTTGCACTATATTCATTCAATACTAGTCTTGCACTTGAGTATCAATGGCGACAAGGGTGTGTGAAGGGACGTCGAGGAGGAGAAGAAATGGTGATTCAAAAAAAAAAATAATAATGGCCTTATCGGTTGACCAACCGGTCGACCCTCACCTTTTGATGTTCACCGTTGGAGCAAGTGATATCAAATTGGAAAAATAGTGATTTTTTTACTCAAATTTGATGAAAAGTTTGGTGAACCGTTGGAGATGCTCTTAGTCCTTAGTGTTTGCTAACACACCACTCTATGTATGTCAAAATTAATGAAGTTATCTCCCAAAGAAAGCGGGTAGGGGTAAGCAAAGCGAAATTATAATTTTATTAGATGGAGTAGAGACAACTAGTCATTTTTTTTCATTCTTTTAAATAATTAATGTATTTCCAACAACAAAGAGGAGAACTAGAGAATTATGAAAATCTCAAAAAATATAAATCTCAAGATTTAGAAATAAAAGAATAACATAAGAGAATAATAGAAATCAAATGGCAAACTAAAAATAAAAGAATAACATAAGAGAATAATAGTAAAGAAATAACAAATTCAGGGCTTGACATTGTCACATATTGGATCATAACCGTTACAGTGAACCATTATATTCCATTAATATAGGCTGTGATATTTTGTTATAGGCCGATACATCCCGATACACTATGTTAATGAATTTTGAAATACTACAATCGCGACATCCGATTCCCAATATGTATCGCCCGATACTCTTGATATCCAGTACTCTGCGATCAAAATCATTACATGTGCTGATATCATGATTTAGAACCATGTTAAGACGTGATCCTAGATCACTTATGGTGAATAAAAAAAATAGAAACCAAGTAGCGCACACACTCGAAAGAATAAAAAAGAACAACAGGAGAAGAGAACACATGAAAGAAACAAATTCATCATGGCTTTGACAAGTTGCCATAATTTATTATAAGCCTCCAAATTAACGTAGTTAATTATTAAGAGGAGGCAATGGAACTGAAATACTGGGGTTGATGGAGAAAAGAGTGATGAAGTCTTGGTCACAGAGCAGTTTGTCCATATGACTTTGAGGCAAGAGTAGAATTACTTCTACTCCATCTCCTGATTTGGTATCCATCAAAAAAATGATATTTGAGTACACCAAGCCATTTCCATCTCGAACAGGACTAACAATCCAGAGAGGCTTTCCCCATCCAAAGTCGACATCGTAGAACCCTAACCCACACCAAGTAGCACACGTATATAGATCAGGTGTTTCATCTGAATACATGTTTCTCAACTCATCTATAACTCCACTCACAACCGCAAACCTTTGGTCTCCTTGTAAACTTAGTATGTGATCACCATTGATTTTCTGTACGGCTCCTCTCAGTAACTCCACCGTGCTACATAGCTCTGTTGCTTCTTCTTCCCTACGGTGTGCCACTGCGCTCCACACGATGTTTCCAATCGAATTCTGTGACATTGGCGGCACCATTTTGGGTCTCATGTTTACTACAAAATACATTACACTTGGTTTTTGGGAGCCCAATAATGATGTAGATGCGGAGACAGCACAGTTCCATATGAAGCTAGCCACTGCTTGGAACCGAGTTGGATTGGGCACAGCTTTGCTAGCCACCTTGGATTTTAGAACAGATATTGCTGCACCATCGATCACGAATCTCCTCGATACTCCACTTTCTTTTTGATGTAACCAATTTTGATTGAACATAAATGACATCAGTTTCTCTGGTGGTGGCGATTGGGAGTCACTTTGGGGAGGGAAGAGCGAGGCTGCATTGATATTGGGGGGGTGTGAATCTGATTCTTTGCCCGGTGGCCTGCTTGCAATGGCTGCCCAGCAACTGAGGAAAGCCTTTAGGGCGGTTGCGTCGATGATTTGGTGCAAGAAGTATATGCCGATACATATTCCCCCACAAGTAAATATGTTTACTTGAATAACCATTTGTGCGGCCTCATTCAGTCTCTTAATTGGAAACGGAATTTCTACTATTGGAAGAAGGCGAAAGACTAAGTTGTTGGTATCTGGGGGATTGAGAAATTCAGACAATTGACAGTTAACTTTGGCTTGTGAAAAAAGAACACCCTCGTCGTTACAATCGATTGAAAGATGATCTTTAATCCGCCCTGCAAGCGGGTAGAAGATTGATAAGGCTTCGGCCAGAGAATCCTTAAGGTTTTGCAATATTTGGTTGGCATTGATGGTGGGGGAATAGAAGATGGTTGTTGGAATATAAAATGGAGGAGTGATCTGGTCTAAAAGAGAGAGATTGAAGGTTTTTAGGTGGGAAGGTGTTGGTGAAGATGGCTTGATGGTTTCACTGGAAACTATTTCAACATCAAAGACATCCATATTCACCATTTTTGCTGTCTAACAGAGCTAACAAGCATGCCCTTTTTATAATTATCTACGCAGAATCAACCCTGTCTCACTCTGGTCTAGTTGTGTCCCATTTGGTAGAGTTGTGGAAAAGTGATTATAACTTATACCTTAACAGTTTATAACTTATAATTGTGAACATAAGTTATTTTTGACTTATAAATTAAACTTCTCATTCCCTACTCAAAGAATAAATTAATTTTTGATTTACAAAAATTTATAAACTGTATTGTTAAGCTAAACCAAATACATTAAAATAGCTTAAATTAAATTAAAAACTAAAATAAGTTAGAAATAAATCCTACCAAACAGGATCCGTAAGTAGATTAGAATATTTATGTTATTATTTATTATTTCCTACTTGTGTAAACAGTACGGTAATAATACCATTTTAATAATGTGATCACCAGAAATGCTTGGGACCTTTGGGGATGTCCCACCTTATCCTGACTCATGAGGTGGAGATCTATTATTGCTCATGTGATCACGCCTCGTCTCTTTCCCTCTTACTCTCTTGAGAAATTATTCGGTGCACTCTCCCTAACTGCCTTTTCTTTCTTTGCTCTTTCTAGAGATCTCTTTGTCTCAATTTTGAGTCATCACAAAACTACCCACCATTTTACCAAATTACATAAAGTATATAAATACACATATTTTACTCTATTTTGGGCAATTCAATTCTTGGTTTGGTTCAAGTCTCCTGGTGGTTATGAATATTGGATAAGGGACGTTGTGAGCTCTTTGAATTTTATTTTGAAACTGCTTCACGAGGGGAAGGAAAAACAGTTGGTTGAGAGATTAGTTTTTGAAAAAATTAGCCCCTGTTTGGTTAAGAGATTTGAAAAGAAAAAAAAAAAGATGTTAGTGAAATATAAATAAAATATACTTACATTTTATATAGTTTCACACACCGTTTTCCTTTCTCTTTTCATTTTCAAATCTCTTTCCAAATTCTCCAACCAAACACAATGTACATATCAATTAGATGTTTATAAAATATTTACAAGCTAGTGAAAAAAAATTATGAATTTAATTATTAATATTTATAAATTTTACAACTAATTTAAAAATATTTTTAAAAAGATGTCCTACGTTGTAATTCCCCCTTAGTTTTTTCATGTGAGTGAGTGCCTTCCTCTTGTATTGTATTTCGTGTTGAAATATTTTAATAAAAATAAAACACATTATTTAATTTAAATTATTGTTTATCCAGTTTCAAGATTCATATATCTTAATAACAATCAAACATTCTGTTATAATATTTTATATCAAATCATTACATTCGATGTGCATTAGTTTTTACTGTTTTACAAAAATTATTTATCTTTTAATTATTGTCTTGTAAATTACACTGTTAGTCAGTCCCTTTTAGTCTGCATGAAATTTTATTTTAGTACTTGAGTTCTAATTTAGGGTAAAATCTATTTTATCCTCTTATGATTTAGCTTTAAAATACTTTACTTCTTATAGTTTAAAAATAATCAAAAACACTTCATGTGATTTTGATCATTCTGTACTTTAATTTCCTACCGTTATTACATCCGTTAAAGTTAACGAAATTTGTATGAGGCATGGATTTTGAGATTTGGTATGACAAAAACATTCAATCAAATCAAATTTCATAGTAAAAAGACAAATTTATCATTTTTCTCATCTTCTCATTTAAAACCCTAACTCTAATAAGGGTTATTTTGAAAAGTAAGTTAAAAGTTAATTTTTAAACTTTTTTTGATTTTTTTTTTAAAAAAAAACGTATAAAAGTAAGAAGGTAATGTGTTCTTTTGGCAACTTAGTAAAAAGTTACGTTTGTAACTTGTTTGTTAAAAAAGTTAGGTTGGCTTTTTTAACAAGGAGTCATTTGACAAATTCAAAAAAAATCACATATAAAATTACAATTATGTCTTTTATGTTTTTTTTATATTTACGTGGGTGAACATATAAATTTTCTACATTGAGTGGCATTAGTTTAGTCATTTTATTGTAATGTGACATCATAAATAAATATTAATCAAAAAAATCAAAAGCAATTTTTTATCAACTTCTCAAATCACTTTTCTAAAAAAGTCAAAAACTTGATTAAAAGCTAAAAATTAATTTTTAACTATCTTTTCAAAACATTCTAATATAACTTAAAAAAAGATTAAAAAGTTAAAACACTGCTTTTAACCCTTTTCCAAAAGAGACCACACTCACCACCTTTCATCACAACCACACCTCTACACCACATTGCAACCTAAGATTCTCAGAACCAGTTGGTCTCACCCTGGTTGCCATCTCACAATCGATCAATGCTTCAGAGAGCTGCAAGATTTTAAAACATGACACGTGGCAACAATGAAGAAATTACCCATGTATACCCATCTATTTACTGCTTCTCTATTGTTCTCCAACTCAATTTGACACAGGAATCTGGAAAAATAAAGGCTGTGTTTTGTGGAGCTCTTGAAACGTAATTTCACACTGCCTTTTAATTGTCGTGCATGGTTAGTGATTTCAAAAATTGATTCTATACCTATTTTTAAAAACATGTTTATCCGGTCATCCTTCTAGATATCTCCTAGACGTCTGGCTAGTCATCTGACTGGTTGACCGAAATAATGTTTTTTTTTTTTGGCACCTACTATTTTTATATTTTAAGTAAAAAATATTTTCGAAATTTTTTTATGAGTTTTAAATAGAATTTTGAGCTGTTTGTTTGGTTATGAGTTGTAAATTTTTGAATCAAATATCATATGTCACATCACTCAATTCAAAACTTTTTTCAAAACTCATAACCAAATAAATTTTCTATACTCAAATCATAATTTCAAAACTCACAAATTCAAAGTACAACTTTATTATCAAATCATAATTCTAAAACTTTATCAAATGCAACCATATATATATATATTTTTTTTTTTTGTATTATCTTTGAAAATACTTTTAATTTCATAGATTTTGAGTCTAATGATATGACCCAACATCCCCCCAAACCAAGAAAATGTTTGAGAATCCACAAAGGAAGATCTCCATGACCTCTATTAATGTATTGATCATTGATATGTTTGAATTTTCTTTTTAAGAGTTGTGTCTAAAAGTGATATGAATGGTTCAGATCATTTTAAAGGTTGTGGGGGTTGTGTTTTGTAGAGATCTCTATTATTACTGAATATGCAAACTTCTTTTCATGGATTTGGATCGTACAGATGAATATCACTACAACATATAAGAGTTTTAAAGACCAAATGTTTTGGTCTCTAAAAGTAAAAATTTTGTTGCAAAAGACATTTAGGGACCAATTTTCATCGTCGTAATAATAGTCGCTAAAAGGTCGTCCCGAAAAGTCAAAAATAAGGCATTTAACGACAAAATTTTGAAAATGTCATTAATAAGTAGACTTTTAGGGACAAAACAAATTTGGTCTCAAAATGGTTTATTTTTTTAGACAAAAAATTTGGTCCCAAAAGGTTAATAATTCATTAATAATGTCCAATTTTTGTTGGTAAAAATATAATAATGGTACCTTTCACAACAAAATTATTTGGTCCCCTAAAAAATAATTTTGTCTCTAAATTTTGGTCTCTAAAATCTTAATTTTTTTTTATAGCGTATTGATATAGATTTTGATATATATATATATATACATACCAGTTTATATGTATATATAATTAAAAATGTGATTAAATTATAAACTAAATTAATAATTAAAAATTAAGAATATTTGAATTAATACGTGAATTGGTTAATATGTAATTAGGATAAAAAATGTATTTATAACAAAAAAAAAGGGCGAAAAGACAACACAGGGTACTAATGTCATTTTGCACTTGTTAACGAATTTAGTGTTGAATTTGAGAAATTTTATTTCCACATACTACTTCATCTCTTTACACACACTTAATGATTTTTTTTTGGTTACATTTTTGTCCTAAATTAAATTATCAAAATATCCCTTTCTCAAAATCCTAACTCTAACTCTCTTAAACCATCAATTTCCATCATCCCCATTGATGATTTTTCTCGGTTATAAATTGGTGCAAATCGATTCTGATTGTAGCACATATCACAAGGTGAACATTGCATCCATATTAGACTACTGCTTGTATCAGAAATTGCAAATATTTGCTGTGGTGGGGTGCCAATGCTAAATCCCAAATTCGTTGCTCATCATTGGTGCTCTCACCATTATGTTTGTTTCTTCCTTGGTGATGGTGGTGAGTTGACTAAAGTACACACTGCGTTGGTCTAAGCAATTTTTTAGAATTTATTTCTTTGAAATGGAATCTTGAATGGTTATTGTCACGACCCAAACCCGCTCCTAAGGGTTTAGGATCGTAACCGGCCAGTAATTCGTGATTACCAAAGGCCTGCTTAACAGTAATGATAGTAATACAGAGTAAGGGGCTGGCGGAAGCCAAACAATAAATAAAAGATGTCCAATGAGTTGTGAAAATCTGAATGGAAAAAGACTTTTATGAACAAAGCCACATCCATAACCAAAACATATATACATACGTCGGATACACATAACACATAGGTTAGGAATCCAAACCCTTTACCATAACTGTATAGTCAAAAGTCTTAAACATTTAATACATTAACATAGACCAAAAAAGGTAAGTCTAAGACACCCCAAAACAGCCTTGGCTTGAACGGACTCGGAACCTCGAGGTGAGGCACAACAGTTGGCTTAACAAAACATAAGCTTAGCTTGACGCTCCTAACTTCGGTCCGATACCTGGCTACCTACATACATATATAAACAGTGAGTTAAAACCCAGTGAATAACAACTGTGTAAAGGGGTTAAGAATGAATGTCCTTTCATTAATTAAAACAATCATTTGCATCAGTAAATCAGTTATTCAATCAATGGCTCATATTTCATGCCATATCAGTCATTTAGAAATCATAACAGTCATACGTGGTACGTCCAATAGCAAAAGCGATGATGAAGTCTTATGAGACGAAGATCGGTTGATGCCCATCAAAATAGTAAACAGTAGTAGTTCCAAACATTAGAACTGACAGAGATCTCTATAACAATACTTGATACTTGATATGATATGATGAAGTTGCTATGGATGCCACGAGTACAGTTCACAAATAGGACAAACATTCATTTAGTAAACAATGTTACTTCAGAAAGCAGTACAGTCAATCGTTCAAAAAATAATTAGAATTGAACATATCTTTACAACATTGTTACTCACAGATTACTAGGCTATTGACAGGTTAATCAGCGTCCTCGGGTGCCAACCCTACATAGTTACAGAACGAACACACACTGAATTACACATTCGGGATTAATAACTTAGGCCCTATCTTGGCTGGGTGTGGTTTTATAACATTATCCTCATTAAGATGCCTTAAACATGGTCTAGGAATGCCTAGGATAGAATAAGGATGCAAAAATTTACTTTAAAACACTTTTTCAAAATTTGTTAAAAACAGGGGTCTCGCTCGAACGTGGCTTTCTTCGCTCGAGTGGACATGTAGACAAAGAGGCTCCGCTCGAGCGTGGCTTACCTTGCTCGAGCGGACTACAAACTCATGAAAAAGTACTGGTTGCACGCTTTTCACGCTCGATGGATACTCGACTCACGATCGAGCGTGAGACTCAGACCCTCGCTCGAGCGCAGATTACCTCGCTTGAGCGAACTGCAAAACACATGAACTTCTAGGCATATGCATTTCACGCTCGAGCGTGAACCTCGACACTCGGCGAAGTGCATGCACTTAGAGTACGCCGGCGTGAAGTCCTCTTGGCGTGGATCAAAAATCGAATTTCAGATTGATCCTCAAGCACAAAACTCAACCTCTAAAGCTTCAAATTCGATTTTTCTAGGCTAATTTTCGGGAAAACACTTATAAACCCATAATACAATATGTTTCAAACATCATTTTATAAAATCAAGCCCAAAGGTGTGACAATTGAACATAATTTTGAATGAAACTAGAAGAACAATGCAAGAACATAACATGCATGAGTTCCCAAGAACTCTAATGCTCTAAAACATGATCAAATGCAAGACTGAACTCTAACACATGGTGAATTCATGGACTACAACCAAAATATGAACATGCATGTAAGAATTCTTATGAAAATGACCTCAAAACTCAATGATATGGACATGTATGCACACATTGCTACTCAATACAACATTTCAACTAATTCTAGACTCCAAATCACCAATTTCTCATGAACCATGCATGTAACAACTTAAATTCACAATTACAAGACTGAATCTCCTACCTTAAGTCTTGAATTCCAAGTGTGTTAGCTCCAAAAATGCAATTCTCTTTAATTCCTCTAATTTTCCAAGCCAATTCTTGTTAAATCAATTCTTTTCTCCTACTCTCCCTCTCTCTCTTGGTTTGGTCTACAAAATGGCTGAAGAGTGGTGTGTCAAAGTGTATGAATTAACCCCAAACAATGCTTTTGAGAATGGTCCACTCAATGGCAAAACATGTAATTAACTAGGCTCAAATAATTTAACTTTAACAATTCTAATTTAATCATTCATAATCAAATTTCAATTAAACCTACCATAAAGACATATAAATCCTAATTAGCATATAACACTCATCAATTTCTGATTCGGTCGCCGATAAGGCTTTCAATTCGCAATTCGAAATTAAAATATGAACAGATCATTCTATAGCAAACAGATAGAAATGCAATTAAAACGACACACTCATACAATCAATTCAGGATTTCATCTTAATCAATTACTTATCATTCTTAATCACAATTTAACACTAATCAAAGGTGAGGGTTGTCACAGTTATGTAGATTTCAATTTGTTTTAATTATAAGAGGCATTGTCAATTTACATAGATGTAACCAAAAAAATATATATTTATGTCATCTAGTAGATGATGAAACTCAATACTAGTTAACTTGAAAAAATAAAAGTGGTGGTAGCTTATTAGGGTTAGGGTTTGGAGGATGAAGATGATAATGATATTTTTGATATGGTAGAATGTGTATTGAGTGAAAGTTAATAATTTAAATTTATTTAATATGTATATTGAAAAAAGATGTGAAAAAAGAGAAAGTAGTGTATGAAAATAGAATTTTCTGTTGAATTAGTCTAAAACCACCAGGGATCTCTTTAGCTATTTTTAAAAAATAAAGGAGTAAAGTGTTTAGAGTCAAACCATAAGGGAGTTTGCCCTTTAATTTAATTAATTTGAACTCTACATTTTTAATTCTCTTATAATGGGATGTTTGAGAAGTTGGTTTTTTTTTTTTTTTTTTGTCTTTTTTAACTAAAATAGTCAATAAAGACAAAATAAGTGAAAATAATCAATAAGATAAAATATGACATTTAAATTATAATCATTTTATTTTTTTCTCCCATAATCAACTATAAAAAAAAAAAAGTCAACAAATTTCCTAAACACATCTTTTCAGTTAGGTTAAAATAACCACAAATTTAAAAGCTAATTAAAATAGCCAACTTTTTCATTTGTCCGTCATCAATTGTTAAAAGATATGAGGACAAGATTTCTGAGACGAAAAATTATTAGTTAGTTTTGTGGCGTCATGTAAATATGTTTTACACCAATCATAATTTACTATGCCTTTTTATATTCCTTAATCACTTAATATAAATTCATAAATCTCACATTTTTTATCAAGCACAAGGAAAATGGTAGAAAAGTAATCCTAGATGGAATATATAATTATCATATATATTATTAAAAGTAATATTTATTTTCAATTTTTTTTCCCTTATATGATATATATCTTTCTTTCTTTTTTTTCCTTGCGTTAATTGTTTAAAAATTCTATTTACAAATATTATGGTAACTCAAGTCTTATTTAAGATTTTTTAATGAGTCGTATTTAGTAAAACTAAAAATATTATCATTTTTCTCAATTTTTAAAATTAAAACATTATCAATTTTGCATAGTAATGTTCTAAATAATTATTTCACTAATTGATTAAAAAATGTAGTAGGAGATTAAACGTTTTTATCCTTCTATTTATTAGTATGATTCAACAATCTAATAAAACCGATAACATTATCAGTTTTTTTCTACTTTAAGACTGAGAGCATTATCAATTTTTTTATTTTTAAAGTTTTTAATTTTATTTTTTTTTCAATTTTGCACATCAATATTCCATCATCATGCTCATTTAAAGACGCAAAAATTTTAATTTTGCACAACAAAAAAAAATAGTTTTTTCAATTTTTCCTAAAAAAAAAACTTTAGTTTTGTTTTTTTTTTTTTTGCACATTTTTTTTTATAGTTTTTTTCAATTTAAAAGCTCATATTTGAAAGTTTTGAAAATCAAAATAAATGCCAAATCATCATATTTTTGTATGGATAATCATAAATGATGAATAATCATTGTCTGAAAGGTAATTCTAACTTGAAGATCCAAAAAATCTTAATTAGGACTTAATGGAATATAAATTCATAACTTTTTTTTTTTTCTTCTCTTCTCTCTTTTTTTTAAAAAAATGTCACAATAATATAACATTACACCTGTCTAATATATGTAAAAAAATAAATAAATTAATAAAAATTAAAATTTAAAAATTTTTTTGAAAAAAACAACTTAATCTGAATTACATATAGAATTTATACTTTAAGAATTAATTTTATTCTATTAATTAAATACTAAAAATATTATTTATTTTTTTCATCTATCTTATTAATATCTTATGATTAATTTATGTTGAGTTTTCTATTTATCATGAAATTCTTTATTACGAAATATTTATATTTAATTTAAATTTTATATTTTTATGTACAATACTATAGCTCGACTTTTCCGTGTTCCTTTCAGAAGACGAATAAGCCCTACAGTGTCAGACTCTCGTAGTTCTGAATTTAATTTCACAAGTGCAATGTGAAACAATGAAAAATGCAAAAGAGTCCAAATTTGGTAATTCTTTTGGAAAATCGATATTTTGAATCAAATGTCAAAAATGGACTGCTTTGTCAGATTTACAGAGTCGCCACCTGCATATTTTATTTTGAAAAATTTAGGAAACCCGTGACTCATTCTAAAGGCCATTAGTCTGTCGTCACCAAAGTGTCTCGGCTCGGGAACTTAAATACGAGAGGGGAAGGTCATGAATTAAACATCCCACTTGCCCGATCAAAGATCGGCCTCTATTAATCATGATATGATTTTTATTTACATTATATGCTCTTGTTCCAATTATTAGGTTAACTTTACTATATGATGTATACAAGTATAAACTAATTTTGCAAACATTAGAATACTTGATTTATGTTTGTTTTGAAAAAGTGTTTTGAATATGTACCACTTGAAAAAGTGATCACATATAAATATTATTCAAATTATTTCAATTCAAACAAATAGCCTTCATCAACAGACATTCAAGCAGTTTATCAATTAAATATTTAGCCTCATGACAAGCATGCTAGATATGGAAATAATCACACTCATGCAATGTGCTAAAGCAAATAAAAGCTTACCTTGTACTCCAAGCCAAAAAGAGAAACTAGTTAGAAAAATGCATGATTCCTATGCAATATGTCTAATGCAATACATGTGATATGCAATTACTAGGCTAGGCTACTAATTTGGCATATAGATCAATAGCATGCGGTCTAAGCACATATTCAAAGAAGTATAAACAATAACAATGCTAATTAGAATGATGAATCGAACCTTGATGTATGTAATACGAGTGGATGCAAACATGAAGTATGCTAAACAAAGCGTAATACCCTAAACTAACTATCATAAGCTAATAAATAAAATGAAGAAAGACGTGGGGTTAGAAGACATACACATTATTATAACATTTATCCTCACGCAAGAGGGTTTGAATCAATGTCCAATAGTCCAAATTAAACTAATTATTACAAAACCAAATGAATTAATAAGTAACTAAATAATAAGCTACAAATTCGAAGACGCACAATGCTCGCATATGCAGCGTCCAGAAGCTGCTCTGTCTGCCTAGATTATTCTGTTTCACCTTCAGTCACTGCCCTTTGTTTACACAACACTGCCTTGCCATTCATTGATGCCCGGCCAGCCCTCACTGACAACCGGCTAGGCCTAAGGAAGGCCGGCCGTGGCTCTGTTTCATGTAACTCCATTTGGTACTCTGAAGTGAAAATAGTGCAGACAGAGTGTTCTGGACTCTGTTTGTCCTTCTCACACCTCTCTGTCATGGGAAAGCCTCGAGAGAAAAGTAGAGTTGTTTCCAAATCCATCAATGGACAAATTGATTGCTTGATGATTTTGGATACAATTTGGACAAGAATCGATAAATGAAATGAACATGACCACCCCTTCCTCTTGTCATGGAGTGAACTCAAAGAGGGTGGTAGAGACGCTTCAAGAATCATCAAAACACCATAAATTAGTGTATAATCATTCTTGACTCGATTAACTTGGCATAACGTCCGGCCAAGCCTAAGCAAATTAAGTCATTTTCTTTATGTTCGCTGATCCAATTTTAAACCAATTTGTTTAGTCATTTCCATTCTTTAGTCCATTTGTCCGAAATGATGATTAAGTCTTCTAAAAGGAGAGAAGCGTCAAACGGGAAGTAATTCTCAACATGAAAAGAGAAACTACACCGTTGGCAATGAACCTCTGTAGAGATTAAGCCATTAAGTGTAAATCGCTAGTTCATGTTTTGAATAACCGTCAACCGATTGAAACAATTCTCAAATGAAATAAAAGAGTGGCAACTTGATTATTAAAATGAGATTATTAAATGAATTGAAGAAAAGTTAGAACAACATGTAACAAACTATACAAGCAAACTTATGAGACAACAAGCAAACTAATCAAAGCATAAGCTATTTAAATAAATTAAAATAGTCCTAAAATAGCCCCCCAATTAATGGGTGAAAAACAGTAGCTAAAAGCAAGAGAAAGTAAGTAAAAATAGTAAAAAAAAAGCCATGGAACAAAGCCTAAGGAGGGATGGCTAACCCCTCTAATTTCAAGACATCAAATCATGTTTTCGGGTCTCAATTCAACTCTGAAAATCAGTATATAAAGGCAAGAAAAATAGAGGAAAAGAATATAAGAAGATGAAAGAAGAAAGTGCAAAATTATACCTTTGAAAGAGAGGTAAACTTTTAGTTAACAAACTTGATTCCAACACCCTCAAGTTTGAGTTATGGTTTTGCAAATCTCAATCAAGTTCCAAGTCCAAGCTCTATATTGATGTAGTATGGATGGATGATATAAGATTATGAAAGTAAAAAGATGACTTACAAAAGAAGGATTATGCTTCTGTAATTTGATAACTCTAAACCTTATATATATCAACCTTTCAACCTCTCAAACTCTCCAACCTCTTCAATTCAGTCTAGCAGCTTCGTATTTATAGAGACTGAGCTGCAGATCAAAATATCTACAAAAATAGACAGCTAGCAGATACTCACATAATCTGCTTTGAAAAGTCAAGAGGCATAGCCGGGCATTGATACCCACAGCCAGCCATCACTGAGGCACAGTCGGGTTGTATTTCCACTGTTCTTCACTTTCAAGTTCAATGCAGGTTGTTACAATGTTCAAAATTGACTTTCTGGGTTACAAAAACAATGGGTATGACAAGTTGGGATTGTTTAGAGCTTGAAATCAGATTTCTTTGTTAAGAATTCAAACCATTTACATAATGTAACCTTCATCATCGAATGCTTGAAATCAAGCGCCTAAGTCTTATGAGTGATCAAAATTGGGGTGTCTACAAATACGTATGAATAATTCAAAATGAATATTAGAGAAAAAAATAAATACTCTACATAATTAATCTATGTATTTTTTTTCTTAATTCAACTATAACATATTTATATTAATTTTTAAAAATAATTAAATAATTAGAATCACTTTTAATTTTATGTTACTAATTCTCTTTCCAACTTGACTATTATTTTTAATTTATTTTACTATCTTATAATTTAATATATGTGTATATATATTATGTAAAATTATTATATGATAATTATATTTTTATAGCAAGATATGATTAAAATTAGAGGAAATCACAATCCAGCGTAGTTCTTCAAAAAAAAAAAAATTAGTGGTAAATCTTATACATTTTAATAATTAAATTCGTAAATTTTTTCATTAATCTATAAGTTTTTTAAAAAATATCACTCAAGTGTATTTTTCCCTTAAAATTATTAACTAAAATTATTATATGTAAATATTCAAGTCATAGTTTTACAAAACGATGGGACTAAATTTATCAAAAATAAATAATTAAAATCACACTCCAATTTTAAATTTAAATTTAAATTAAAACTTAAATTATTTTTTCATGACACATAGGACATCACAACATAAAACTGCTACTATAATATAATAAGAGTAAATAATAGATTTTAATATTTTGACTTAATTCTCGTTAAGGTTTCATTTAGAAACATGTTATTTTAGTAATTTTTTTATTTTTTAGCTAAAATATGAGTTAAAAAATTAATATATTTGGAATGACTTTTTAATTTTTTATGAAAATATGTGCAAAAAGTAGAGAGAAAAATGAATTTTTGACTTTTTAGTATAAGTTATTAGTTTTTTAATTTTTTAATGACTTTTTAACTTTTAAACTAAAATATTGAGTTACCAAACAAGAACTAAGTCCTATTGAAAGTTAATTCCAGGAAAATAAATACGCTAAAAATAATTTTTTATGACATTTTTTTGTATGTAGCTAAAAATTAATAATTAGTGACTTTTTTATCACGATTTTTATAAACTATTACTAAAACTTACACTTAGCGACTTTTTTACGACGATTTTTTTAAACTATCACTAAAATTTATAATTATTGACCATTTTTATGATAAAATTTTCAAAATATCTTTTTTTAATAATTATCACAAAATTTATAAAACAAGAAATATGCAGATTAAGCTTCCATTTAGGAAGTGGGTTACCTTTTTAACTTTTTGACTTTTTTGAGTATTTTAACTTGTGCTAAAAAGTTTAGTTTGAAAATAACTTTTTGATATTTTAATTTTTTTAATTTTTTTATAAAAAAATAATATAATAATTATAAATTAAATGTGTTATTTTATTTGTTGTACCTAAAAAGGCCACAAACTCACCTTTCCCAAACGGTATGTAAGATGTACACATATTACATAAACTATATAATAATAGATAAATAGATGGATAGATATAATGGCTAGCCTAAGTAAACAGCAAATCCTTCCCCCCAGCCGAGGCATATATATATATATATATAATATGATATGGGAACAGATTTGTTTCCAATAAAATCAGATTGCAGTATATTGTTGGGTCCCTTGGGCATGGAGTTCACATTAATAGTTTAAACGGTTTGATATCGAGAAATCATGGGTGATTTTGTATCTGTAAAAAATTATATTGATTAGATATAAATAATTACTCTTTTTGTTTTAAAATATTAGTTTTTTATTTTATTTTTTATTATTCTAAAATATTAGTTCTTCTTCAAAAATAAAGTATAAAAATAATATAAATTTTCTATTTTGTCCTTCTTTTAAATTAATAAATAATATAAAAAGTACAATTATGACATTGATATTCTTGAAAAAATATACTATCAAAAGGGTAATTTTAGAAAATCAATTTTTTTAAAGTGCAATAATTGTACTACCAAAAAACAGTTAGATTCTCCAAAAAGGACTATTATTTTGAGACAGAGGGAGTATTTGATTAGATTAAATTTGTGTCAACAGTAATTATGATTTTAAAAATAAATTATTAACACAAATGTGTCTAATCAAATAACTATTGATATTCGATCAATGTAATTTTTTTTATAAGAATAAAGTATTTGATAAGCATTTCATATTAAACAATTCAGATCATCTATATAAGTTTTGTGTTGAGCCCATAGATGCCCAATAATAAGTTCTAATTGAGAAATCTAACTAAAAAGAAGCTCCCCTATAACATATATGTGTATATCTCGTGGATCTCGTGAGGGAGCATTGGATTCACAGTATTAACGAAAAATATTTAGGATTTTTTTTTTTTAGGACTTTCATAATTTTCTTTAAATCTCAACTACTGATATATGTGTAGGGCTTACACCATCAATAGTTGATATTTAAAAAAAATTATGGAGATCTTAAAAAAATTAGGGTCTCAATCATTATTGCAGCATTACTTACCTGACACATAGCCAATAACCAGTGGTGCTAGAGAACCCAGTACCAGCACTCCCACACATTTTGTGAGAGAGAGGGGAGGAGAGAGAGGGGAAAAAAAATAAAAATAAATAAATAAATGAGTGATCATAAATTAATTAGGGATTGTGGGGTCATAAATTATGAAGTTCCAAGTATTATTGTAATAATCAACAGTATTGCTACAGGTCCCAGGAAAATTATCGAATAAATGACCAAGGTCCCATCCCATCACTAAACAACTCTCATTTCCCACGTGGTAGAAAGATACTTCTGACAAAAAAAAAAAAAAAGCGCCAAAACCCCTCAACTCATTCCAGTCCATTGAAAGCGGAATAATCGTCACCGAAGAAAATGAGAAATCATCGCCAAAGAAAAGTAGCAGCCTGCATCGAAGAAGAGTTATTTTTAATGTGTGAGATCTAATTCTTTGTATGGTTTAAGTTGTTAAAATTATAAATTTTAATTTATTTTTAAATTTTTTGAAAGGTTTTTTTTAAAATTTTTGCAAAGAATTATATATTTTTAAGTTTATTATTTTTTGATTGAACAATGAATTTTTTTTTATTGAGAAATTCATACTCTAACATTGTATTTCGTTTATAGATTTGAGTTAGATTTAAAAAAAGAAAATATGTCCCACCTTTTCATTTTGTATTTTCAATTCTCTAATAATGTGGATGGTTCATAAATTTAGATAAAGATTTAAAAAATAAAATAAAAAGGTGAGTAACACATAAACGATGTATTTATATTTCGTTTATTTATTTATTTATTTTTAAATTTTTATTTAAATTCATAAACCAAACAAGCCTAAATGTTTGTTAAAATTATTAAAAGAAAAGAAAAGGTTCAAACAGTGAACTATATTATTGTGTTGTGCTCTCCTTTTCAATTTTAGAACGTATTTACAAATATTCAACTAGAAATGAGACGATGAACCCTAAAAATCAAAAATTCTAAAAAAAATTCTTACAAAAGGATGAAAATGTGAATGTATAGTTGAAATTAATGGTTGAGATAAGTGTACATAGCCTTTCTAAAGATAAATATTAATAAATAAAATTAAACAAGATGAAGGAAACAAATTAAAACACAACAAAACAAAAAAAATAAATAAACCAATGGCTGGAAAAAGAAAATTGAAGCAAGCATAAAGGGATGAATTTTTCACAATACCCCTAAAAAAATTAAACACAAAAAAGGCAAAATAGGAAGAAAAAGTATGAGACATGGTATGAACGAGAAAATTACAAATCGGTGTATATTTTCAAATTATTGATAAATTTTATCAATTTTAATGATTAAAATTATAATTTTTTTAAAAATTTATAAATATTTTTTGAAATTATCACTAATTTGTAATTTTCTAAAAGCACTATAGTAAATGGCTCAATTTTCTAATTATAACCCATAGTGGATGATGAATTCTACTATATACCCTTGAAAGGAGTGTAATATATATCTTTTTAATTATATTATTTTTTAATTATAATTATTTTTCTTTTTTAATTATTACAATATTTTAGTTAAGACTCACAAAATCTTTAATTATATCTCATGTGGTATTTAATTATGACTTTTTTTTAATTATAATTAAGAAAATATAAAATTATATAATTTTTTTTTAAAATTTTAAAATACGCGTATATACCATAATCTTTCTCATAGTAGATAAACTAGCCTATCACCCGTGCTATGCACGGGATAATTATAGATATTTATATTTGTTTTCATTTTTTTAATATATAAATTAAATACATGGGGTTTGACCGAGGAGTTTGAAAGAATTTAATAAGTGTTTATTTATTTATTTAAGAGGTATTTACACAATAATTACATAGGTCTCTTGGGGATGCAAAAAGTAAGGAAATTAGGATTTTATTTATTGCGTTATTCATTTAATAAGTGTAATTATTATAAATTAAGTGTTTATTGTAATCAATAGTGTAATTATTACAATCTTTGAACCAATCACCAATCATCAAGTCAATTTTTTTTAAAAAAAATATTACAAAATCAAGAAATTAGGATTTTTTAATATATAAATTAAATACATGGAGTTTGACCGAGGAGTTTGAAAGAATTTAATAAGTGTTTATTTATTTATTTAAGAGGCATTTACACAATAATTACATGGATCTCTTGGGGATGCAAAAAGTAAGGAAATTAGGATTTTATTTATTACGTTATTTATTTAATAAGTGTAATTATTATAAATTAAGTGGTTATTGTAATCAATAGTTTAATTATTACAATCTTTGAACCAATCACCAATCACCAAGTCAATTTTTTTTTAAAAAAATATTAAAAAATCAGGAAATTAGGATTGACATGTTGGAGCTTCCACAAGTCTTGGGTTTTAAAATACCCTTTTCCTTAATATATAGACTAGTGATAACCCGTGCTACGCACGGTATGTAAAAAAATTAATAATATATTTTTATATAAAATAATATAAATAGTTTGTATGCAAATTATGAAAATAAAAAAAAAATTGAAATTTACAATTTAAATCTCATAATTTTATCACAATTTATTTATTATTTTTTAATTTGTCACAAATTTAATCATGTAACTTTTAAATTTCTTATCTAGAATTACAAACTTAGGTGAGTTCAACCCAAATAACTTGAGTTGAGCTTAAAATTTTTTAAAGATTGAACTATATAATTTTTAATTAAGTGAGGGCCTATGCAGAAATTTAAAAATTCAAATTAAATTTGAATAGACTTGAAGTAAATACAAAATAACTCGAGCAACCAAAAACAAAATTATATATATAAATATATAAATTATTTGCTAATTTATTTTTAAAATGATAAATAAAATTAATTAAAAATTTAATATTAATAAATAAAAGAAAAGGCAATAGATTTCCAATAAAATTTTCTTGCAAATATTTTAAAAAATACACATTTTAGAAAGGATCATCAAATAAAGGGTTGTTTGGGAAGTGACATATTAGCTCACTTTTTATTTATTTTTATTTTATTTTTTATCTTTTTTGAATCGCATCATATCTTTACTTTTTATACATTTTTTCATAAAAAGTAAAAAAATATAATAATTATGTTTTTTGAGTCACATCACATCTCTATTTATTTGTACATATTTTCGTAAAAAGTAAAAAAGTATACTTATTTAGCACTTCCCAAATTAGCACTAAGGTGATATTAAAAAAATTAACTTTTTATAATAAATATTTTTTTTGAAATTATTTTTAATTTAAAATTATAATAAAATATTATATATAATAAAAAAGAATTCTTACAAAATAAAAGTATTTGAATAAAAAAAGGTAAGAAGAACATTTAATATGGTATTTTCATTTAATCTAAAAATAATTCTAGATGAATAATAAATTATCACCTATAATCCTTTTACTTTTTATTTTTTTTTAATAAATAAAACAGTTTAACAAACTATCACTTTTAACCCAAAAAAAAATTATTATTTCTTTCTAATTTATTTTAGCAAAACTAACTTTTTATCAATTTGAACAAAAAATATCTTTGTTCTTTATTTTAATTTCTTTAGTTGACAATTGAAATTAAAAAAACAAAAAAACAAAAACAAAACAAAATCCACCATGTTTGGTAAGTACTAAAAAAGTTTTGTTTTGTTCTTTTGTTAAAAAAAAATTATATTAAAAATATTATTGTTCAAGTCTTTATAGTTTAGAAGGATATAATTTGAACACATATATTTAAAACAAATTATATTTTGACTAATAATATTATGACACATCGGAATATTGATCTCATTCTAATTGTAGTAATATAATTTGAAGAAGAATTTATATTTGAAATTTTATTTTATAATTTAACAAATTATATTTCTATTCAGGTATTTTTTTTTTTTCAACTTATTTAAGATGGAGTTGTGGGTATCTATATATTTTTTTAATATTTGTTTTTAATTATTATTATTTAGGTAAGTTATGATTTGAGTTAGATATGTGATAGATATGTGAGTTTTATTGATATAAAGTTTATTGAGGTAAACTCTAAAGATTTTTTTTTTTAGAGAAAGAGATTATGAAATATTTTCGTTATTAAATAAATAAATCAATCAATAGTTTTTTTTAATCTATTTTGTCAATTAAAAAATCAATAATTTTAGAAAATTTATTAATTTGTCCCATTAAGTATACATAAAGATATTACTAAATTTAGATGTTGTTACATCTTTTTGAGATCCATAATTAAACTCTTATCTTTTTTATTTTTTTGTGTATCCATAGTGTATGAAATAAATTGAAAAATGTGCTGTAGTAATTATGAAAGAAGTCAAAAGGGTTTGTGGGTTTAGAGAAGTCAATAAATGCTAAGATTGGGTTGGGAGAGGTCAATAAATGTTGAGTTTTTTTTAAAAAAAAAATCAAGAAATTAAGAAATTAGGATTAATGATTGGAGCTCATGAGCGGGGTTAAAACCCCCTTTTGCTTAATATATAGTATAGATAAGATAGAGATACAACTCATGCCGCTATAGGTATACTATTACGTGTATCTCGTGGATCTCATGAGGGAACACCGGGTCCACAATTTTAATCTACCCTATATATCTATATCTAAATCGGGTCCACAGTATTAATCTACCCGACACACAGCCGATAATTAATTAAAGCATGTTGTTCTGTCTATACGCATATCTATATTTATATCTACACCAATGTTAGGTATCATGAAAAATCTTTCATGAAAATAATCATAAAAACTTTGTGACTCTTCGATTACACTTAGAATAAAGCACCACACACTAATCAAGGTAATTTAAGGATCATAAATCTTTCATGACCATTTTTATGAAAAAAATTTCATGATCCCTAACTTTTCCCCTATATCTAACTAGTAAACTAATTGTGAAAATCAGAAGCCAGATTTTTTTTTTTATATATCTTGTTTATTAAAAAATTCATAGTGTGACACAAAATAATTATATTGCCACTAGTTACACGAATGGATATAATTAAATATAAAAATAAATTCTCAAACAAATTTGAAAATTCAAAAATTGTAAATGGGATAAAATTTGCAAATTCTTTGGATGGGAAGACATCAATTTTGAGATTAAAAAATCAATTTGAATATGAAGGCATTAATTTAGAAATACAAAATCAATTTGAAAAGTTATTCAAAGAAATCAATAGTGTAGAAGCTTCCAAGATTATTTGAAATTAAAAGGTTTAAAGATGTAATATTGTTTAAAAGTGTAAATATTCACATTTTTTATACATAAAAATGCATAATTTTTGGAAAGCGTAAAATTATAAGTATAAATATTCACACTTAAATCTGTGGCACAAAAACTGCAAATGTAAAATTTTACATTTATAAACTATTACATCATTAGGTCATTAAATTAAAAATGTAAACTGATAATGTAATAACTTCAATGGAAGACGGGTCGGACTGATCCACTCTTCCAACGGGTCTGCTGGCCTTGGTATCCTGGAAGCGTGCCTGCAAAAAAGTCTAAAGGGGGAGATAGACCCCCGACGGACACTCCGACAATCAAGTTATGTCAGGATAGATTAATTTTGGAGAGAGAGAAGCAAGGAGGTGAAGACTTAACCTCTAACATATCTCTAAAGCTTTCTTATATCATTTGCTCATCATTTCCTTGTCCATTCTAAACTGTCTTGTTGGCCAAAAGCCTATGTCCTAGTTAACATCGTTCATGGTGATTCTGCATACTCTGGCGTGAGGGGTCTTGCGGTATTTAATGCTACAGTAGCCTCATTAAATGGTTGATGTGTGGATGCAATACTTTGTAGGATCTTTGACTGCTTCACGTGGCTAATTCTCTATCTGACAAGTGTTTGGATGTTATTGGTCTTGAACTAGCATTGGTTTCTCAAAGTTATTGGGCTTTACCACCACACTAGTCGAACCTCCTCTTCGACAGTCGGTCATATCCTCGGTCACCCATCAACTGCGACCGCTCCCAGTCGCTTGCTATCCCTTCATTTTTTCCCCTTTGGTCCTCTCTTCGACGTCTTAGGGGACTCTTCTCTCATTTCTTATTCCCTTCGTTAGTCTAAAGCCAAGACCCTTTGGGTGCCCATCAGTATCAATAGTTCCCAATTCCCAAGTGCAGCTTTAGACTAACGAAGGGAATAAGAAAGGAGAGAAGAGTCCTCTAAGACGTCGAAGAGAGGACCAAAAGGGAAAAAATGGAGGGATAGCAAGCGACTGGGAGTGGTCGCAGTTGATGGGTGACCAAGGATATGACCGACTGTCGAAGAGGAGGTCCGACTAGTGTGGTGGTGGCCGACCATAGAAGAAGGCGGCCGACCAACATGGGGGCCGATCTTTGAAAGGATCAACCGTTAAGGAAGGGGACCGACCTACGTGGTGACCGACCCACATGGTGGTCGACCTCGGAAGAAACAACCGTTGAGGGAGGTGACCGACCTGCGTGGTGGTTGACCTCAGAAGGGATCGACCGTCAAGTGAAGAGATCGACCGTCAAGTGAGGAGATCGACCCACGTGGTGGTCAACCTCGGAAGGGATCAACTATTGAGGGAGGAAACCAACCTAGGTAGTGGCCGACCGATGTGGTGGTCGACCTCAGAAGGGATCAACCGTTGAGAGAGGAGATCGACCCACGTGGTGACCGACCGATGTAATGGTCGACCTCAAAAAGAATCAACCGTTGAGGGAGGGAACCGACTTATGTGGTGACCGACCGACGTAGTGGTCGACCTCAGAAGGAATCAACCGTTGAGGGAGGGAACTAACCCACATGGTAATCGACCAACGTAGTGGTCGACTTCAGAAAGGATCTACTATTGAGGGAGAGGACCGGCATATGTGGTGGTCGACCGACGTAGTGGTCAACCTCGAAAGGGATCAACCGTTGAGGAAGGGGACCGACCCACGTGGTGGTCGACCTAGGAAAGGATTAACCGTTGAGGGAGGGGATCGACCTATGTGGTGGCCGACTGACGTGGTGGTCGACCTCGGAAGGGACCGACCCACATGGTAGTCGACTTCAGAAAGGATTAACCGTTGAGGAAAAGGCCCAACCTATGTGGTGGCCAACCAACGTGGTGGTTGACCTAGGAAAGGATCGACCGTTGAGGGAAGGGATCGACCCAAGTGGTGACCAGCCGATATGGTGGTCAACCTCGGAAGGGATCAACCATTGAGGGGAGAGGACCGACCTATGTGGTGGCTGATCGATGTAGTGGTCGACCTTGGAAGGGATCGACCGTTGAGGAAGGCATTTATGGTAGACAGGGCTCGAGGGATAGGAAAACATGTGATGATGTGAAGTGGAATGGACGGGAGATCCAAGCTGTACACGTATGGTAATCTGGGCCACTGGTAGGGGATATGAAGCAGTAACAAGTGAAAAGGTTGTGTAGGGGGTGACGTAGGAAAGACGGGGATTTTAACTCGATGGAATTTTTCAAACTGGCAAATTTTAACCTCGATCCTTAAAACAGAGGCAAATCTTGGGCATTCGGACTAGTGCGATTTACTTACCTTATTACAAAAAATCAGTGTATTCCAGACTTTAGCGCCTTCGCCTCAGTGGATTCTCCCATTTTTCACATCGCAACCTTCCTTGCCTCACAACCGAAGTGATATAAAAAAAAAACACGAAGGAGATGACACAAGACAAAACGCCGGCCGTGACATCGGATGCGTTATGAGAGGATGACAGAGAGGCATTGGCGGAACAATATAAAGTGGAGAGGCTAGCGGAAAGCGACGAGGAGTGGCCCCTGCCAGCGACGATGATCTCAGTGGCCCAGCCAATTAGCCAAGTGGCGCCTGATCACTGGCATACCAAGGTGAACAAATGCACGCTAGCGGCAGAGGATTTGGAGGAGTTGCATTGTAGATACCAGATTCCAGCAGATATAGAGTTGAGATTGCCAATGGCAAAGGAGAGGGCATCAGATGCACGGCCGATGGAGTTCTCATTGTATGAAGAAGCACTACGAGGGGGTCTGAGGCTACCCTTCCCCCAACTAGTGGTCGATGTGGTGAATCTCTTGGAGGTGGCCCCAGGACAATTAATGCCAAACGCGTGGAAGATTCTTTTTTCTTGCGATCGGCGTGGCCACGAGCAACGAGAGGAGAGCGATGACGATGGATGAATTTTTTCATGCTACAAGGCTTCAGGGCAGCAAGAGACATGGGTGACCTTGCAAACAACAAAGTGAGGGAATTGGTGGTGGGACTACCCTCATCGGTGAAGGGTTGGCGACCAAAATGGTTTTTATGTCAACAAGTGGAGGAAGGAGTGCATAAGATGTGGAGAGTCCCCACCAAGTCATTAAAGCCCAAGTTGGACGTGGTGACAGAGAGGAGGGTGAAGTAGGTGAAGGAGTGGAAGGAGAAGTAGGGGTTGAAGTGGGATGACCTCGTATAACCCTCAACCTTGTGTGCCCTGAATTTGGGGCCTAAGCCAATCGAGGGAGATCATACTCCGGAGGAGGTGGAGGTGAGGAAGAAAGCGCAAGAGGTAGAAGACAAACGAGAGTTTGCGATGGCAGAAAAGTACAAGGAAAAAAAGTTAAGCCCGGTGCCTAAGTGGGTCCCAAAGAGGTCGGTCCGACTACGGCCTAAACCGCTGAGAGAAAAAGACTTGACAGACTTTGTCCCCTTGTGAGTGCCAGTGGATCCGTTGAGGGAGAGAAGTAAAAAGGAGGTGGAGCTAGAGTTGAAAAAGAAGAATAAGAGGAAGGGAGCATCAAAGGGTGAGGAAGAGGGGTCCTTGGCGAAGAAGATAAAGGAGGGGGTGGTGGAGTGTAGACACCCCATTTTTGACCGTCCTCAAGACTTGGACGTCACCGCTTGAACACTCGGTGATTATCCATGTTTGTGTTTGTTTGGAGTCCCCGGAGTTCTCGGCTACACGCCCTGCCTCAGGACCTCCGAACTTGACTGTTTTGTGTCTAGTTTTGCACCAAACACTTGTGTTTTGCCTTGGAAGGGCAGGGAATGCTTTGTGAGGCATCCCATACCACCATTGTGGCTAGAGGCCACCTTTGGCTGGTGTTGCCATCGCCACTATATTGTGCCGGTCGGCACTATTTTGTGCCGGTCGGCACTCTTTTTGGCAACATTACCATTTTGCCCCGCCACCACTTACTGTTTGTTTTTGGAGATATTTTTGCATGACTTTACGGTGCTGTTTCCCCCCCATACACGTGTATGGAGGGATGAGCCCTTTGATGCCTTAACTTGTAAGTTTTGTGCATATACAAGAGAAGCCTCTTCTCTTGGCTAAAAGGGGTTAGAAGATTTGGAGAGTTAGACATTTTAGGAGAGGGAAAAGCTCTGGTTTTAGGTTAGGTTTTGTGTATCTATCCTATCTCTCTCTTTCTCTCTTGTTTTGTGCACTAGGTGTTTGTGACTTACTATTGCTCACCAACACCTAGTGTTTCACCTTCCTCTTGGAACTGAGGTGCTAAGGGCTTGTTCTTAGTGTTCTTGACTGGTTTGGAGCTCAAGGAACCAACAACTTCAACATTTGTGAAGAAGATCATCAAGGGTAAGAAACTTGCTTTATTTACCCCATTTTTGCATTCCATTTTTTCCTAGTTTAAAACAGTTTTTGTGCTTAGTCTATAACACATAAAAGTTCTGTTTTTAAGTCTTTATTGTTTATTAAGAGTGGTTGGTGGTTTGGGTAGGTTTGACCACCCTTAGGCCTTGAAAAGGGCCATTTTAGGCCATTTGTGAGAGCTCCGAGACTTTGGTGCTTGGGCCTCTCCACCTTGAAATCTTGAGGATTTCAGTGGTGGAGATGGTGCCATAAAGTCTCCAAAAGGAGGGCCACCCCTCTCCTTGATGTCTTTGAAAAGGGCAAGATTTGGCCTCCAAAGGAGCACCATGTTTGGTTGTGTGTTGAACATGTTTTGGGCTTTTTCATGCCTATTATGCCATGATTAAACTCTGTTTTAAGTTGGTTTTAGCACTCCTTGCATGCCTTGCATAGTTTCTTTGTAATGCCATAATAGTCCCTTAACATGTCTAGGTTGTGTACCTTTATTTCTAGCATGTTTTAGGCTTAGATCCATGAAGCTTGTATGCTTATTTTTCCATGTAGGAGGTCTGTCCATGGTTGTTTCGGTCAACCATGACTTATTTTTCCATGGCTCCTTTGCATTTGGCTTGTTAGCCTTAAGAGCATGAATGTGTAGCATGCCATGCTTGCTTCATTTTTGATGGTTTGGAACCACCTAGCATGCTATTTTAGTCCCTTCGGTGTGCTTGTATGCTTACCTTAGTCGCCTCTTTAACGCTTTGAAAGCATGTCTTGAATGTCCCCATGTTTTGGCCATTTTGCATGCCTTTGATTTCAAGCCTCTTAGATGCCATCTAAGTAGCCTTTTGGCTTTGTTTTGACATACTAAAAACCTGTTTTAGTTGTTTAGTGCATGCCATAATCGCCTTGCATAAGTTTGGTTCAAAGCCTCTTTGACTAGCTTTAAGCCTTAGACCATTTGCATGCTTTGTTTGGTTTATCTTCGACTTGGTTTGGCACCATGTTTTGCATGTATTTCAGAGCTTTACAATACATGCTCATTGTCTATGTTTGGTCTCTTTAAGTGTGCTTGAGAGTTGCCATGTTCATGCTTAAGGTTTGGATCATAACACTTGCATATGTGTGTGTTTGTTTAGTCCTCATGTCTAGACATTTTGGCCACTGATTTTAGGCCTATTTGAGTTGCCTAAGTCATGTATAAGACCATCCTTTCATTGGTTTGCATGCTTGTCTTGTATGCTTGCTTGTATGCTTGCATAGGTATATTGCATAATCCATGTTGCATGCTAGATAACATGACTAGGTTGCATTGCATCAACATGCATTCCTTGTTCCTTGACTTGGTGATAGGGATTGGGACTTTGATTTGTTTGGTTTGCATGCATTTGAAATCAAAGTTGCATACTTAGGCCATCACGCATGGAAATGCGCGATTGGTGGCCCGGGAATCGAGGCACATGCCCTTTTGAGTCAATAACATGATAAGGGGTGTGTATAGTGCATAAATACCTTGAATCACATTGCCATGCATGTTGTTGTCCTCTTCTTTGTGAGTTCTGCGAGTTCTGCAGTGTTAAGTGCCGGCGGCACTATTTAGTGCCGACCCGTGATCAATTGCCACCGATAACTTCATCTAGTGCGGTGGCCTCCTTTTTCAGCGGTGGTGCTCTACCCGGCCGGTGGTACTCCCGGTGCCCCGAGAGGCACTCCAGGACTTTGGCAATTTTGAGGAGGATAGCAGGAAAACAGAGGCAATCCGTGCATGGCGGTGCGATTCGAGCGATCCGGCGTCTTTGGTCGGACCTCATCCCGAGGCGGTTTACTGTTTAATTAGATTAATTATTCTATTTAATTAATTTAGTTGATTTGTAATAATTAATTAGCTTGCGTAGTTAATTAGTTATTCAGTTTTGTATATTCTTTCGGTCCCTCCGAGCGAGGGCAAAATTGTAATAAGTGTGTGTGAGTGGGTGTATGTCTTCCAACCCCCATTTCTTTCTCCCTTTTATTTACCCGCTTTCGATGGTAGATTAGGGCACCCTTATTTTAGCATACCTTATGCAATGCATGCGTGCATTCATGCATTTGTTTACATGCACCGGGCTCGGTACATCATACAAACTGCATAGCAATTTTCAATTCCAAATTGAATACGTGCTACTCGTGCATTTCACATGCCATGTTTAGGGTTAGCCGAGCCTACTCTAGATTACATCTATGCCTATGTTGCATTAGCCACTTAACATGAACTAGGTCATGCATGTTTGCTAACCGGGTTGTTGTTTTTGGCACGGAGTACGATGTAAGTATTTTACGCTTTAGCATACCACATGCGTGTGAATGTTGCCATAACAGTATGATTGCTATGCGGCTAAATGCTTATGTGTTATAAACTACTTGAATGCCTGTGGGTGGAGGTTGGATTGTCTGAGTTGGAACACTCATTGCAATCCGTATTTTAGCCTACTTGCGAGTAGCAAAATCTAACACGTTTTTCGAGACAAAACGGATATGCAATGTTTATTTCCAAATTAGGCAATCTAGTCTATACTTGTTTGCTGTGCGCATAACATAGTAATTCTAGACTAATAATTGGAATAAGAACGCATAAAGTTTTCAAAAACGGATATCACGGTTAGTAGGGGCCGGTCTTCGGACTGGGCGAAAAGGGGTGCTCATAGCTGACCTTCCCCGATCGTACCCAAACTCCCGAGCCAAGACCACTTTGGTGATGATTTTACATGTATTCTTCGCACCGAGTCGGTTTCTAAATTTCCCATTTTAAAATATTTAGGTGGCGACTCAGAATCCGCAAAGCATCCATGTTTGGCACTACTTTTCAAAAATCTGCTTTTCAAACGATTTGCCCGATTTGGACTCTTTGGTTCAGATTTAGAACCGACATTAAAGAGTCCGAATCAGAGCGAAGCCCACGCGCGCTGCTACGCCGACTGGCATCATGGGTAGTTTAGAGAGCTTGACTCGAACTCGTGATATCCTGTTTTGACTACACTTATGTGTTTCTTTGCATTGCATGTGCATTGGTGCGCCTAGGACACCGTGTTGGCCATCTGCTATTCCTGAGCGGTTTGCCGGAGGCTTGTCTTGTCAAGGCATGTCCATAAGGCTGACCGGTTGCGGGCTCTGCCAGTATGGGAACACAAACCCCGGTTTTACCAGGGCACCCTTTTCGACCATTCGACCTAGTGCATAGTCGGAATCCATAGTGACCATTCCAAACTAGGACAGGTTGCTTACCCGATATAGGTTGTTTGAAGCCGCTGCGTGCGTAGTGAAACTCTAGCTCCTGACAAAATAGGACAGGGAAACCCTACCCCAACATAGGGGTGTTTTGGCTCTCACTTATCTGCTATATGCTTTTAGGGTGTATCTCTGCAGGAATGTACATATCAGTTTACCAGTGTGAGTATCCGGCCCGAGGGGCACCAGTATCAGTGTTGTTGAGGAACCAGTATCAGTTATGTCTGTGGGTATCAGTTCGGTTTTGGACAATGATTACGGGAACGATTATCGATAGTAGAGATCGGTTGATTGACTACGCTGTGTTTGATCTGTTTGGGTGAAATCTGTCCGTTTTCCTTTCATTCAGAGAGTTCAAAAGTTGATCTGAGAATAGTCGAGATTTCCCTTTGCTAAGGCAGGACTAGGGATGACGCAGAGTTCGGAAGAAATAGTGGTTATAATGACCGCACTAGATCAAGGGATTACCCTACGTGGTGAGACCGGCGTTGATATGTGCCAGATCCTCCTGTGTCGCCTCACAGACACCCAACTGGGCCCCCCATCTCTATCAGCTCATGAGCCCACTACATTCGAGTTAATGGGGATGATAGGTGATCTCCAGAGGTCCGTGGCGGATCTCGCTTACGGAATGTCAGCCTCGCCACCGGTTGCACCGTATGCCGGAAATTTCGAACCCCAAGAGCCCCCGCTACTGGGGCGGATTGTGATCGAGCTCAATCAGCCGGAGATGACCTCCACCCACAACAGTGATGTACCAGTACCAACCCAAACCTCTCATCACGCTGAGGCCAGAGGCAAAGACAAAGTGAAGGCAGATGCCGACCCCGTGGAACACCTGCTATGGGCAGTAGAGGCTTTGAAAGCCGAGGGAATAAACAAGCAATAGATATCCGCAGTTATGTCAAAAGCTGTGGAAGATGCTTTCCCCATTCTGCCTGAGGGCGGTTCCAGTCAATCAGAGAATCGGGATAGGCCCCGTCATCCCAAAACGGTTCTTCCCCCTTCCAGCCTTGCATCCGGAAGGGATCAAAAATCCAAGGCCGCACCCGCCGATCCGTTTGCTAGTGCATCTAGCAAGAGTGCTCCAAAGTACCAGCCCCGAGGGCGCAGGGTCTTTCATGCTCTCTGTATGCCATTGTCCAAGGCATTGCAGATCCTTCGAAAGGGACACCTTAAGCCCCTGGAGCCTCGGCGCTCAAGAATCTCCTCGATACTCATGATGCTTCCTGTCTTGTCGCATTACCACCGATCGCCTTGCCATCGATAATTGTTTCGTCTCCCAGACGAGGTGCAAGATTTGATTGATAACGAAGTTATCCTCCCTCCCACCTCAGCAAAGTCCGTCACCACTCAGTTGTTGGATTTTGAAGATACAGATACCGCGAGTATGTAAGCAGAAGGTGAACCGCCTGCGGGCAGTGTTTGGTACATTTTTGGATGTGGCGTTTGGCACGCATTTTAGGCATCCGTGGATCTTGATCTTGCACATTCTGACTTGGGTGTCGAGTCAGTCTTTTGTTTTGTTTTGAGTCTGTCTCATTGTCTTGAGTCAGTCCTTTTGCTTAAGGGTCTGTCTAATTGTAATGAGTCAGTCCCTCTTTTGTATAGAATACTAGGTGACTTCGGGGTTGTTGCCTCAAGCACCGTTTTGTTTTGTAATTACTTCTTTTTTGCTTTCTTTTTGGGTCTGCCTCCGCTGTGGGGAACCTGAATGAAACAGCCGTGGCTACCGTGTTTCCTTGTTTATTGATTGTGTTGGGCTAGTTGTGCCAGAGAATTCGAATGGGGTGACAGCACATTCCGCCTGCTCTTTTGTGCCTTAAAAATTATTGCTTTGACCTAAGTTTTACAAAACCCTTTTCGAGCACTGCGGTGATAAAAACGAAGAAGAAGGAATTCCTCGGGTTTTTGCAAAATTTTGATCATTTTGAGAGAAAGAGAGGCCTGCTAAGCTTCTAATGAATGAAATCATGTTTGTCGGAGTGAGTACTGAGAAGGACCCTGGCCTGATCCAGACTGGTTCCACACTATCTTCAACGCGAGCGATTCGTCGCTTTCATAAAAAAAAAAACTTTCAAAAACAAAACATTTTGCGCAGTCTTGCGAAGACCGGTGTGGAACCGCTCTTGAGATTGCGCAGCCCAGGATCGCTCTCGGTCTCAAGTTTCAATTCATCTGTTACAAACTAGATCCATTCAAAACGATCAGTGCCATGAAACGCCTGTGTGGCCCAATTTGAAGCAGCCCTCGAACAAGAGGCATCAACATCAGATCAAGAAGATCAGATCCTACCAAGCAAAGCTCGAGAAGCAACCGTGATGGACTTCCCTGCAAATCAACACAACATTCGTTCTCCTGGATATGGAGGGGCTTCAATCTCAAAATCATTTGGCATGGGCTTGCTACACTTTTACCCTTTGAGAGGCTCGCTGGACCGAAAACCCGGAAGGGCGGCCCAGGCAAAAGTTAGAGCAAAGAAAAGAAAAAAAAGAAAAATACAAAATACAAGAAAAGAAAAGAAAATTGCAAAAAAGAAAAGAGAAAAAAGAAGAAGAAAAGAAAAACATAGCTCGCAAGGTCGAAAACCTGCAACAGGCGCCTTGGCAAAAGTTAGAGCCTAAAAATAGTGAAGGTTAAAATACCCGAGTGTACCTTAACCGGAACTACGTAAGGCTTGATTCCCATGTTTGGGATACGTAGGCAACTTCATCTTGAAGTCCAGCCCCCAACGCTTCCATAGCGTCTCAGTCCATGTCATGGTTTTGATCACTTTTGCCCTCTCCGAATCCAATGTCTCGATTGCAACAACCTAGGGCTACGTGATTAACTTCCTCTTGAAGCCAAACCACCAACACCTTCCAGGTGACTGTGTCCACATATTGATTCAAGCCGCCTTCGCCTCCTCCACGCCCGAGAATCCGATCGTCGTCAACGAGGACTGAATCACAAAAATGCCGCGGCATCATCCAAACAAGGGGCAACTTTCCGTTGCCATGCATTGCCATAAGTTGCCCTGAGTTACCGTCCAAACCAGGGGCAACTTTCCGTTGCCTTACCCTCCCTTTTTAAGCCAGGGGCAATTTCCCATTACCTCCGATCCGAGGTTGCGTATCTCGAGGGTAAGTTCCGCGCTCGTTGAGCATCGATTGTTTGCAAAAATAGTTTTTGAAAATTTTCACTGAGGTTGACTTATTTTCTCGAAAACTGTTTCATTTTCAAAATTGGACCATGTTTGGACCCGAAAGGAGAATTTTCAGTGCTCACAGCCTGATTCGCATGATTTTCAAATCAAAAAATTGAATAAGTGTGCTCATCCAACTCTCATTTTTGATCAAAATTGTTTGAGAAAACAACAAAAAAAAATGGTCAAAATGACGAACTAGGGGCACAGTTGAGTCGGGTGTTCCGTTTTCCCCCTCATCGCCAACGCACTTGCCTGAAAGGCACTTTATCTACTGTAAGAAACGGCCAGTTAGCTAAGACGGGCGTGAACCCACAACCTCTTATTTACTCGTCAATCACCCTGGGAAGGGATGCAAAATGAGAGAATAAAGAATAGAGAGGAGTAAGTTGAGAGAAAAGTGAGAAAAGAATTTTGAGAGAAAAACCGAGCCTGAGGGTCGAGCGATGTGAGTATCACAAATCAGAAAGGGTGGGAAATAATACCCGGAGGAATTGGTTCTTCGAGATTTGAGGTCTTTTTGTAAACATGTCCGTGTGTCGTGTCTTTTGATTTGTCAGTCTCAATATTGGCTTTGAGTCTTTTCCAAGTGTGTCTCGTTGTGTTAGGTCGTGTGCCTTTTGTTTCTTTGTTTGAGTCTGTCTCATCGTGTTCTGTGGTAGGCTCGACACCCCGGTTGAAAACCCATCTTCTTCCAAAAGGTAATCGCTTGTGCTCAGAATGCTGTGCCATTCTCTACATCCGTGCAAAGCAAGAGAATGAAAGGGAAAATTTGGGACATCCGAGTGTGTTTCAACCACAACTGTGTCAGCTTTGTGATCCACCTTGTCAGATTGGGGCTATTTGTTCAGGGTTTTCTATGTGCAGAATGAACCAAATGCTGAGTTATGGGTTATATACAGATCAATTCCCAGCAGATTAGTCCTCAGCAGAGTATAGGCTGTGTGTTCGGATTGAGCAGGGATTTGTATAAGCTGTTTTGCTGTTTAGTCGGTTGGTTATCTGATTAGTACAGTGCGAGTGTTCAATCGTCAAACAACAGATCAATATCATTTACATTTGAGGTGTAATATGATGCAATGCAGTGCAGAATGTGAAATATGCATATATATACAAATGTAACACTTTTTTTTAGACAAAAAGTTTGTTTCATTTCATATCATCTTTTTCAAATACAATGTTTAAGAAAAACAAAACCTGCCTGCGGCAGTACATAGTACTCTATCTACCAAAAAGAGAAAAGTACAAGAAAAGAAAATGAAAGAAAAACAGCAGAAGTCTGTAATCATCATCAATGGCCTCGCGCCGGGGGATCCATTCTCGCCCTCTTCTGGCGGTAAGCACAGAGCATCGTCAAGTGTCATTGTCGGAGCAGGCAGCCGCCCGGCCTCCTCCTCGAGGCCTCGCCTCCGACTCACCATCCTCGCAACCGGAGCTGCGAGTGCTCCCCACATGTACGCCCCCTCTGCGTGCGGGGAATATCCCGCCATCCCGAGTAGAAATGGGAGGTCCAGATGGGCGCCGCCACCACGGAGGAATCGGGAAGGGAGGTCAAAAGTACAAAAGGCAAATGTATCAAGACACTTGAAGCGGTTTATCGGTCGAGAATCACGATGTATGATCTGATGTTGAGTGCCGTGGCGATTTATCGATCACGAATCACGATGTATGAATGCTGATGTGTGAATCTGCGTGAAGCGATTTATCGCTGCGAAATGCACGATATATGAATACTGATGTGAATGCCGTGAGCGATTAATCGGTATAGTAATGCCATGAGCGATTTACGGCGTATGAATACGCTGATGTGTGAATGCTGCGTGAACGATTTATCGATGTTGTGTTATGCATCGATTATGCGCGTTGTATATAGTTCGAACTATGTCAGAGAAAACATACCGGAAGGCCGTAGAAGGCTAGGAACTCGAAGGTCCGCTGCAACATCCCCGCCATGGAGGCATTCAGCTCCAATGACTGCCGGGTGTACTCAGAGGAAGCCTGCAAAAGTATTAGATGCATCAATATTCTGTGGAATATCGAATGAACTGAACTGAAATGACAATGCAAGATGCAGAAATAAAGTGGTACATACCGGAGGTAAGTCGGGGATATCGACAAACTCATGACCAGCCGGGGGAGGAGCAAAGGGGATCTGATAGGTCGCCCCATCTACCTCAGATGTCGGTAGTGGCGAGCGGGCCAGCCCGTCCCTCGTCCCCTCTGCACTCCCCCCCTGCCACGAGCTCGAGCTCCCTGCGACGGCCCCGCTCCTGCTCCCACCTCTGCCCTAGCCGCGGCTCAGCTCGGCGACCACCGCTCGAGCCGTATGATGAAGGTCCGAACGCATTGAGTAATCGCCCTCGCCTCTGAAGCCATCGCCTCCCGATGGTGTAGTCCGCCATCCGCCACGGTGAAACGCTCGGTGTCCCTCATATGCTCAGGAGGATGCTCCGGGACTATCTGCTGAGGTAACCCTGAGGTCTGACGCAAGAAGCGCTCACCCAGGTACCAAGCCCGACAGACCGGGCCCTCTAGCAAAATCCGGTAATGCGAGGTCTCGATCGCGCCGGCAAACCGATCCCGCACCATCGCTGGCAGAGGAGCCCATGGCTGCCAGGTGATCTGAAATTGAAATACAATTTATTGCCTATTGGTATTGTAAATATACAGTGGAAAAGTGAGGTTTAAATGAACTGCAAGTAAAACGTACCTCGGCGGAGGTGATGGTGTCAAAGTAGCGACGGAAGAAGCTGAAAGTCTCCCGCGGCCGCCGTGTGCACCTCCCGTCAAAGCGGCGTGAGAAGGGGACGACCAGAGGAGTCTCCGTCTCAGATCGCTCTAGCCTCGAAAGTAGGCATAGACCCATTAATCGCAAAACAGATGACAAGATGATCATCGATACAACAAAATGAAGAATAAAGCGTAAACAATGAGCCGCAGGTTGTGCAAAAGGTATTGAGCAGAGTGTACAATGTGAAAAGTAAAATAAGGTAAAGCAGGGGTATGTGTGTGCCGTGTGTACAGTATACAGCAAGTGTAAAGCAAATCACAGTGTGTGCAGTGTGCAGAGTACAGGAATTACAGAACAGAAATGTAAAGCGGAAAAGAAGACGTACCTCCCAAGCTCGCCAGTAGCCTCCGAGCAACTGCCCGCTGCCACGGGAGACGGAGCTCATGTAGCCATAAAGGGTGGCCAGAGCCGCGCCACCCCGTCAGAAGCAAAATGTCCCGACGTCCACCGGTCTGAAGTAGGCAGAGGCACGGTGTTCGCCGGTCGGCGAATAGGGTGGTCCCCAAGAAAACATCAAGAATCCGCCAAGATATCGCTTCCACTCGGCCTACCATCGGAGTCGCGTCAACAAGAAGAGGTCGCACTCGAATCGCACCTCGAACCAAGAATAGCGGACAAAGCCTGGACGTGCAAGAGGCGGAACCGCGCCAAGTAAGTGGATCTGAGCGGCGGTCCACTCATCCATGTCGGTGTCGAAGGGAATCGGATCACCCCCTACCCCGATGCTGGTGAGCACCGAGAAGTCGTAGGGAGTCATCGTCATGTCTCCCGCTGCCGATAGATGGAATGAATCGGTGGTGTCCCATCACCTCTCCGCCAAGGCAACTAAAAGAGGCCTGCAGGTAGTGAGTCGGGTCAGACCCCTGCAGAAGGAACCGAAGCCCGCCTCATCCACGATGTGTCGGACCGCCTCGGGAAGCTCCGAGTACCAATCTCGCGAAGTTAACGCTCCCATACCGCATGATGGTATGGGAATCTCCTGCATAAACAAATGGTTGCAAAGCAATATGAAATGCACAGTTCTGAGGAAACATGTTAAAGTCGATATAAATCTAGCATGCGTGCACGTTTTTCAGATCCAAACAGAAACCGGGTGCCGGTGTGCTTACAGTAAACTACAATATGTGATGTGTCAGTATGTTTGTGAGGGTCAGCATACAGACATGGTGCACATGTGTACGTTTTTCGGATGCAAACAAATGTCAGGTTTCAGTGTACCAGTAGGTGGACTACGGCCTGTGATATGTCAGTGCTCCTGTGAAGATCAGTGTAAATCTAGCATGCGTGCAAGTTTCCAAAATTCAAATGGGTACCGAGTGCCGGTATGTTGCAGTGAATTACCAATAAGTGATGTTACAGCATGTCTATGTGGTTCAGTGCGAGTCTAGCATACGTGCGAGTTTTCAGATTCAAACAAGTACCGGACATCGGTGAATTTGCAGTGAAATGCGGTGTGCCGTGTTTGGGTGATTCAGGCTAGTGCAGTGTGTGTGCATGTGTGTCGGTCCTAAGCAGATATCAGTTGTGAAGTAGTCTACAATCAACTACAGTACAGTGTATCAGAGTTAAGCAGTTAAAGAACGAAAGCAACTATGGCAATTTACAGTTCTACATTGCAAAAAGTAAAGCAGAGCAGAAGGGTTACCTCGGAAGCGCCGAATGAGAGATGAGAGGCAGGCTCGCGTAGCAGAAGCTCCGGGTCCAGAGCCCTGTCAAAACCGCGGAAGTGGCGGAGTCCATCCGGCGGAAGCACGTGAATGGCCGGGCAGTAGGTCGCCGGGTCGAATGGTCGCTCGCTCAGCGGGAGGAGCTCAACCCCGGGATCCATCTCGTGATCCGGGGGAGTCCCGACATGTGGAACATCGTCAGCCATAGTAGTGGTAGTGAAAAAATGACCGGAAAGGAAAACCGGGGCGGAATACGAAAAGTCAACAGGAAAAGTCAACCCCGAGAGGGCCTGAAATGGCCAGGAAGGTCGGAAGATGAAAAGACACGGAAAGGAAGATGGGATCGAGGGGAACAAGTCCCGAAGAGGCGAAAATAGCAAAAGAAATCCCGAAATGAGATTTCGATCGGATGGAAATGTCCGAAACGCGAAGAATATCGCGAATCCGAAGGTAAAATGGTGCGAAAAAACGGCAAAAAGGTGAGAGAACAAAGCTTTGGAGAGAGAGAGCAAAGATTTTCGGCGGAGGCAAAGTGAGGAAAATAGGGTTTCAAGCCCTATTTTAAAGAACCCATAGCGAAATGCCGAATCTGCCCCCGATCAGCAACTTTTGGCCGGTCGACACTATTTTGTGCCGGTCGGCACATTATTGTGCCGGTGAAGAAGTTTAGGCAGCCGGTGGCAGCCGGTAGCCTTCCCACCCAGCCGGTGGTGTTCCCAAGGCCTTGTTTTGTCAAATTGAAGAGTTTGGTCTTCATAGCTCAAGAAAGTGCAAGAAAATGCACCCCCGATGTTCAACCGGCCTCCGTTTTGACCTCGGACCGTGTCTACTGTGAGTGGCACTCAGATTCAAGCAGAGACTGTATCCTTTTTGTATCCTTTTGTTGTTTATAAAGATTCAAAAGTTGCCCCGTGTGCGCCGCGCGCATCCATCACATTGTCCGGCGCATCGTATCGCGTCATCTTGCACGTCCCTTGCGACTTGCATCGTTTTTGCACTGTTGTGTGGCATGTGTGTCATACTTTCATCTTGCATTTCATTTTGATCCACGCGAGGTGTACTACCTCACGTGCTTCATCTTGCATTTCATTGCATTTCGAGGTACGTGTGCCTCGTTTTGCATTTCATTTTCCATCAAATGAGGTATGTGTGCCTCATTTTGCATTTCATTGCATTTCGAGGTACGTGTGCCTCGTTTTGCATTTCATTTTCCATCAAATGAGGTATGTGTGCCTCATTTTGCATTTCATTGCATTTCGAGGTACGTGTGCCTCGTTTTGAATTTCATTTTCCATTCGATGAGGTATGCGTGCCTCATTTTGCATTTCATTGCATCTCGAGGTACGTGTGCCTCGTTTTGCATTTCATTTTCCATCAAATGAGGTATGTGTGCCTCATTTTGCATTTCATTGCATCTCGAGGTACGTGTGCCTCGTTTTGCATTTCATTTTCCATTCGATGAGGTATGCGTGCCTCATTTTGCATTTCATTGCATCTCGAGGTACGTGTGCCTCGTTTTGCATTCCATTTTCCATCAAATGAGGTATGTGTGCCTCATTTTGCATTTCATTTTCCATCAAATGAGGTATGTGTGCCTCATTTTGCATTTCATTGCATTTCGAGGTACGTGTGCCTCGTTTTGTACTCCACTTCTCATTTGTATTGGTATACGCGTCCCAGGTGCGTTACCTCATTGTTTTCCACTCCGGTCTGGCGAGACCTTAAACACGTACGGTCTAGGAGACCTTAAACCCTTCGAAGGTGCAAAACCTTTGGCACATGCATTGTCATGCATTCATAAAGCCGTGTGTTGCCGCACATTTCAAAAACAACATGCATTGTCATGCATCGCATCCGGGTCTGGCGAGACCTTAAACACGCACGGTCTAGGAGACCTTAAATCCTCGGGAGGCGCAAGACCTTCGGTGCATTAAGGTGCACCTCATTGCATTTGGCATGCATTCCATCTCACTATTTTGCACACCTCATTGCATTTGGCATGCATTCCATCGCGTTGTTTCGCGCATCTCATCAGTTGCCCCCCGGGTCTGGCGAGACCTTAAACACGCACGGTCTAGGAGACCTTAAATCCTTGGGAGGTGCGAAACCTTCACCATATTTGCATCCCGGTCTAGGAGACCTTAAATCCTCTGAAGGTGCAATTCCTTCGGTGTTTGTCGTGCCCGAACGACTTTCGGTGGTCTGGTAAAGCCATCTGTCTGTGTTTGCGGTGAGTTCCTAAGAGACCAATGGGGACGGTGAAAACTAGAGTTTGAACGGCTTATGCCTAAAACGTAAAGGTTCGAGATTTCCGAGACTAAAGTCTGGTTTAAATACCCAGGGGGTGTACCCTCGGCTTGAAATCTGTATGGAAGCCCCATAGGTTGAGGCGGCGTGTCTACGCCTCAATTCTGGATACTGAACCAACCTAGTATATCGCCCCGTTGGGAGAATAGGAAAAATCGTGATCGCAGCCATTGCATCATACTGCATTGACATGCATCATTTGTAAATATTGCATATGTCATGCATTTCAAAAAATTCAAAACAACAAAAACACATGCATGTCATGCATCAACGTTAAATACTATTGCATATGTCATGCATTTCAAAAACATTCAAAAGAATTCAAAAAGAAAAAAGAATATGCATATGTCATGCATCATCATTGTAGTATAGTGCATATGTCATGCATTTTCTGTAAATATCCATTTCTATTGCATTGTAGTTGCATGCATTCACTGCATCATCTTCCATCTATAGCTTGCGCCTTTCCTTGTTGAGCTTGGTCTGGTATGTGCCCTTACTTTTCACGTCAAAGCATGGTTCATGTGCATCGCGCCTATTCCTTGATGAACTTGGTTTGAGGTTGCGGCACATTTTCTGTGTTAGACATGGCTTGTATGTGTGCATGCCCTTCCTAAGCGAGATACGGTTTGGCCCGCGCGCCATAATCACATATTGCATTGTAGTATAATTGTTGCATCCGGCATTAGGATCATTATTCTCTCCCCAGCAGGTCGTTTCCCCACTTATGTCATTCCACCCAATACTTGTTCTTGTGTCCGTCTACATCACTCATAGTTCAGACATCGTTCTATGGTAGATGGACTTGTTACTTCCATCAATCTACTTAACATTTGTGTGGTTTTGAACCGCTACGGTTTGAATCATGATTCAATTGCTTTGCATGTGGTTTGCATTATTTCAATTGCATTGCATTATCATTTGCATTATCCATACATCGTTTTGTATATTTTGCCTATCATTTTGCATTTCGCATTGCCAGGCATATGGCTAACAATATTGTACCTGTTAAGTTTACTTTCTTTGCAGGCACGATATTGTATGTACGGCTCATTTGAGGCCGGCGCAACCGGACGAGCCGCACAGGTATGGTATCCTCCGAGTGAGACGTTTTGAGAATTACATAATTCTCTTACATCCTTTCTGCATTGTAGTGTAGATTGGCGTATGCTAGCTTATAACTGTCGCATGTGTGCTTCATTACAGCTTCCTTTGCATGATCATAAGTTATGCTCGGCTTCTTGCATCATCTTGCATTTTGCCCCTGCCTTCGGGCGCATACCTTGTTTTGTCTTGCATGTTTGTCCAAGTCTTCGGCCTTGTCAAAAATGGGTCGTCTCTGGGCTTTGACATTCACTCCCGTCATCGTTATGACTTTCGAGTTGTGTCAAAGAGGGGCAACAGTAGACACCCCATTTTTGACCGTCCTCAAGACTTGGACGTCACCGCTTGAACACTCGGTGATTATCCATGTTTGTGTTTGTTTGGAGTCCCCGGAGTTCTCGGCTACACGCCCTGCCTCAGGACCTCCGAACTTGACTGTTTTGTGTCTGGTTTTGCACCAAACACTTGTGTTTTGCCTTGGAAGGGCAGGGAATGCTTTGTGAGGCATCCCCACATACCACCAGCTGTGGCTAGAGGCCACCGGCTGGCTGGTGTTGCCATCGGCACTATTTTGTGCCGGTCGGCACTCTTTTTGGCAAAATTACCATTTTGCCCTGCCGACCACTTTACAGCTGTTTTTGGAGATATTTTCAGTGACTTTACGGTGCTTGTTTCCTCCATCCAGGTGTATGGAGGGATGAGCCCTTTGATGCCTTAACTTGTAAGTTTTGTGCATATACAAGAGAAGCCTCTTCTCTTGGCTAAAAGGGGTTAGAAGATTTGGAGAGTTAGACATTTTAGGAGAGGGAAAAGCTCTGGTTTTAGGTTAGGTTTTGTGTATCTATCCTATCTCTCTCTTTCTCTCTTGTTTTGTGCACTAGGTGTTTGTGACTTACTATTGCTCACCAACACCTAGTGTTTCACCTTCCTCTTGGAACTGAGGTGCTAAGGGCTTGTTCTTAGTGTTCTTGACTGGTTTGGAGCTCAAGGAACCAACAACTTCAACATTTGTGAAGAAGATCATCAAGGGTAAGAAACTTGCTTTATTTACCCCATTTTTGCATTCCATTTTTTCCTAGTTTAAAACAGTTTTTGTGCTTAGTCTATAACACATAAAAGTTCTGTTTTTTAAGTCTCTTTATTGTTTATTAAGAGTGGTTGGTGGTTTGGGTAGGTTTGACCACCCTTAGGCCTTGAAAAGGGCCATTTTTAGGCCATTTTGTGAGAGCTCCGAGACTTTGGTGCTTGGGCCTCTCCACCACTGAAATCTTGAGGGATTTCAGTGGTGGAGATGGTGCCATAAAGTCTCCAAAAGGAGAGGGCCACCCCCTCTCCTTGATGTCTTTGAAAAGGGCAAGATTTGGCCTCCAAAGGAGCACCATGTTTGGTTGTGTGTTGAACATGTTTTGGCTGTTTTTCATGCCTATTATGCCATGATTAAACTCTGTTTTAAGTTGGTTTTAGCACTCCTTGCATGCCTTGCATAGTTGCTTTGTAATGCCATAATAGTCCCTTAACATGTCTAGGTTGTGTACCTTTATTTCTAGCATGTTTTAGGCTTAGATCCATGAAGCTTGTATGCTTATTTTTCCATGTAGGAGGTTTGTCCATGGTTGTTTCGGTCAACCATGACTTATTTTTCCATGGCTCCTTTGCATTTGGCTTGTTAGCCTTAAGAGCATGAATGTGTAGCATGCCATGCTTGCTTCATTTTTGATGGTTTGGAACCACCTAGCATGCTATTTTAGTCCCTTCGGTGTGCTTGTATGCTTACCTTAGTCGCCTCTTTAACGCTTTGAAAGCATGTCTTGAATGCCCCCATGTTTTGGCCATTTTGCATGCCTTTGATTTCAAGCCTCTTAGATGCCATCTAAGTAGCCTTTTGGCTTTGTTTTGACATACTAAAAACCTGTTTTAGTTGTTTAGTGCATGCCATAATCGCCTTGCATAAGTTTGGTTCAAAGCCTCTTTGACTAGCTTTAAGCCTTAGACCATTTGCATGCTTTGTTTGGTTTATCTTCGACTTGGTTTGGCACCATGTTTTGCATGTATTTCAGAGCTTTACAATACATGCTCATTGTCTATGTTTGGTCTCTTTAAGTGTGCTTGAGAGTTGCCATGTTCATGCTTAAGGTTTGGATCATAACACTTGCATATGTGTGTGTTTGTTTAGTCCTCATGTCTAGACATTTTGGCCACTGATTTTAGGCCTATTTGAGTTGCCTAAGTCATGTATAAGACCATCCTTTCATTGGTTTGCATGCTTGTCTTGTATGCTTGCTTGTATGCTTGCATAGGTATATTGCATAATCCATGTTGCATGCTAGATAACATGACTAGGTTGCATTGCATCAACATGCATTCCTTGTCCCTTGACTTGGTGATAGGGATTGGGACTTTGATTTGTTTGGTTTGCATGCATTTGAAATCAAAGTTGCATTTAGGCCATCACGCATGGAAATGCGCGACAGGTCTTGAATCGAGGCACATGCCCTTTTGAGTCAATAACATGATAAGGGGTGTGTATAGTGCATAAATACCTTGAATCACATTGCCATGCATGTTGTTGTCCTCTCGTCATTGTGAGTTGCGAGTTCTGCGCAGTGTTAAGTGCCTAGGCACTATTTAGTGCCGACCGCGATCAATTGCCACCGATAACTTCATCTAGTGCCGGTGGCCTCCTTCTTCACCGGTGGTGCTCTACCCCACCGGTGGTACTCCCCATTCTGCGAGAGGCACTCCAGGACTTTGGCAATTTTCAGAGGAGGATAGCAGGAAAACAGAGGCAATTGCATGGCAAGGCGATTCTCGAGCCCCGAGCGTCTTGAATTCGACCTCATCCCGAGGCGGTTTCTTGTTTAATTAGATTAATTATTCTATTTAATTAATTTAGTTGATTTGTAATAATTAATTAGCTTATGAAGTTAATTAGTTATTCAGTTTTGTATATTCTTTCGGTCCCTCCGAGCGAGGGCAAAATTGTAATAAGTGTGTGTGAGTGGGTGTATGTCTTCCAACCCCCATTTCTTTCTCCCTTTTATTTACCCGCTTTCGATGGTAGATTAGGGCACCCTTATTTTAGCATACCTTATGCAATGCATGCGTGCATTCATGCATTTGTTTACATGCACCGGACTCGGTACATCATACAAACTGCATAGCAATTTTCAATTCCAAATTGAATACGTGCTACTCGCGCATTTCACATGCCATGTTTAGGGTTAGCCGAGCCTACTCTAGATTACATCTATGCCTGTGTTGCATTAGCCACTTAACATGAACTAGGTCATGCATGTTTGCTAACCGGGTTGTTGTTTTTGGCATGGAGTACGATGTAAGTATTTTACGCTTTAGCATACCACATGCGTGTGAATGTTGCCATAACAGTATGATTGCTATGCGGCTAAATGCTTATGTGTTATAAACTGCTTGAATTCCTGTGGGTGGAGGTTGGATTTTCTGAGTTGGAACAACTCATTGCAATCCGTATTTTAGCCTACTTGCGAGTAGCAAAATCTAACACGTTTTTCGAGACAAAACGGATATGCAATGTTTATTTCCAAATTAGGCAATCTAGTCTATACTTGTTTGCTGTGCGCATAACATAGTAATTCTAGACTAATAATTGGAATAAGAACACATAAAGTTTTCAAAAACGGATATCACGGTTAGTAGGGGCCGGTCTTCGGACCGGGCGAAAGGGGGTGCTCATAGCTGACCTTCCCCGATCGTACCCAAGCTCCCGAGCCAAGACCACTTTGGTGATGACGGACATGTGGCCTTCGGCACCGAGTCAGGGTTTCCTAAATTTCCCATTTTAAAATATTTAGGTGGCGACTCTGTAATCTGGCAAAGCAGTCCATGTTTGGCACTACTTTTTCAAAAATCTATTTTCTCAAACGATTTGCCAGATTTGGACTCTTTGGTTCAGATTTAGAACCGACACAAAAGGGAGTCCGAACTGTAGAGCGAAAGCCCACGGGCGCGTCTACATGGAAATGCCCTCAGAAGTGGTGGAGAAGGAGACCGAGATAGGATCAACTGTAGAGGGAGATTTGGCTGAGCATCCGTGTGAGACCCCTAACTTTTGTAAACCCTATTAGGTCCCCTTACTTTTAAATTATTTCTTTGAAATCACTCAATTTCTTAATTAATTACAATTTTAACCCTAGGATCAAAATACATGCACCAACTGAGAACTCGCAAACCCTGATCGATTTTGATAATTTAGAAATCATTCTAATACCTTAAATACTAATTAATTAACTCCATAAACGTAGAATTACCACTTGAAAACCCTAGGTTTTTTCGGTTTTTATCACGCTCGTCAGTTGATAGCCTTTTTATTCGAAATAAGAAATTCAAACCGAATTAGATTTTCTAAACCTAACTCAGTTAAATCTTACTCTAAAATAAATGTTCCAATTCACCCTCATATTTTACTTAAATCACAAACTGACCCCAAGTTAGTACCATTGTATATATATATTTGTACCTCTTATTCATCAAATCTTTTTGTACACAATATCTATGAAATTTGTACACAAAATAAATAGGAAAATCCCCTAAATCTTGAGCACATGGCCAACCATCATACCTCCTAGGCTATAATCATTATACTTTAGAGACAAATCCCTTGAATCATGGAAATAATTATGACTTTGGTACTAATTCTATATATACATGTATATATCTAATGTACTTGTAACTAGAATGAATTAAATTAGACTTAAGCCTAACTAGATTATAATTAAATACATAATTAAGGTCCTAATTATCCACTATTCCATTTCATTTGAACTAAATACAACTCAATTCCATTACATTTCAACCAAAGGACATTTTAGACAATTCACACCATTTTTCCTATAAATACGCCACCATCCTCCATCTATTTGAACATCTAACACCACACCCACACACTCACATGTTATAGAGAGAAGGAGAGAAGTGGAGAGTGAGCTTGTGGAAGGGAGAAAGAAAAGAAGGAGAGCAAGTAGTTCTATAAGCATTTGTGTAAGCCACAACGCAACTCTCTCTTTTATTTTCCTTTTTCAAATACATGATCTTAGAAGTTTTAAACATTCATTTCATATGTGTTTAGATAGTATTCTCATGTTAAAAATGAAAGAAGTCGAGCCTTGATTCTACCCTTCTTGTATTTCTCTTAATCGGTATAATACTACCTTTTTCCATATCAAACTCTCAAAATTTCCAAAGGCACACCTTCACCTTAAATTTCTGAGTTTAATACATATTATTTAGCAAGTTTTCATCACGAGATAAGTGGAAAATTTCCCCTAGTTGACCTCTTTTCTCACCAACTTTCTTGTTGCAAAAACTGTGCCAGAAAAATCTATTTTACAACCAACTTTCAAAAATTCTAGAAAAATGTATAAAAATCTTCTGGACCTCAGTTTTATGTCAACATCTTCCTTAAAGAATTATCTTTCAATTAAAATTGGTTTCATTTAAAAAGAGTGGCCGGTTTGAAAAAAAAATCGATTTTTGTAACGGTTGACAACTGACAGCATGAAAACTAGATTAAAATCTCTACGAACCATAGGAAGGCTAGGTTCGGAAAATATCTGAAATAGCTCTCCTGATTTTAATCTTTAAATGGTATTGAATCTAGAAATTTAGTTTTGCATGGGTATTTTATGCTATTGTGTACATGAATATGCTTATTAGTTTATGATCATGTCTTGGTATGGTATTTCATGTGTTATGGTTATGTTCCTTGTCTTCTTCATTTTAATGATGCTCATGCTTATGTAGATATTATTATCTTGTTAAGTTTGCTCTAACTTGACTTCAAACATTGATCCAAATGGAAAACTTAATTGGGATGGTATTGGGTTTTCGATCACTTGAATAATGAAGAGATGATAATGTGTTAAGTATGGATTGATGGGATGTGCTCCCTAATTGAAGTTTAAGTCTTGCTCAAGCAGTTGTCGCGTAAAGCCTAGAATGGAACGGACGTATTTGAACTGTTTGCGACGGTTTGATTGGTGAGATAAGGTTTGGTTCGGATGGGACATTCAAGAGGATAAATCTTTTTTGGAAGGATAAGGTTGGATTCAGGAGATAAAACCTTTTTCTTTTCGCTGTCCTTTTTTAGGCCCTGCGGTTGGCACTACATAGTATATGACCGTTGGTAGGCATCCGAGGTCAGTTCTGCAACAAAGTAGCAAAAGGGGAAGTTTCGAATAGTCTGATGTCCAATTCTTGCGGTTGGGAGGATGAAATCTCTTTGGGGAATTTCTAAAATACTAACCACTAATAACCCTGTTATTTATTTGAATGACATGTTAATTTCCTCTATTATTGAAATTGCTATTATTGACTTGGATATCATGCTTCACTACTTGCTTACTATAAATATGATGGTGTATTGGATTGGGAAAAAGGGACGGGGTGTGTGTGCATTTACTGGGCATTCAAAGCTCATGGCGTTTCATGCCAAGTACTGAAGACTATTAGGCTGGTCGAAGGCAAAGCTAAAGTATTTGAGGACTTATGGCTATCCTATGAGAGTTAGGAACTAGTTATATTAAACATGTTTTGAGATTGTAAGTGATAGATCCCATGTTATATTTAAGACATGATTTTTGTAATTTGTATATATAATGTTTGTAATGTATCCTTATGCTCCGTCAACTCATGTAGGCCTTGTGTTAATACCCTGTCAAGATCTGTCAAAAAGGTAACTTTGCTATCTAAGGTGATTGGACTTAGAAGGGAGGCTATTTTGACTCCTCCGACCTTCCTGGGATCTTGCTTGGTTTTTAGCCAAATGACTCATTAGTGACGTTTCCTACTCTTGTAACCTAAGATAAACCCTGTATTTAATGGTTAATATATTATCTGATATTCCCAATTTTTAGGGCGTCACAGTCCAATTGTCGAAGCAATAAGCGGAGTGGAAGAAAATGAAGGAGTACGAAGTGTGGAGTAATCGACAGACCTGCCCTCAAAGGGGTTGGCCTCATCAGAGCTACCCCCGAGTCAGGAGTTGGGAAAAGGGCGGGCAAGCGGGTCAGAGACGAGCATCGCATTGGGGTCAGTAGGGACTGCTACTCATCATTTGCGTGCGATTGTTGGCCACTTGGTAGGGGTCTGTGGGGAGGCTAGGGCTACTGCAAATCGCGTGCTGGGGGTCATTGAGGATGCGGCCGTACGAGGGGTTACCCAAGTCACAAAGGCAGACCTTATAAGAGGGCTCTGTTCTGTGTAGATAGAGGCGGCGACTTTGGTGATCGCTTTATTAGGCAAGGGGGTGGAGGCGGAACCGCTTAAGGCCCAATTAGAGGAGACGCGGGTGCAGTTACAGAATATAATAGTAGAGACGTCTGGTTGGAAGAAGGCAGCGTGAAGTGCCCACACGAAGGGGTTGGCCTACGCCCAGAGGGTGAAAAAGATGGAGGTGTTGGCGATAGTATAGAGTTACCTGGCTGAGCGTGCCAGAATGGGCCAAACTGAGGCCAGTGCTGAACTGTCAGTCGCCAAGGCGGAGCTGGAAGCGATACGTCGTAAGGCAGTGTTGTTAGAGTTTGAATGGGTGAGTGAGCAGAAGAAGACTGATGAAGCTCAGCAAGACTACACCACTGCCAATAAGAGGTTGGAGGAGGCCCTTGTAAACAAAGAAGAGCTACGTGATCTAGCCTTGAAGGAGGAGAATGAGGCAGATACGCGAGTGGCTGATTTAGAGAAGGCGCTGGTTGCGACACAAGGGGCTTTAGAGGAGAAGAGGGAGAAGTTAGTGGGGCTGGCTAGGACTTTACAAGCAGATAGGGCAGCCTATCCAAATATGTATGTCGCAGCTGTGGAGCAGTACAAGCAAACCCCAGAGTTCCAAATAGCCATAGATGCTGCAGTGGCCACAAGTCTAACCAAGGGGGGGGGAAGGTGAAGCTGGGCCTTCTAATGTGGTGGCGGCAGAGTTTATAGAAAGGCAGACCAATGGGGAGATAATACAAAACTTCCAACAGTCCGACTTCTACAAGCACGAGGTTAGCATGTACTGGGACAGTGGCTGGACGAGCTTTAAGTACAGGGCACAGGAGCTCTTCCCAGACATTGACTTTAACCTCGTGAAGCTAGGAGATGAGGATATTGCTCAGATCCCATTGGATGAGGGTGTGGAGAAGGAAGACTTAGTGTCTAGCGAAGCAGATGTGGGGGAAGCAGACTGAGGACTTGGCCTGATCTGACTATTGTTTTGTTTTGTTGTTGTTGTTTGTTTTTTTGTTTTTTTTGTTTTTTTTTTTTTTTTTTTTTTTTTTTGTAGTTGTGGTTATTGTTGTTGTCGTTGTAGGTTGCTTAAAAGGTTTAAGTTGTGTTTGATAAAAAGTTGTACAGTATTAATGAAATGATAAAAGCTAGTCTTTTAATTCTGGTGAAGTGTTAATGAATTGTCCGTGTGGGTGTTTTGTTTTCAAATTTGCCAATCAAGAATTCGCTTGATTTTGAGTTGAATGTCTCACATGCAAGTATTGTATTTTATGTTTTATTGTTAAGTGTGGACATACAGAATTAGTCGTGAGCTGTGTTTATTGAGATATTGAGATACTTAAATAGAATGGTAGACTTAATCGAATTGAAGTTTGCTTGTCTTAGTTCGTCTAAGGATTGTTTGACTCAGTCTGGCTGAGCTCTTCAGGCTTAGTCTGGCTGAGGCTTGGAGGGCTCAATCTGGCTAAGGCTTTGCTTAATTCAGGCTGGCGGAGGCTTGGAGGGCTTTGTCTAGTTGAGGCTTTGCTTGACTCAGTCTAGCTGAGCTCTTCAGGCTCAATCTGGTTGAGACTTAGAGGGCTCAGTCTGGTTGAGTCTTTGCTTGACTCAGCCTGGCTGAGTTCTTTAAGCTCAGTCTGGCTGAGAGTTGGAGGGCTCAGTCCGGCTGAGGCTTTGCTTAACTTAGCCTGCTAAGGCCGAAGGGCTCACGATCGGTCATGCCATTAATTGTACAAAGATACATAAATAAAGGAGGGAATGTGTTTGTCATTGATTTGCGGTGGTGCCATCACGGGCGTATACATTGTATTGGAATAGTAAAATGAACAAGTGGACCAAGTAGTAAAATAAACAAAACAACAAGAAAGGTGTCACGACCCAAACCAAATTTCTATAAGTTTAATGTCAGAATCGCCAAGAATCCGAAGATTACCTACGATTTCAAAGACAAAATTAGTTATATTTAAATATAATTGGGGCCTGAAGCGGAAGGAAAACAAAAATAATAATGTCCATTGAGCTATGCGTACATGATCAACTGTAGTAATTAAAACATTTTTAACACAATTTTATATATACATGTACGAATGCATATTTTATAACATATCTCACACACTACATGGAGAACTTTTAACATAACACAAAGATTAACTCAAGCTAGAAAAAATAAAATAAAGCGTCTACACAGAGATACTTCTTGGGTAGCTTGACAAAGAGGCAAACTCCGGGGCAAACTCTAATGTTGATCCTCCAATTGCTCACCTACATATATGTATAAAGAGTGAGCTAACGCACAGTCAATAATACCAAAGTAAAGAAGATGTGTGAATGAGATTCTTAATTAAGTAAATCACATTAATACATATTACATGTAAATCAAAATCAGAACGACCTCAGGTCCAATTCATCATGCTTAAGACATATCAGATGAGGCGAAACGATTATCTAATCATGTTACTTGTTCATATTCATATCTACGTGCATATTCATATTTGTGATCATGATAACCTTTTTATTCAGTCGGCCTTTGGCCCATTACATTCATAGTCAAACGGCCTTTGGCCCATCACAATATTCAAATGGCCTTCGGCTCATTATAACATTCAAACGACCTTTGGCCCATTGCATTCATATTCAGACGTCCTTGGGCCCATCACATATTATGTAAACGGCCTTTAACCCATCATATTACTCAAACGGCCTTAGACCCAATTTAGACATATCAAACGTATCAAACGGCCTTAGGCCCAATTCATACTCTTATCACATATCAAACGGCCTTGGGCCCAAATCATGTTCTTCACAAAGTCTTATACAAAAAATTAGGCATATAGAATAATTCAAATCAACAATTCCATAAAGTTTATACAGAAGTAACATTTGAAAAATAACATACTTGAAAATATCTTTACTAAGATATTACTCACAGTGTTCAGATGCTTGGTTCACCCTTATAATTGACCCTACACAATTCATAATACACATAGAAATCGGGTCACAACACTATTCATTCCATTCTTAGCTTGTTTAATTCTCTTAGGCTTCTTTCTTACTCTTTCAATTCATTTATAATGCTCAATGTATGCCTAAGAGTGCTTAGAAATAAAAGAGAACGGAAATCAAAACATGAAACGGCTTTTCAAAATTTTCTGAAACAAGGCTCTTCACTCGAGCGGACCCCTTGGTCTGCAAAAATACTGGTTTCTTGCATTCTACGCTCGAGCGACAACTTCTTTGCTCGAGCGATGATGACGAATTCTGGGTTTTCTAGAATGTTATTTACACTTCAAAATACAACTTTAAATAATACAACTTACATGTTTTGTTCTATATGTCAACCATATAACTTCTAACATGACATTGTGCCAATTCTACAAGATTTGAAGCTCAAATCTCCAAGGATTCATCATACAAGCCCAAATTATTTCAAATTAATTTCTATAACTTCAAAACTCATGCACATGAATTCTATATTTTCATGGATTGTGCATGCATGTGAAATGTAGACTCTAATTTTATCTCAAATGGTAGAAATGACACTCAAATTCATGAGATTCAACAAAATTATGTATGCATGTGTGATTTGGTGCCAAATTCTCCATGTTTCAAAAATCACCTTTCAATTCTTTCTTTATTTTGTGAAACATAAATTGAAACTATAAAGCCCTTTCAAAAATATTTGCATGTATCAAAATTAAATGAAAATCAAACTAATTTTTTATTCTCAAATATAAATTATAATTCATCTCTAAATTTGTCCAAATTTAAATTTAATTCATTTTCTTCATATCACGCCCAATTTCAAACCCACAAATTCTAAAACATGAATTGAACTTTGTGATGACTGAGTATGCTTTTCGTCTCGTTCTCTTTGAGTTATGATCAGAATTACTCTTGTTATAGTGTAGGTTTTTAATGCGAAGTTTTGTTAATCGTTAAGTTTATTGGTTTTGAAAACTTACTCTCAAAATTCTCGTTCTTATTTACTTTGTTTCCAAGTTTCACTTGCTTCGGGAGTTGCGAGGTTGGATCCGAGGTGTCTAGAGTTGAATTGCTGAATTTTTCTATCTGGAAATAGGGCTGCACGTACGGGGGTGAGAGCCGCACGTGCAGGGGTGAGAGCCACACGTGCGGAAGAGGGGCCGCACGTGCGGTGAGAGAGGGATTTTTGGGTTTGGCTACTGCAAAACATGCAGGTGCGGAAGGAGATGCGGAGGAGGCTCCGCAAGTACGAGGATAAGCGCCGCATTTGCAAGAGGTACGCAAGACGTGCTAGACTCACGAATCCGAAAATCTGCTTTTTCTTTCCTTCTTGGGCTATATGTATACCACTTTTTGTATATATCTCTCTCTCTCTACAAACCCATTTCTCCTCCTTCTCTCTATATTTCTTCCCGCATACTAGTTTAAATCCTTGATTTCTCCAAAACCATTAACATTTTGAACCTAGTCCTTTGATCAAAGTTAGATAACTTCTCGAGGGCTCCATTGTGTGCGATGGAGATCAAGTTTCCACACCGTTGATTTTAGGGGTTTCATCTCATTTTTTCTTCAAGTTTGAGTTAGGGATTTTCTTAGAGTTATATTTACATTTTTGCAAGATTATATTGATTTAGAACAAATTTTGGGAAGTATGGAAACTTTATTTTCAACTCATATGTTGAATATGATATATATTTTTAAATGTGGGTTTCCAAAATGTTCTATAAGAAATCTTGAGATTTTGAGTTATGTTGTTGTTGGAAAATGTTTTCTTGAGATAATAAAATTTTTATGAGAAGGAAACCTCATTTATGGAAACCCTAGAAAATTAGAAATTTTCTTTTGAGAAATATGGTGATGTTATGATATTGATGAATGTTGAAATGAGAAATTTCTTAGTGTAAGAGAGTTTGTTGATTAGGAATTGTTGTTAAAAGAAAAATGTGACATAACCATGAAACTATTAATTTGTTGAGAATACTTGAATGTGGAAATGTTATTGCTCTTAGTGGGTTTATATGGATATATGGTGATCTTGTGAATTGCACTAGAAAGGGAAATGGAAATTGTGGTCATGAATGGAACAATTGTGTGGAAGTATTGTAAATAGAAGGATGTTGCATTGCATGGATAATTGTTGCATTGCATGGGTAATTGTTGCATTGGCATTTCAATCCATTTAGTTATTCCAAGTTTTTGAATAAAGAAAATGAAAGTTTGCATTCGAAAAGGGAAATGTTTGTGAAATGAGATTTCATTGATTTGTTTTGGGATAAATACGTTGGTAAGTCCAGGTAGGGGGTGTAGATGAAATTGATTTAAGTTGACCTGAGTGTCTAGGATGAAAGACCGAGAACACGCGCGGAGTAGGTATCACATGCCTTCCGGTTAGCTACCGTTAAAGTAAGGGTTTGGTAGTGCTAGTTATGTCTACTTGTGGACACCAACCTAGGGATTACCTGGGTCATATTTACCACCCCATGAATGTGATGTAAAACTATGAAATTATTCAAGTTTCAATATCATTGTGTATGAAGATATGTGTTTTTTAAAAGAACAAAGATGCGAATATCTTTCAAAGACATAGCATGACATGTGCATTTCATTTCATGAGAATTGTATAAAATGTATATAGTTTGTTAAGAATTTTCTATTGGGCTTTATGCTCATCCTATGGGATCTTTTTACGGGAAAAGACGTGGTGAATCCGCCAAACTAGGGCATGGATGTATATGCTGAGAGCACAATGCTCATGTTTTGTTTTGTGTATATTTTGCTAGCCAAGGGCTATACTTGTATGGTTTCGAGCAACTTTTTTTTGTGCAACCAAGTTTAAGCCCTGGAAATTGTAGCCCTTGAGGGCATTTGTTTATTTTTGATTAAAAGTTCTACATGCTATAGATTCATGTACTAGGAATCGTTGAATGTATATTTGCTTGTGGAACTATTTTGTAAAACCTCATTAATGTGTACTGCATATATATTGGGGATTCAATTTTGGGTTATTATTAGTTTAGTGGCGGTTGGGTTATCATTATGTATAAATTTTGGAACGTTATAACTTGGTATCAGAGTTACCAAGTTTGAATACTTGGGGCTCGCGGGAAGTGGTTGTTTTACCACAAGAGGTTCATTTTGCATGATTAGGAGGTGTTGTATATTTTTGTGATTATATAATAGCATGTTTATACGACTAGATGGGTATGGGATTGGACTTTTGGGATGTTGTTTACGCCTATTAAATTCCTTGAGGTCTTATTAGAAGGGTACTTGATCAATACTCATTCTACTAAGAATTCTTGGTTTTCGTGGTACGAATTTCATCTTAAAGGAACAATTTGTATGTGTTTATGTGACTAAGTACTTATGTGGAGTGCAACTAAGTTGTTTATATGGTAGAGAAACTTATAAAATTGTTGTGGTCGAATGTGTGAGGCAAGTTGTGAGCATATATGAGTTCATGTGCTAAATTATTCCTCTTGTTTCTTAATTAGGATATCAGCAAGGGGTCAAGCCCATGTGGTAGAGGCGGGAGGTGCGGTAGGCTTCGCCAAGGTGTACATGAAGTACCGATCCATAAGGTTCCAATGCAAGAGGAAGGGTTCGGCCAAGCCAATGTGGCCGAGCAAGTGGGCCAAGCAAGTGGAAATTCCAGGGCAAGCAGGCTAAGCCGTAATAGGGGCCCTAGCCTGAGAAATGGCGAAAGCTTTGAGGGAATCGATGAATATGTTGAGGGCAGAGAACTAAGCCAGAGAGAACGCCGTGGAGACAAGGGCGAGTTTTCTCACTAGAGAGTTTTAGCAGGCCAAACCGGATGAGTTCTATGGCGGCCCCGAGCCTAAGAAAGCGGATGAGCAGCTCGAGCAAACGATGAAGACATTTAAGATGTTTCACATTGAATATAGTGAGCTAAAGGTGACTCTAGTGAGTTACTACCTCAAAGAGGATGCGGGCCAATGGTGGAAGTACGCCAAGGGTTGGGTAGAGGCAACATGGGAAGCCTTTGTGGTTGCCTTTCAAGACAAGTATCTACCTCCTGCTACTAGGGAGAGATTGAGGCAGGAAGGACCTCAAACAACTTAACCTATCTGTGGCCAAGTTCGAGGCGGCCTTTACTAGTTTGTCCCGGTTTGCATCGGAGTTGGTGGCAATGGAAAAACGCCGTTGCATAGAATTTGAAAAGAGGTTGAGAACCAAGATTTTGTTCAAGGTTGCCGAAAACATGATCCGAAACTATGACCGCCTTGTGGAGGCAGCGGTACATATGGAGATTACTGTACAAGCCGAGGAGGACAGAATTCGGGGTTCAAAGTCTAGGGGCTAAAAGTCATAGGGAGATTTTAGACCCAGTAAGAAGAACAGGGGAACCTTTTTATCCCAATCTTAGTCACAACAGTCTAGATCTACATTTCCCTTGCCTAGTGCGGGCCTCGGAAAGAGCGCACCGGGTAATTTCTCATGTTTCAAGTGTGGCCAACCGGGTCACAAGGCCTTTTCCTACCCACAGAAGGGAGAAGGGCAACAAACATTACCACCACCACCACCACCTAACCAATTTTTGAGTCAATCTGAGAACAGAGAGCAAGGACTTACTTGTTTTCAGTGTGGTCAGTCGGGGCACATGAGGAGAGCTTGCCCGTAGTTGGAAGGCGCATCTGGCACATCAGGGTCAAGGTAGACGCAGAGCCACTAGCAGACTCATTCAATTCAGGCTTCACAAGCTAATCAGGGAGCCGCTTCAGCTCAATCAGTGCAGTAGGCCTATGCTCTGAGAGACGAGCAGGTTGAACATAGGCCACAGGAGCGCGTGTATGTTGTTACCACGCTAGAGTAGTTACCAGGATCCTTAGTTGTGAGAGGTATTTTTGTTGTGTGTAATTCTTTGGCTAATGTGTTGATAGATATGGGTGCGTCTCATTCATTTATATCTACTGCATTTGCTTCTGCATTAGGTTTAAAGGTGGCACGGTTAGCGTCTCCGCTCAGGGTAGAGTCACCAGTCGGGGGATACGGTTGACTTAGATTGAGGATGTCGCAGTTACAAGATAGAGGTCACCGGGCGTCAACTTCTGTTTGCCATTGTGTTGTTAGACATGTCAAGTTTTGATGTCATTTTAGGCCTAGACTTGTTATCTTCGTATCAAGTTGTGATTCATTGTTATCGTCAGAGAGTTACAGTGTGTACCTCAAGCAGTGACTGTTTTTATTTTTTGGGGACTGGGTTGATAGGGTCTCGTCACCAGTTTTTGACCCTCGTAGTAGGAGCAAGCTTAGTGGCCTCCTTGTAACTCTCTTGGATAGTGAGAGTGACGGAGTCCATGTTGAATTACCAAGGGTAGTTTATGAATATCCGAATGTATTTCCCGAGGATCCTACTAGTTTTCCACCCCATCGGAAGATCGAGCTCTCCATTGACTTAGTGCCTAGCACGGCACTGATTTCCATGGCACCGTATAGATTTGCACCCCGCCGAATTGCACGAGTGAAAGATTCAACTCCAAGAGCTTTTAGATAAGGGTTTCATACACCCTAATACATCACCTTGGGGAGCGCCCGCCCTGTTTGCAAAAAAGAAAGATGGGTCATTGCAGTTATGTATTGATTATTGCAAGTTGAGTCGAGTTACCGTTAAGAACAAATATCCTCTCCCCAGAATAGATGATTTGTTTGACCAACTTAGAGGGTCTCGTTACTTCTCAAAGATAGACTTGAGGTCGGGATACCATCAGTTGAGAATCTGAGAGGAGGACATCCAGAAAATAGCCTTTCGCACGCGTTATGGCCACTATGAATTCCTTGTAATGCCTTTTAGGTTGACCAATGCACCTGCTTCCTTTATGAATTTGATGAACCGATTTTTTCGAGAATTCTTAGACTGTTTTGTGGTCGTCTTTGTGGACAACATCTTGATTTATTTTGTCTCCAAAAGGGAACACAAGAGCCACTTGCGATTAGTGCTTGATTTGTTGAGGGAGCACCAATTATATGCCAAGTTTGGGAAAAGTGAGCTTTGGTTAACCGAGGTGAAATTTTTGGGGCATGTAGTGTCGAGTGAAAGAGTAACTGTAGACTCTTCAAAGATAAATGTCGTACAGGATTGGGAACAACCCAGAAATGTATTTGAAATCTAGAGTTTCTTGGGACTAGCCGAGTATTTTCGTCGTTTTGTAAGGGACTTCTCTAGACTAGCCGCACCTTTGACTAGATTGACAAGGAAAGGTGTCAAGTTTGTATGGAGCGAAGCTTGAGAAAAGTCATTCCAAGAACTTAAGACTAGATTGACCACCACACCGATTCTAATAATTCCGGAGAGAGGTTTAGGTTACACCATCTATTGTGATACATCTCAAGATGGGCTTGGTTGTGTCTTGATGCAAGAGGGAAAGGTTGTGGCCTATGGTTCTCGACAATTGAAAGCTCAAGAGAAAAACTACCCCACCCATGATTTAGAATTAACGGCGGTAATTTTTGCCCTAACAATTTGAAGACATTACTTGTATGGTGAGAAGTTTGAGGTTTTCTCCGATCATAAAGTCTAAAGTATTTGTTTTCTCAAAAAGAATTGAATTTTCGCCAATGGAGGTGGATGGAATTTATGGAGGACTACGATTTCAAATTACACTATCGTCCGGGGAAGGCCAATGTAATGGTCGATGCCTTAAGTCGGAAATTTGTGAGTAGTTTGGCAAGTGTGGCCATTCGAGAGTGGGAAATGCTAGATGATATCGATGAGTTTGATTTGCATTTGGGTGAGTCCAGCAGGGGTGCTGCCTTATCCACTTTGGTTGTTCAACCTATCTTGATTAGTAAGGTCTTAGAGGCATAACAAGGTGACCGTGAGGTGGAGTCTATCCGTGAGAGAACCTCCAATAGAAAGGAAAAGAAGGGCTTGAACATTCACTCGATCTGAGTGTACATTATCTAGACCATTTGTTTGTACCTAAGTCTTGTAGAGAGGAGGTGCTTCGAGAGTTCCATCACTCACGTCTTGCGATACATTCGGGAGGCACCAAAATGTATCATGATCTTAGTTGTCAATTTTGGTGGAGAGGTATGAAACAGGATGTCGCCTTATTTGTATCAAAGTGTCTTACTTGTCAACAAGTGAAGGCTGAACATTAGAGGCCAGCGAGTTTGCTATAACCCTTACCGATAACCAAGTGAAAATGGGAGCATGTTACCATGGATTTTGTAGTTGGGCTTCCTAGAACACAACTGGGTAATGATGCCGTTTGGGTGATCATTGATAGGTTGACCAAGTCTGCGCATTTCATTCTAATGCGCATCAGCGACTCAGTTGAACATTTGGCAGAATTGTACATCATGGAGTTAGTTCAATTTCACGGAGTCCCTGTGACCATTGTATCGAATAGGGACCCTCGTTTTACTGCCCAATTGTGGCAAAGCCTTCAAGAGGCGTTGGGAACTAAGTTGACCTTAGCACTGCTTACCACCCACAAACCGATGGACAGTCGGAGCGTACCATCCAAATTTTGGAGGACATGCTTAGAGCTTGCATCCTTAACTTCAAAGGGTCTTGGGAGAGACACTTGTCATTGATTGAATTTGCCTATAACAACAGTTACCAAACTAGTATTGAGATAGCACCGTTTGAGGCCTTGTATGGCTGGCCTTGTAGATCGCGGGTTTGTTGGGCCGAAGTGGGTGATGCACCGTTGTTAGGCCCGGAGATTGTTTGAGAGACAACCGAGAAAGTTGCTCTCATTCGAAAGAGGTTGGCTACGGCTTAAAGTTGACAGAAGAGTTATGCCGATAAGAGAAGACGACCCTTAGCTTTCGAGGTTGGGGATCACGTGTTCCTTAATATCTCACCCAGGCGAGGTTTGATGAGATTTGGTAAGAGTGGTAAATTGTCTTCAAGGTTCATTGGGCCTTTCGAGATATTGGAGCGAATTAGGGAAGTGGCATACCGGTTAGCCTTACCGCCACAACTTTCGGGGGTTCACAACGTGTTTCATGTATCCATGCTTAGAAAATATGAACCCGACCCTTCCTACATGCTTGATTGGGTTGGTTTGGAGGTAGATGAGGATGTCTCTTATGAAGAACGACCGGTTCAAATATTAGATATCCGGGAGCAAGTGCTACGGGGCAAAACTATACCACTGATCAAAGTATTGTAGAGACACCATAGGATTGAAGAAGCGACTTAGGAACGGGAGGCGAAAGTCCACTCCAAGTACCCAAATTTGTTTGAAAATGCTTAATTGTTTAATTTGTAATATTCCCTAGTGATTGAGGGAAATGTATCAAAGTTGTTAATCATGTGTTGTTACGTGTATTATTATTATTTTAAGACATGAGATTACTATGAATTGCTATTACTTTGTTGAAAAGTTTCATGCTTATGAACCGTTGTTGTAAGCATTGTGACTGAGACACTTGGAAACCATGATGAAAATGGAGAATTTTGGTTGAGAATAGATATTGTGATTTGAAACAGTATTTAACATGGTTTTGATCATTTGTTGTCCTTATTTTGTTTGGGAAGTTGTCTAAATTTTGGGGACGAAATTTCCTATGGTGGGGAGGTTGTGATGACTGGGTATGCTTTTCGTTTCGTTCCCTTTGAGTTATGATCGGAATTACTCTTGTTATAGTGTAGGGTTTTAATGAGAAGTTTTGTTAACCGTTAAGTTCGTTGTTTTTGAAAACTTACTCTCAAAATTCTCGTTCTTATTTACTTTGATTCCGAGTTTCACTTGTTTCGGGAGGTGCGAGGTTAGATCCGAGGTGTCTAGAGTTGAATTGCTGAATTTTTCTATCTGGAAGTAGGGTTGCATGTGTAGGGGTGAGAGCCACACGAGCAGAAGAGAGGCCGCACGTGCAGTGAGGGAGGGATTTTTGGGTTTGGCTACTGCAAAACATGCAGGTGCGGAAGGAGGTGCAGGGGAGGCTCTGCACGTGCGGGACTCCGCTGAATCCGAAAATCTGTTTTTTCTTTCCTTTTTGGGCTGTGTGTATACCACTTTTTGTATCTCTCTCTCTCTCTCTTTACAAACCCATTTCTCCTCCTTTTCTCTACATTTCTTCTCCCAAACTAGTTTAAATCCTTGATTTCTCCAAAACCATTAACATTTTGACCCTAGTCATTTGATCAAAGTTGGATAACTTCTTGAGGGCTTCATTGTGTCAGAGAGATCAAGTTTTCACTGCTGATTTTGGGGTTTTCATCTCATTTCTTCTTCAAGTTTGAGGTAGGATTTTCTTAGAGTTATATTTTTGTTTTTGCAAGATTATATTGATTTAGAACAAATTTTGGGAAGTATGGAAACTTTATTTTCAACTAATATGTTCAATATGATATAATTTTTTAAAATGTGGGTTTCCAAAATGTTCTATAAGAAATCTTGAGATTTTGAGTTATATTATTGTTGGAAAATGTTTTCTTGAGATAATAAAATTTTTATGAGAAGGAAACCTCATTTATGGAAACCCTAGAAAATTAGAAATTTTCTTTTGAGAAATATGGTGATGTTATGATATTGATGAATGTTGAAATGAGAAATTTCTTAGTGTAAAAGAGTTTGTTGATTGGGAATTATTGTTAAAAGAAAAATGTGACATAACCATGAAACGATTAATTTGTTGAGAATACTTGAATGTGGAAATGTTATTGCTCTTAGTGGGTTTATATGGATATATGGTGACCTTGTGAATTGCATTGGAAAGGGAAATGGAAATTGTGATCACGAATGGAACAATTGTGTGAAAGTATTGTAAATGGAAGGATGTTGCATTGCATGGATAATTGTTGCATTGCATAGGTAATTGTTGCATCCATTTAGTTATTCCAAGTTTTTGAATAAAGAAAATGAAAGTTTGCATTCGAAAAAGGAAATGTTTGTGAAATGAGATTTCATTGATTTGTTTTGGGGTAAATACATTGGTAAGTCTGGATAGGGGGTGTAGATGAAATTGATTTAAGTTGGCCTAAGTGTCCAGGGTGAAAAACTGAAAACACACACGGAGTAGGTACCATATGCCTTCCGGTTAACTACCGGTAAAGTTGGGGTTTGGTAGTACTAGTTATGCCTACTTGCAGACACCAACCTAGAGATTACTTGAGTCGTATTTACCACCCCATGAATTTGATATAAAACTATGAAATTGTTAATGTTTCAATATCATTGCGTATGAAGATTTTTTTTTTTTTTTAAAGAATAAAGATGTGAATATCTTTCAAAGACATAGCATGACATGTGCATTTCATTTCATGAGAATTGTATAAAATGTATATACTTTGTTAAGAATTTTCTACTGGGCTTTATGCTCACCCTATGGGATCTTAGTGCAAGAAAAGACGTGGTGAATCCGCCAAACTAGGGCGTGGATGTATATGCTGAGAACACAATGCTCATGTTTTGTTTTTGTGTATATTTTGCTAGCCAAGGGCTATACATGTTTGGTTTTGAGCAACTTTTTTTTGTGTAACCGGGCTCAAACCCTGGAAATTGTAGCCCTTCAGGGCATTTGTTTATTTTTGATCATAAGTTCTACATGCTACAGATTCATGTACTAGGAATCGTTGAATGTATATTTGCAAGTGGAACTATTCTGTACAAACCTCATGAATGTGTACTACATATATATTGGGGATTCAATTCCAATTTATTATATGGGTTAGTGGCGGATGGGTTATCAATATGTATAAATTTTGGGGCGTTACAAACTTTCAAAATATAATTTCAAAACTTGGGTTCATACATGACTTGTCTAAAAACACACAAAACTCTTAATTAATCAAGAAAATATGATCAATTTTAAATCATTTACATCAAAACTACTTTAATTTAAAAATTGAATTCATTTGTTCATAAACTCATAATTCTCGAAAGCTTAGTTCTTATTTCATCAAAACATGAAATTAATTTTAAGAAATCTATGATGCATGTACAATCAGGTGTATTTGTTTGAACAGACTGGATTAAGGGAGAAATGGAATCCATCAGATTGTAATCTTGGGATTCACAGTCCTAGGACTATTTGGTTGGATATGATATCTATCCCATGTTTGTTTAATCATGGGATTAGATATCAGGAAACGACTATTTAGTTGGATAGGATATGAATCCTATATTTGTTTGAGATATTATTGAAAATGATAAATACTCAAATGATTATTTTACCCTTTTCAATTATTTACTAAGTAATAGCAATATTAAACATATCTTTAATATTTTAATTATTTTTAGCTAGATTAAATAGAAGTTTATTTTATTTTATTTTTTACACAATTAAATAAATTTATTTTTAAAAAATTAAATCAATTAAATTAATAAAATATCAATAAAAATATGTGTTATTTTTTTAATTAAAATTTTTAATAAATTTATTTTAAAAAATAATGATAATTAAATAATGAAATTAAATAAAATATAAACAAAATTTTAAAATAAAACATCAATAAAATATCTATAAAAATTATTTTAAAAAATTAAATAAATAAAACATCAATAAAAATTAAATAAAATTATTTTATTTTTAAATTGAGACATTTAAATTTTATTGAATTTTACTAAATATAATACATAATTAAATAGTAGAGTGTCAAAATGGTCATTTTACCACCTAATCCTATATCCTTCCTTATCTCCCATTTGTGTCCCCCCATAGGACACAATAGTCCAACACATTCTGGACTAATAGTCCAAAGGGATTATTAGTCTGGAGCAAAATTGGAAAACCAAACAACGGATATAAATCCTATCGCACCCTCTAATCTTATCCCACCCTCTAATCCCTCTAAACAAACAACACCTTAGAGTATTAAGACTTGCAGGATTTGTCCATGCATATAGAAATTAGACTCAATTCATGCATGATATTCTAAAATCAAACCCAAAATAATTAATTTCTAAATTAATTTTCATAATGATGAATCTAATTTAAGTTCATCATCTTCTTGCTAATTTCCTTTCAATTACACGAAATTGAACCAAACTCATCTTTAATTTCAAGTGCGATACAAGGATTCTACAAAAATCAAGGTTGAAATCCTTACCTTTAATCTTCAATTTGATAAATTTCTTGAGTTCCTCCTTCAATTTTCCAGCAAAAGCTTGGATTCTTCTTCTTCCCTTCTTGTTCTCTATTTCTCCCTCTCGATTGTCCTCCCTCTCTTTCTCGGTTGTGTTCTTTCCAGCCAAAGGAATAGATGATGAATAGCAATGTACTACACCCCTTTTCTTTATTCCACTTTCTTTTTGATTTCCTTCATTCTTCTTTTCTTTTCATTTTATTTTATTTTACTTAGTGGGACACTTGTCCTTGTTATATGAACCCAAATGAGTCTCACTTAGACTCTTCAACACATATACACTCCTTTTGCTAATCACAATGCACACGTGCACCTTGTTTTAAGCCTCCAGTACAACACCTATACACACACATCTAATTTCTCTGCACACCCACCAGATTTCTTAATACACCCACTCTTGTCTTTAACACAAATATAATATACACACATATGCAAGGCTCTAGCTCCTCTTCATTTCATGAATTGATCAATATAAAATATATTGGCACACAACTTCGCAATTAATCACGTAGGTAGGATTAATTTAACTCTCAATTACATAATTAATTAAATCACAATTAATCATGTTTAATCTTGATTGGTGAATTCCAATATTACTCAATTAGTCTAATTGACTTCAATTAAGGCCCAATCAATCATAACTAAATTTATCAATCTGAACCAGATTTTTAATCAATATCCCAAAAGGCTCCAAATATCAAATTAAACTTATCACCATCATCAATCTTGGTTTCCGAAGCCATTAAGGTCTTTAATTTCATATCAAACTCAAAATCTCTGTCAATAAATTACATATTCAATTGAACACCTCATAAATAAATTCAATTCATAATAATCTTAATTCCTAATCTTCATACCTTAATCAACTCCAATTCAAACCCAATTAATAAAATCTCAATTTTACTAAACTGAATCGAGTATTAATTAAACTCCCATATGGTCAGATACTCGAAATTAGAATATTCCAATTCATCAATTTTACCTTCTTGAGCTACTTAAGCTTCTAATTTCTAATTTCAAAATAACTCTTTTATAAAATTATATACAAATCAACCCCAATGTTGTTCATCAATTCCACAATTAAATCGAAATAATAATTAATTAAAATCTAAATCACCTTGATTAATTAAATGTAAAATATCTTACGTATGGGTCGTCACAAAAAGACTCGCTTTATTGAACATACCACTTCAAGTGTTCAGGATTCCATGAGTGAGAGAGATCTCTTCCATCCATATCTTGTAGACTATAGGTGCACATGGGCCTGGCCTGGATTTGATAATGTAGGGTCCTTCCCACTTAGCGGCTAGCTTCTCTTCGATCGAGTTATTGGTAACGAGAGTGGCTTCTCTCATGACTAAGTCTCCCACTGCGAATTCTCTAGGCTGGACTCAGCAATTATAGTGTTGCCTTACTTTCTACTGGTATGAAGCTAATCAGACAGCGATAGTGTTCTGTAGTTCTTCAATTAGATCTAAGTTAACTCGTTGAAATTCTTCGTTTAGTTATGGATCAGGATAGGTGATCCTGACAATTGGCAGGCTAACTTCTACAGGGATCACTGCCTTAACGTCATATGTTAAGCGAAAAGGGGTCTCCTTAGTGGGTGTTCTGGCAGTCGTTCGACAAGCCCAGAGAACGTTCGGCAACTCCTCAACCCAGAGTCCCTTGGCAGCTTCCAACTTGGTCTTAATTATTTTCAATAGAGAACAGTTGGTGACTTCCACCAGGTCGTTGGCTTGGGGGTGGCCAGGGGAAAAAAAACAAGGCTTGCTGTTGAGCTCTTCACAGAATTCTCTAAATTTGACATTGTCAAACTACTTGCCATTATCGGAGACGATGGCTTGGGGAACCCCGAAACGACACACTGTAGACTGCCAAATAAACCCGGTGGTATTTCGCTCAGTAATCTTGGCAAGGGGCTCTGCTTCCACCCACTTAGTGAAGTTATCGATAACAACCGCGGCAAATTTTACTTGGCCTCTTCCAGTCGGCAGGGGGCCTATGAGATCAATTCCCTATTTGGCGAAAGAGCGAGGACTGTTGAGCGTGATCAACTCGGTTAGAGGGGCATGAGGGATATTGGCAAAACGTTGGCACTTGTCACATTTTTGTACAATGTCGATGGCATCTTGGTTGAGTACGGGCCAAAAGTAACACGTGCGAAGGATTTTATGAGCTAAAGATCGTCACCCAAAGTGGTTCCCACAAACCCCTTCATGGACCTCTCTCATCACATAAGTGGCTTGGTCAACATTTAGACATCTGAGGAACAGACGTGAGAATCCCTGTTTGTATAAGATGCCATCGATAATGACATAGTTAGATGATCGAGCTCTGATCTTGTTGGCCTCTTGTTTATTCTCCGTAAGACGTCCTCTTCCAAGAATGGAATGATGTCTTGGGCCCATGGGATGGGCTCATCCTGGAGTAGGTGAACCTCCTGTTAAGTTGGTGAAACTGCTAGGTGGGTTCGGTATTCAATTCGCATAATCGCGGGTAGGCCTGATTGGTCTTTTGAGGCCAACTGTGCCATTTCATTTGCTTAGGAATTATCTGACCTGGGGACATGCTTAATATGAAAACTATTAAAGGGACAGGCGAGGGGAAGAGTGATGTCCCTATATGATCGCAATGTTTCCTCATTTGCATTGAATTCATTTGTTATCTGTCTGACGACCAACCGAGAATCACTAGACACACAGAGATGGTTGACCTCAATATCCTTGGCCAGCCGAAGACCTGCTATTAGGGCCTCATATTTGGCCTCATTGTTACTTATGAACAAATTAGAGGGCACACTTGAAGGATTCACCCTGGGTGGTAAGGATCAAGCCACCTCCACCGCCTTCTTTGTGAGATGAACTATCAACATTAAGAGACCAGAATAGGGTCTTCAGGTCGAATGACGTTTGATGGTGTCTAGGGTATGCCAGGAGTGAGGTTAGTGAACTCTAAGATAAAATCTGCAACAACCTGGCCTTTGATGGTTGTTCGGGGTTGGTAAGACATCTCGTACTAGCTTAGCTCAACGAACCATTGCATAAGTCTCCCTGATGACTTTGGTTGTTGCATAACCTTTTTCAAAGGCTGGTTAGTGAGGACCACTATGGAGTGGGCTTGGAAATAGAGGCGGAGGCATATGGAGGCAATAACCAAAGTTAGGGCCATTTTTTCTAACAAAAGGTAGTTTGGTTCTACCCCCTGAAGTGCGCGGTTGATGTAGTAAACTAGGCATTGGACTGAATCTTCTTATCTAATGAGGGTAGCACTGACTGCAATGTTGGAGACAGCCAAGTAGAGGAGGAAGGTCTTTCCGGGCATTGCAAAAGAGAGGAAAATGAGGTTGGCCATGCACTATTTCAGTTGTTGGAAGGCCTTCTCAGATTCGATGTTCCATTCAAAAGCCTGCCAGAGAACTTTGAAGAATGGAAGGCACTTGTCAGTTGCTCGCGAAATGAAGCAGTTGAGGGTGGCAACTCTGCCAGTGAGTCGTTGGACTTCCTTTACCGTTCGAGAGGATTGCATTTTGATTAAGGCCTTGATCTTCTCTGCATTGGCCTTAATACCTCTGTGGCTGACCATGAACTCCAAAAACTTACCGGACCCAACGCCAAAGGCGCACTTCTCTGGGTTCAACTTCATCTTATACTTTCGCAGGGCCTGAAAGGTCTCCCGCAAGTCAGCCAGGTGATCGGAAGAGGGTTTGCTTTTGACGAGCATGTCGTCGATGTAGATTTCCATATTCCTACCTATCTGGTCTTTGAAAATGGCATTGACCAGGTATTGGTAAGTGGCCCCCACATTCTTCAAACCGAATGGCATCACACGGTAATGATAAGTTCCTCTGTTAGTAATGAAAAAGGTGTGCTCCTGGTCAGCTGCATGCATTAAGATCTGATTATAGCCTGAGAAAGTATTCATGAAGATGAGCATCTGGTGTCCAGCTGTTGCGTCAACTAATAAATCAATCGGTAATGGGTAGCTATCCTTAGGATAGGCTCGGTTAAGGTCGAGTAGTCGATGCAAAGTCTCCACTTGCCATTGTTTTTGGCAGCCAAGACCATATTGATAGCCATTTGGGATAGTCTACATTTTTAATGAATTGCGCTACCGCAAACCTTTGTCTACCTTAGCAAAGGATGAGATTGTTACGCCTGGATGGAAAATGCATTGCCATTAGCGGAAAAAGTCGAATTAGGCTCAATCGAGGCGATGAGTAATCGTGAGAAGCATCAATACCTCGATATCGAGTGAGTCCAAGCAAAGACATCGTTGTGCTTGGCTAAGAGGGTTATAAGGTTGTCTTTGGCTAGGGGGGCAACTGGTTGCCAATTTTGGCCATCTTCATCGGGTTGGTGGGGTCAATAGGTATTTCAACTAGTTCTTCCACTAGTTCCCCTCTGATTAACTCCTTCTCATCTCTAACTTCAAGGCCTTCAATGATCATGGTCTCTCTCATTCTAACCTCCTTTAATGAGGCAACATAGCATTCTCTGGCCACCATATGTTCACCCTTCACCATGCCGACTTCCTACTTAGTCGAAAATTTCATCGCCAAATGGTACGTGGAGGTTACAGCTTGGAGGGCGTTAAGAGCTGTGCGTCCAAGTATGATCTTGTAAGCGGAAGGACAGTCGATGACGAGAAAAGTGAGTAGTTTCATGGACTGCCGTGGAAACTCTCCGATAGTGATTGGGAGGTCGATAGAGCCTATGGACGTCACATGATCTCTAGTGAAGCCGACCAAAGGGGTTTGTAGAGGAGACAACTTTTCTTTCTCGACTTTGAGTTATCGGTAGACATTGAGGAAGATGATTTCTAAGGAGCTGCCATTATCGACAAGTACTCATCTGATATTGTAGTTCAATAAAAGAGTATATTGTAGTTCAATAAAAGAGCAAAGATGACCAAAAGGTCGTCATGGGGGTAACGAATGCCTATGTAGTCTACCTCCGTAAAGGTGATCGGTTGCACCATTGCTTGGACTGCTTGTAGGGCGCCCACCGTCAGATAGCCTTATCGAAGCCTTGCTTGATTTTTTGAAGCTCAGCTCGCTGCACCGATCGAGAAAGTCCACCGCACACGAGCCCTCCGACAATGACTCTGACTTCACCAATCGGGGAGGCAGGAGCTCCTTGCGCGCGGGGTTATTGTGGAGCCTGGTCATCATGCCATCTAGGTGGTTTAGGCTGTCTAGGAGGAGTGTGTCGGTCGTTGTACCTCGACGGGTCAGCTGTGATAAACACCTCCTTAATTAAGCAAATTAATTAAATTAATTATATGCTTATTGTTAATTATGTGATTATGTGCTATGTGAATTATGTGCCATATGATATATACTTGCATCGATTGGTATTGTAGTGTTATTGCGAACAGATACGTAAAGGAATGGATTAAACCTTTCTGATTCCCTAATTGTAATGAGTTGGAATTAAATAATAAGATAGGAAATTAGAGCCTAATCCACCTTAGTGTAATTTAATTTAGTGTAATTAAGATCATTAGATAATGAGATTAAATGAATTCGAATTACTTGACTACAATTTAATTAATAAAATGAATTATTATTATAATTATTATTATTATTATTAGGTTATTTGTTAGAGCCTTTGTGTGTATAAACAAAGAGCTAGATTATGACTCATCAAATTGCCTAGGAGTAAGTGAGTGGTATAGTGGCTTGGTGAGCTAGAGTTATACACATAGAGAGAGAGAGAGAGAGAGAGAGAGAGAGGGGGGGAGAGTCTTGAAGAGTAAGTGTTCAACATAGATTATCAGAAGAAGAAATAGAGAAATAAGAGAAGAAATAGAGAAGTAAGAGAAAGAGGAGAGAAACTAGAACTTGAAGCCTAATCCTCCATGAATTGTTCATGGAATTGACATGCTTACTCAAATCCTTGAGGTCTAAACTGTAATTAGATAAATTTCAAGATTAATTAAAGGATTTATTTTTATATCTAAAAGCTTTGAACATGCATGTCTTAATTTAGAAGAATGGAATGAATTAACTCCTACATCCTACATGCATGATATGATTTCACCAAAACATTATTCATTTATTTAGTTCCTTGCATGAGGTTAGGAAGTGAAGGAGACAAACTCCATGAAAACTTGAAGATTGGAACCTAATTTGCATGGTTTATGATGTTGCATTACAATTTAAGAGTTTTAAACTTTTTGCATGGTTTTGGGCCTCAATTTGGAGCCATGAATTTTGTTTAGCATTTGTTATATTTAAAAGGATATAATCTTAGAAGATTTTGGACTTAAATTGCATGAATTGTGACTGAATCTGCTAAAGGATTGCACTGTTCCAGCCAAGCAGTTTCGACCACCATTTCAACCCAGACCGCTCGAGCGGCCAACCTTCATGAGTTCAAGGGAGCATTCTGCTGGACCACCGCTCGTGCGGCTAAGGCCACCACACGTGTGGCCAGCAAGGCAATCCCGATTTGCTTTTCGCTCCTCTTTTCTACCTTCTGGGCCTCCGTTTACATGGTTTTAAAGTGTATTTCATGTGCATTGCATTTCAGGAGTGAACGAATGAAAGTTAGCACCGACTAAGTAAACAATGAATAGAAATTAACTGAATAGCAACGAAGCAAATAGAAATATAAGTGATTGACTAGCGATATGAATATCATTGAATTGTTGTGCTTGAATTTGTTTGTTAGGTCGGACGCCACATCTTTAATGCCTTATCGTCTGTGTATCAAGGAGCCCACTGTGAGTAACAATGTTGTAAAGATATGTTTAAATTGTATTTATTTTCTGAACGATAAATTACATTGTTTCTAAATAATTACTTTTTATCGATTGAATGATGATCCTCTTCTGAATTGTATTTGTGGCATCCATAGCGTATTGTTATTGTTATTGATATTGTTATCGCTATTGTTACAGAGATCTCTGTCAGTTCTAAATATTAGGACTATTGTTATTGTATGATGGCCATCAATTGATTATTCGGTCTTTTAAGACCAAGTGTATCGTTACTATTGGATATACCACGTATGACTTATATAATTATTGATTGATTGAAATGATTGAATCGAATGATAGATCGACAAATAATATTGATTGAAAATGTTTTAATGCTAATCGATTGTTTCAAAAATTGAAGGACATCATTCTTAAACTCTTTACACATTTGTTATTCACTAGGCTATAGCTAACTATTTGCTATATATATGTAGGTGGCCAGGCACCAAATCAAAGCTAGAGGTGCCGACCCGAACTCACTTTTTGTCAAGCCAGCCATTGTGCCTCATAACGAGGTTCCAAAACTGCACGAGTCGAGGCTTTTTAGGTGATTCAAACCCACCTTTTTGCTAAGTGTAAAGAATGTTTAAGATTTTTGATTGTATAGTCTTTGATGATAAGATTATGTCCCTATCTTGCATGCTATCTTGTATATGTATTTTTGGTATAAGTGGTTATGAATATGACTATGTGCGTAAAAGTTTATTTCCATTCAGGTCCTTACAACTCATTAGACGATGTATATTATTATTGATTGGCTTCCGCCAGCCCCTTTATGGTGTAATATTGTCATTATTGTTAAACAGGCCTTCGGTAATCATGGATTACTGGCCAGTTACGACGCTAAACCTATAGGGGCGGGTTTGGGTCGTGACATCAGCCCTAGGCCTTTGATGAGGGCGGACTGCTGTGAACCAGTTGAAGCGCCCTTGGCGGATCGAACCCTCGACTTGGTCCTTGAGGTTGACACATTCTTCAGTGGTATAGCCATGGTCACGATAGAAACGGCAGTACCTAGACTGGTCCCGTTTGGTGGAGGGGAATTTCAATGGTTAGGGCCACTTGAGGTCGTAGTCATGCTGGATTTGGTGCAAGACTTGCTCCATAGATGAGTTGAGAGGTGTGTATCGTTCGAACCGAACAATTGGTTAAGCAGGAGCTAGTCGGTCTGAGCATGGGGGTCGGTCTGTATGCTGTGAAGGTCAATGAGTGTATTACGAGTGCCTGGGTTCAGGTTCTTTTCTCTTTTCCCTAGACTGCAAAGCTTTTAATATGGAGTCTTGGCAAGCCACCAGGGAGTCCTCAGCATTCATGTATTTCGGGGCTTTAACAAGAATGGTGGCCATAGCAGTTGGGGGGGTTTTTGGATAGGGAAAATAGAAAATCCGACCCGCGCAAACAGGTCACAACCCAAACCCGGTACCCCAAAAGTTTGGCATCACAACAAGATAATACAATAAAATAATTCTAAAAAAAATGTTTGTAGTAGTGGCGCAAGAAATCTTCTTTTTTAATAAACTTTTGGTATCCATTTAATTTGTTTTAATTTATTTAATTTATCTGCTTGCGCTACTACTACAGACATTTTTTTAGAATTATTTTATTGTATTATCTTGTTGCAACGTTAAACTTTTGGGTACCGGGTTTGGATTGTAACAAAAGTGGTATCAGAGCAATGGCTTTTGGGCAAAAAAAAAAAAACCCTAGTTTGTCTAACATGATTAAACCATTTTATAAATATGGTCCAGGCTAAGTTTTCCTGTGTTGTAGGGAATGGTGAATCTAATGGAGTTATTCTGGTTCGAGCCCCTAGGAGCTCATTTTATCTCCCAATTTTCCGGAGCCAGTTCTCATGGTGGTCTAATGGTGCCTTCTAGATGTCCGACTAGGAGATCTTTTTTGTGACCTGACCATGATTAGTCTAATCCTATTTTTGTATTAATAGGATTAGACTCTAACTCTTGACTGTATTTTAAGTACATTGTACTAATATCTTTTCTTTTGCATAAGTAAAAATTATATATGTACTGTTATAGTATCTTGTGAATCATAAATATGATATTGTGATAATTAAATGTATACTAAGTGGTTCCAAAAAAAAAAAAAAAAAAAACAAAGAAAAAAAACAAGTCCACTAACCATTTTCACCTTGTAGTAATGTCTAATGATGGAAACGGAACCGGATCATCGGTCAACGGTACTAATCCAATGGAGCAAATCATGAAAAGAGCAGTTACTAGTTTTCTGCAAGCCCTACAAACCAACATAAATAACGGAATGCCTGAACGACGGGAAAAGCCAATTACAATAAAACAGTTCCAGGACTTGAAACCTACCACATTTACCGGCAGTACAAACCCACTAGTAGCAGAAGCTTGGGTCAAAGATATGGAGAAGATTTTTTATGTGCTACCTTACACAGAAAGAAAGAAGGTAACCTTCGCCACATTTACCTTCAAAGACAATGTATAAGAATGGTTGCTTCTTACTCTACAGAAAGAAGATATTGTGACTTGGGCAAGATTCTTGGAGGTATTCTATGAAAAATACTTTCTAGATTCACTACGGGAACAAAAGGCGTCAGAATTCATATATCTAAGGCAAAGAACCATGACGGTGGCCGAATACGAGAGCAAATTCACGCAACTGGCTCGATTTGTGACATACGTCATCCCCACCGAAGCTTGAAAAGCCAGGAAATTCGAAGCAAGATTGGATGTTAAAATCAAGGACAGGCTGGAGGCTTTGAAACTACCAACCTATACGGAGGTGGTGAATCGAGCATACATTGAGAAAAAAGGTATTAAAGCCTTGCACTCCGGGAAACCAAACCAAAGGAAACGATTTTGGGAAAAAGATAACAGAAGATCCGATGTCGCACCTCCCAAGAGGGTAAATACGGATATAACCAGTTCGAGCAACCAAGGCACTAGTCCTACTTGTCCCCCTTGTGGAAGAGCTCACTAGGGATGATGCCATCGAGACTCGGGAGCATGCTTTAGATGCGGCCAAGTTGGCCACTTGCTGAGAGATTGTCTAAAGCTTGCAAATCCTACAGTCGGCTCCTCTGAACTAGTCCAAAAATCCGTGGTACCTAGAAGAGTGAGGAAGGACCAAAAAGGCCAAGGAAGGGCTTTTGCCTTGGTAACAGGAAACCTAGAACTTACCGAGAATGTTGTGTCAGGTACACTTTCTATCTGTGGTCATTTAGCTCATGTTCTCTTTGACTCTGGTTCCACTCATTCTTTTGTTGCACCACACTTTGCTTCCAAGTTAAGATCAATACCTGAACCCTTAGGATATGTATTGTCTGCATCTTTTCCTTTTGGTAATTCTGCCCTTAGTGCTGATATGTACAAATCTTGTACTATATCCTTAAAAGATGAAACCTTACATGTAGACTTGATTTCCCTTAGCATTAGTATCTTTGATGTGATCTTAGGAATGGATTGGTTGGTTGCCAACCATGCCTCTATCGATTGTGAAGCCAAAAAGGTCTCCCTTTGGTCTCCAAACCAACTCGAGCTTGTCTTTGATGGAACTGGAGTCTCTCTCCCTCCATGTGTTGTATCCTTCATGACAGCCCAACGACTTCTACATAAGGGTTGTTGTAGTTATATCTATTATATGATCAATACTCAACAAGAGCCCCCCATACTAGATGCAATCCCTGTGGTTCGAGAATTCTCGGATATATTTCCTGAAGACCTACCTAGTACGCCGGTTAATAGAGAAATCGAATTCATCGTTGAAACCCAACCTAGTACCTAACCAATCTCAAAGGCCCCTTACCGCATGTCTATGACAGAATTAAAGGAGCTGAAAACTCAATTCCAAGAACTACTGGATAAGTGTTTTATTCGGCCTAGTACCTCATCTTGGGGAGCTCCAATACTATTCGTAAAGAAAAAGGATGGCACGATGAGGTTATGCATCAATTACCAGGAATTGAACAAAGTCACCATCAAAAATTGGTACACTCTGCCATGAATTGACAACTTGTTCGATCAACTACAAGACACCCAAGTGTTCTAAAAAATTGACTTACGTTCTGGCTACCATCAACTCAAAGACACAACGGAAAGTGTCGAAAAGACTGCCTGAAGAACCTGTTAAGGGCACTACGAGTTTCTCGTCATGCCATTTGGCTTCACAAATGCTCCAGCAGCCTTCATGGACCTCATGAACAGGGTGTTCAAACCCTATTTGGATGAGTTCGTCATTGTCTTCATTGATGACATTCTTATATATTCCAAATCACCGAAAGACCATGAGCAGCACTTACGAACGGTTTTACAAACACTAAATGATCACAAACTTTATGCCAAGTTGAAGAAATGCAAATTTTGACTCACCAGTGTACACTTTCTCGGTCACCTCATTAACAAATACGGCATCTCAGTTGACCCCCAAAAGGTTGCAGCAATCATGGATTGGCCACGACCCACTAATGTGTCCGAGATTCAAGCTTCTTGGGTCTAGGCGGCTATTACCGGTGCTTCATGCAAGATTTCTCGAAGATAGCATCACCCCTGACCTTGCTAACTCAAAAAAAGCCCCCTTTAAATGGACGGACAAGCAAGAATGTTGCTTCCAAGAATTGAAAAACAAACTTGTGACAACTCCTATACTAACACTCCCCGCAGAAACAAAAGGGTTCGTAATTTATAGTGATGCCTCATACAATGCTTTGGATTGCGTTCTTATGCAAAATAAGAAGGTCATTGCATATGCTTCACGTCAACTAAAGACCCACGAGAAGAACTACCCTATTCACGATCTGGAATTAGCAGCAATAATCTTTGCCATTAAAATCAAGGCCATTATCTCTACGAAGTAACCTGCAAAATTTACACATATCACAAAAGTCTCAAATATCTGTTTACACAAAAGGAACTGAATATGAGGCAACGACGGTGGCTACAATTTATGAAAGACTACGATATAGAGATCCATCACCATCCAAGCAAAGCTAATGTCGTAGTAGACCCATTGAATCAAAAGATGACCAGAAGTTTAACATGTACCCTCGTTTTCTACAAGAACAATAGACTGCCTTGCCAACAAAATCGTAGAACCCGCATTGATTGAAGAAATTAGAACACGCCAATGTGAAGATAAACTTTTAAAGAAAAGGTACGAAGAGCAAGGAAGCACCTGATCCTAACTTCATGATAAGCAATGCGGTGCTAAAATTTCATAATCGAATTTGCGTACCCAACCTTCCAGAACTCAAGAAGAAAATATTGGTAGAAGCTCATAGCTCAAGGTTTGCGGTCCACCCTGGTAATCCGAAGATGTATTACAATCTGAAGGAACACTTTTGGTGGACAGGAATGAAAAAAGGCATAGCAAGCCACGTCTCCAAATGCCTACATTGTTAACGAGTTATGGCAGAACATCAGTGACCTGCAGGAATGTTGCAACCACTCCCTATTCCTGAATGGAAATGGGAGCATATTATTATAGACTTTGTGGTCGGGCTACCGCAATCAGTCTCGAAGAATGATGCAATATATGTTATCATAGATCGATTGATGAAGTCGGCACATTTTCTACCAATCAAAATCACGTACTCCCTTACTAAGTTCGCCACTCTGTACATCAAAGAAATCATTTGATTGCATGGTACCCCAGTTTTTATCATGTCTAACCGAGACCCCCACTTTGTGTCTCACTTCTAGAACAAATTGCAAGAGGCTTTGGGAACTATATTGAAGTTTAGCACTGCTTATCATCCACAAACTGATGGGCAATTTGAAAGAACAATTCAGACCTTGGAAGATATGTTACGTGTGTGTGTGTGCTAGACCTCAAGGTAATTGGGATGATCACCTACCTTTGGTGGAGTTTACCTATAATAATAGCTATCATGCAAGCATCGGTATGGCACCATATGAGGCACTGTATGGAAGAAGATGTCGATCACCTTTGCTTTGGACAGAAGTTGGAGACAGGAAACTGTTAGGTCCCGAGATCAAGCAAATAACAAGTGATAAGATTCAACTCATCCAATAGCGAATTCGCGCTACTCAGAGCTGCCAGAAAAGCTATGCAGATATACGGGGACAAGACTTAGAATTTCAATAGGCGATCATGTGTTCCTAAAGGTCTCACCAACAAGAGGGGTTATCTGATTTGGAAAATGAAGAAAGTTAAACCCACGTTACATCGGGTCATTCGAGATACTAGAAATGATTGGTCCTGTGGCATATTGCCTTGCGCTTCTACCCGAACTATCCAATGTCCACAATGTGTTTCACGTTTCAATACTTCGTCGGTATCTTCGAGATCCAGAGCATTTTATTGACTATGAGAACCTGGAAGTTCAAGAAGACCTCTCTTATGAAGAACAACTTGTGCAAATTCTCGATCGTCATGATCAAGTCCTTCGAAACAAGACTATACCTCTTGTGAAAGTCTTATGGAGAAACCACTGTGTCGAAGAAGCTACGTAGGAAATTGAAACTCAAATAAGAGTCAAATACCCACACCTCTTCGAAAACCAAGGTACGTCAAATTTGAGGACAAACTTCTATTTAGGAGGGGAAAATGTGACACCCTAAATATTCAATTAATACCATAATAGTGGTAGTAATAGTAAAATAAAATAATTAATGCTGTAGGTGATAAAATGTAATTTAATTGGGTTATTAAAACAAAAATCTTGGTCCAAATAATAATAAAAAATAAAAATAAAAAAATAAAATCCCCGCTGTTTTTCGGCCTAGCATATAGGATGGTGAGGGTGCATGCATAGCCTTGGTGAATCACCTAAAGGGACATGTAGAGGAATGGGCAAAGTGGCACCTATTGGACAGATGGCTGAATTTAAACTTGCCACACGTTGTCATACGTTGAAAGTTAAAGAAGAGTGAAGCCTATTCACCAACTATAAATAAGTTACTAAGTTACTGAGCATGAGAGAAAGAAAAAAGAAGAAGAAATATAAACTGAGGCAGCATACGGGTAATAGCAGGGACTCAATAGTAGGAAAGTAAAAACTCAACAGTAAGGCAAGTCATATTATACTTCGAGTCACCAGAATATGTTTTACAAATGTTTTGGGTTACCATAATATATTTTATATAAGATATATTTTATGATTATGTTAATATTTCAACTGCGTAGATTATTTTCTGGACCCTATTTACTTAAATTAAAACCCATGGATATGTTGGTTTAAATTTTAGAAATTGTTTGACAATGATTTTATAAACAATTAATTTCTATAAGTATCATCACGGGAGTCCCATGCCTTAGGTTAAATAAACCATTGGCTTTTGTTTAGCCACTTTGTGGTCATCTGTTTGTCATGGATTCATTGACTTCTATTCTGTTTGTCACTCTAGTGACCTCTATTCTGTTCTGTTCTGCACCATAATTGTGGTAATTTACATAATTTCTTATTTCAATTTCTGCCACTTAAATAATTTATTTATTCAAATTCAGTTATGTTAATATTTTAGCTTAAATAACTATCCATAGTTATTTTGTGCCCTTATACTCACAGTATAATATTCCTATCTGCTATATGCTTATAGTTGTTTCCCTTTCAGGTGACGAGATTTAGCAGAATCAGGATGGGGGATAAATCGCAGCGTTTTATTTTTTATTATTATTTGGACCAAGATTTTTGTTTTAATAACCTAATTAAATTACATTTTATCGCCTACAATATTAATTATTTTATTTTACTATTACTACCACTATTATGGTATTAATTAAATATTTAGGGTGTCATACAACGACTCCCCCTCGGTCTGCCGGATGTTTAACAAATGAGTCGCCGAGTATCGCTGGTGCTACCCACCGATGAAATAGCTCAGGAAAGACTTGCTGAGCTGGTGAAAGGAAGTGACAGAGTCTGGGAGAAGTTGGCTAAACCAGAGTCGTGTCGACCCCTTCAACATGATGGGGAAAGCGCGACACATGATTTCATCTGATAATAGGTGAAGGATCATAAGTGTCCAATATGCTTCCATCTGATCGACCGGATCGGTGGTACCATCGAAGGTGTCAATCGATGGCATTTTGAACTTAGAGGGTAGAGCTTTATCTCTGATGAAAGTGATAAAATAAGAGTTGACGATAGAGGAAGGTTTATGCTACATGTTCTACATGACCCCTTGTAGCTAAAGCTTCATGGCCTGTAATTCTTCATCCCAAACGGGGGCATTATCTCCATATACATGAGCTGGGGGTTGAACACTGCTAGCCTCGCCTTCATGGACGGCAGCGTGGTGCAGTGGTGGGTGGTTATAAAACAGCGGTGGTCCCTCCTGGTAGGACTGCGAGCCTGGAGGGGAGGCGCGCAGATCGTCAAGGTTTGATGGTTGAAGCTGTGGGACAAAGGGAGGGAATATTCCTTGGGACACATATGGCGGGAATTAGTGATGATTGTGGGTTTGTTCCAGGTTAGGGGGGACTATTTGCGATGGTAGATAAGGGATAAGTAAGTCGCGCTGGAGTAAAGCATTGATCAGGGCTTGGTTTTGTTCATTCAACTGGTTGATGTTGTTGGTGAGTTTTGCGAAATATGGATATGGGTTATTTGGGTTGGAGGACTCGGCTTCGAGGTTACCAGTATTGCATTGTGAAGTCATGGACCTAGTCGTGACCATCCACCCTGAAGTAGGAGATGGCTGTTAACAGGGTTCCCTCCGGTGACAATGAACATAACTGTCAACTAGAGAAGACTTCCCACAGACGGTGCCAACTGATAATGCAATAACTTCAATGGAAAATAGGTCGGGCTGATCCACGCTTCTAACAGGTCTGCTGGCCTTAGTATCCTCGAAGCGTGCTTGCAAAAAGGTCTAAAGAGGGAGATAAACCCTCGACGAACACTCCGACGATCAAGTTAAGTCAGGATAGATTGATTTTGGAGAGAGAGAGAAGCAAGGGGGAAAAGACTTAACCTCTAATGTATCTCGAAAGTTTCCTTATATCCTTTGCTCATCATTTTCTTGTCCATTCTAAGCTTTCTTGTAGGCTAAAAGTCTATGGCCTAATTAACATTGCCATGGTGATTCTGTATATTCTGGCGTAAGGGTTCTTGCCGTATTTAATGCTACAGTGGCCTCATTAAATGGTTGATGTGTGGGTGCAATAACTTTACAGGATTTTGTCTGCTTCACGTGACTGATTCTTTGCCTGACAAGTGTTTGGATGCTATTGGTATTGAGCCAGTATTGGTTTCTCAAAGTTATTGGGCTTTAACACCTGAGCCTTGAATTGGGCCCTGAGCCGTGGGCTGGGCCTCCTTCGATGCCCATCAGTATCATAAACATTTAACCTTTTTCATCTAAAAGTTAAATATCTAAAAAAAAAAAAGTATGAAGATGCACATTCTTTTATATATATATATTTTTTTTTTTGAAAATACAAAAATTACACGATTAAAAAATGTGAGTTTTCACACTTTTTGCCCATTTGAAGTCCTTCTCTCACACACATACACATATGTATAATGGTGTGAATCGGTGTAAATCCAACTAAAGTATTGTGAATATTTGGTAAATGTGAAAAATATAAGTGTAAATAAAAATGTGAATATTCACAATTTTCATATAAAAAAAAAAAGTAGGAAAAAAAAAACTAATGTGTATTTTGAAATCTAAAAAAAAGTGTAAATAAATAATCACATTAATTTTTACATTTTCATTTTACATAATATAGACTTTTAAGAAGTGTGAATATTTTTTTTAAAATATGATTATTCACACTAATTTTTGTACTTTTCAAAAATTCATTAAATTTTATTATTTGAAAGTATGAATATTCACATTAACAACTTTTATACTTATTAGAAAATTCACAATACATATATAGAGAGAGATAAGAGTCTCATGACAAAATATTTATAAGTGTGAAATTTTATCATACTTTCAATCCAAAAAAACATGTGGAATTTTTATTTTTTATTTTACATAGGAGTAATTTTATATTCAATTGAGATTTTATTTGATAGATTTAATCGAGTAGTTCATTATAGCACACCCCCTCCTAAAAATCCTACATCATCCGAAAATCCTAATAGTCTCAGCCCTTTCAAAACCCTAACAATCCACCCTCTCTCAAAACCAAAAATATTTCAGAGTTCTAAATTAAGAACTCTAATGGAGCTCTAAGGGTGATGGGGTTCAACTGATGTGATGTTTTGATTTTTTTTTTTTTTTTTTTTATTGCCAAGTGTATAGAGTTTTCTTTAGAGTTCTATTTTTGAGGGATGAATCAGTACCCCTCTCAAAACTCTTCCAAAAATCGAACACCAACGTCGACAATCGAACTACCAATGATGAGTTCTCTCGCCGACAATCTCTCTTGCCAAAATTGGAGTGTAGCTTAATACCTTACACGCCTAAGATATTCCAACCCATCCTATGAAGGCCCAAAATCAAAACTGGATTAATTGCTCACTACATTCTCCCTCTACAGCTGTAGTCATTTTCACCACTGACAACATTTGATAACAATTAGGGGTCATCAAATGGCCGGTGAACAAAAAATTGGTATGGCCTGTCTTAATTCGTTTGACTGCCCAGTTTATTCCATCCTATAGAAGATCATTTACGATTTTGGACAAATATTTAAAACTTGAGCCCACCTATGAACCCGGCCCATACAAGCTTGCAGAGGTAAATCCAACCCGATCATTTCTTCATCTCAACTCAAATTATCCAGTCCAAAAAAAAAATAAATTTTAATATTATCCAAAAAAATAACATTGTTAAATTTAATTTTAATCCATTAAAATCAATATTGTTCCATTTTAAAAAAAAAATTTGACAACTCATATTATCCTTGTAAATTGTACTTTAAAAAAAAAATACACAAAACACAACTTAAAATTGAATTTGACAGTGACCAATTAAAATTGAATTTGATAGTGACCAATGATATCTTCATAACTCTCAATTTTTTACATATAACATTGTCATAATTTGTTAATTTTGTGAATTATACTTTAATTTGATTGTTTTAATAGTATTAATTAATTTGATCATATGAATTATTAAAAAAGAAAAAAAATGTTTATAACTTAATAATGTAAGTCTAATAAAAAAATATATAACTCCATTCAATTTGATTTTAACCCGTAAAATTTGGACTTACAGGTGGGACGTAGTGTTAATTTTTTTAAATAAGTCTGGCCTGTACCATCTCGTTGACTAGCCAAAATCTAAAAAACCCATTAATGCATAGGACAGGGACACAATAATTGGGAGCAGGGATGACCCCTGATAACAATCTTGACCTAAAAGGTATCAAAAATATTTAGACATAGGAAGTTCTGCTAGCTCTTAAAATTTGAAACATCAGCCACCCAGAAATATTTTAAACACAGTACTAAACTAAAACACTATTTTCAAGAAGCCCAAACAATTGAGAATTAAAGAAAGAGCATCTCCACGTTTTGCTCTATAATAGTATGATTGATGGAGAAGATAGAGTATTGATTATTTGTGTTGAGTCATTGAGGAAGATGAGGGATATAATGAATGATAATTGGTGAGAGAATATGACCACGTGGTACTCCGGGACTATTGAATAATTTTTTGCATTCCAATTGAATAGTTTTCCCCATTCCAGTAACAAGTATTTGAACATTGAATTTCATTAACAAGTTCCACTTCCATTTCATTTTAGCAATTACATTACATCTAAACTACTGAACAGCGAGAATTTGCATGTACACAGAGAGTGCATAGAAAGACATGAATGTACAAGCAATGTACACAGGTAATATACACAACTTGACCTATCATGTGCCTAAGTACACACGAACATGAGATATGTTTTGGGTATCATCTTGCACGGAGTTTTTGGTAGATTTCTTTATGCCATTCTTCTTCAGTGCACATAGATTTTCAGATGGTTCCCTCTTCCCTTTGCAGCCACCACACCTGTGCACACACAAACTGAACCCATCAATTTGATTAAACCAAACAATAGAAAAGTGAAAAGCCATAACATGATCAAGACAGCAGAACCAAATAAACAAATAATGAAAACAGAACAAGAAAAGGAGACTGGAAAGATGGGCAACCAAGTGATGAAAAATAGGACTTAGATTAGATGAAGAAGTGAACACCAAAGAAGGTACAAATAAAGAATTTTTATTTTTATTTTTTTGGTTCTTTTTTTAATGATTTCTGAAAACTTACACACATCAAACAAACAGATACCACTTCATAGAAATTTAATTAATGTAAATTCACTATGAACTCAATCCACTTGAAGAAAGCACTCACAGTATTCAACAAAAAAAAAAAGGAAGAAGAAGAAGAAGAATTATGGTTTTAGTGATGGGGCTTACATGCCTCTATCATAGTCTAACTGAATTTTCTTCAGCCAACAACAATTTATAACAATTAATATGCAAGAGGCTCAAATTTATAGCCAGCATAAAAACATACATTGATTTATGTCAATGGAGGTTTACTTGACCAAGGACTTGGACAATTAAACTAACCCGTGTGCTAGAAATTTTTGTTTTTTAGCACGAGAATCATTCATCTGACTAAGTATTTTCATTTCCTTTGCAGGAAACAAGTGGTTTAAACCTATCCAAGAAACATAAGTAGTTCCAAATTTAATGATACAGAAGGAAAAAACACTTTTTCTCTATTTTTCATTATATCATAAATATAAAATTGAAGACAGTTTTCAAATATGAAGAAAAGTTAAAATTTTTTATAGAGATCAAGCCTATATATGAAAAAAAGATATACATGAGAGAGAGAGAGAGAGAGATCAATGAAAACAAGTCAACAACTATTATTGCAGTGTTCTCAATCCAATGTCACACAGCTGACATTGAATAAGGAACCTTCTACAAAACCTAACGTTTGGGCTAATTTCTTAAGCTCTGCAGCCCTTAAAAGTGACTGGAGGTTATTTCAGTCAACAACATGCTTAATTGGAGAATTATTTCAAAAAGAAAAATAACAAAAAAATTTCCCAAAATTGACACAAGCAATTTTTTGTTGGCTTCCTCTATTTGGCAAGCAACTCGATATACTCAAAAACAAATCTAAGAACTTCAAGCACTCTCTTGCATATACTGTATACTGATAGACATCCACACACACACATATCTAGTACATAACCGCCTTTGAATTGCATAAAGAAAACAGCAGAAGGGGTTCAAGCTATTCATGGGTCCTTAAGCATAAGTCATAAACTTGAGCAAATGTGCATTATAACCAAGAAACAGCTGTCCAACCAGAAACTAGGAAAGATTCATAATCCTAAATCTGATATTTCAACCTCAAATAGGAAGTACTATTGCTTATAGAAGCTTTACGGGGGTAGCAAGAAAAAATGTGAACAGTTTGAAACTTCAAGCACTTCCTCTTACCAATAGAAACAGTTGCATTTCTCAGCAATCTCAAATGTTTTGTCTAATAAATCACCTCAACTTATCATCACAAGTTGTCAATATCTAATATACTATATTGAGAATAGGTGGCATATAAAGATCTATTTGTTGTAAAACCTAAAGAGTTGACATTATACCATCTTATCGAGCAACAAATTAAATTACATGTGCGATTTTAATACTAGTGGCCTGAAACAAACAGGAAATTCAAAACATCTCAGATAATAGCAGAGGCAATGATATATACCAAGAACCCCAGAGGCCATTTCCTTCTTCCCAAATTGTTGCCGAGTATCAGAGCTAAAGAGGGTGCGGTTCTGATGATTAGAATCAATCAAACCATCATACTCTCTTGCCACAGTGGGTGCAAGCCCACAGTACACTTCAATCCACATCTTCCTCTGTGCTTCTAAATTTACAGACTTCAAGGCCTCCATTTCCTCCCTTGAGTAAGCTCTCTTGGCTTCATTGCCTTTCTTTTCCGGGCAATTTTGAACCAATTTATCCTTTCCATTTGTCCCTGACATCGTTTTGGCACCCTTTTCCCGTATTTGAGGCATTTTCTCTTTCTTTCCATCTCTTTCTTGCTTCATGACATTTTTCTTAACATTCCTCTCAGAATGTTTAGCAAAACCCACAAACCCCTTCTTCTCCTTTCTAATGCCATTTCCAATTTTACAAGCAGAGGTCATCTCAATCACTGCTGTTTCATCAATTACTTCAATCTTCACAGAACACTTCTTAGTCTCACAATTTCCTTTCAGACCACCGACCTTCTCAACCCTCTTTCCAATTTTGTACAATCCTTCACAAACACTTCCATTTCCATCAACAACCCGCAAAGAATTATCAAGTTCCTTGTTGATCTTGATACTAGCATCACCACCCATATTCTCTCTTTTACAGTGGAAATTGGTGAACTTTGAAACATGGATCATAACATCAGCAATCGATTCTTCTTTGCTTTTCAAGAAACTTACAGGTTGATTTTCATCAAAAGCAACGCAAGAAGTGGTCAAACATTTGTTCCAATCTTCAACAACAGAGTGCTTGTTGTGAACTTCTTTGACAGACAATCTTGAACAAGAACTCTTCTTGGACTCGACAAATTCTCGATTCCCAGAAAAACCCACCACACAGTCCTTCAATTCTTTCCCCTTTTCATTGACCAGCCGACAATCCAACTCTCCTTCATCACCCAGGTTGTCTTCTTCTTCAGTTTCTTGCTTTTTTTCAAGAACTTTGGGCTCAGATTCATTGGATGAAGCGCACTTAGGCTTCTTCAAGAGACCATTTTCAGTTTCACTCTCCGCTTTCGATGAAGAAACGATCTCAGAGGGCTGTTGTTGTGGTTCAGGGGAGAGAGAATTGGAGTGTTGGTCTTCAAGAAGAGTTGGTTGATTGATGATTTTGATATCGGAGAGTTGTGAGATTCTACGTTTAAACCCTAAGCAAGTGTCGTAATCGAAAGCCTCCGCCATGATTGTTGTATGAATTGAGAGAGAGAGAGAGAATGAGAGAGAGGAAGAAGAAGAAGAAGAAGAAGAAGAAGAAGAGAAGTGAAGAGAGAATAGCGAGGCAAAGGTTTTATGAGGGTTTATAGATCGAGGTTTTAGGGGAAAATTATTCAGGTTGGTGTGGGAAATGGATTGGTTTTTTAGTTTTTTTTGATTATTTTACTTCAAAGTTAAAAAGTTTGGTTTGGAAATAGATTTAGGATTTTTTGATTTTTTTGTTTGAAAAAAATATAATAATTAGAAGTTAGACGTGATGTTTTGTTTTATTAAGTTAAAAAGTCTATTTTATTTTTTGTGACTAAAATAGTCAAAAAAAATCCCAACTTTTGCTTCCCAAACGAAGCCTCAATATTTTGGCGTGTTTATATTTTTTAATCAATTATCATTTAATATGTTTTTTTTTATATTTTTCAATCACTTAATATAATATTTTACCTACTTATCTTTTCTATCAACTACAATATTATGAAATATCACAAAATGTCACGTATTTATATTTTGAAATTATTGAATGGTTACCTGATTTTAGAAGGGTTTATAGGTTGAGGTTTTTAATGAGGTCAATATCCGGAAACCAATCATTATTTATTTATTTTTTTCATATTTTTCAATTATTTAATATAATATTTCATTTATCTATTTTTTTTATCAATTACAATATCATACTACTCAATAATCACCCCTAGAAGTCCATCTAGCATTTGGTTAATTTTAAATTCCAATCAATTATAGGTTGAGGTTTTTAATGAGGTGAATATCCGGAAACCAATCATTATTTTTTTTTTTTTTTTCATATTTTTCAATTATAATATTTCATTTATCTATCTTTTTTTTATCAATTACAATATCATACTACTCAATAATCACCCCTAGAAGTCCATCTGGCATTTGGATAATTTTAGAATCTTAATTCCAATCAAAAAAATTTTCAAAACTTATGACCAAACACTCAATTTAAATATCTTTTCAAAATCTATAATCAAGCTCTTTTTAAAATTCTATTTCAAAAAAAAAATTCCAAAAAATATTTTTTATTTTGTTCTTTAAAATTATTTTTGATATTTATTTTTTTGAAAAGATATTTTTTCAGAATTTTTTATTTTTATTTTTGAAGAAAAATATTTTTTTATTATTTTTATTTTTTTTGAAAAAATATTTTGTTATTTTTCTAAGTATTGGCCAAATAATTTATTATGATTTAGATATATATATATATAGGTGATCCAAAAAATTAAATGTTTCAAGAAAATAAAAAATATTTTAAAAACTTATAAAAAAATATTTAAAAATAAAATAAAATATTTAAAATAAAATAAAAATTATAAACTTAAAATAAAAAATAATTAAAATATTTTTAAAAATATAGTGCACAAATGTAGTAAATATAGCACACATTAAAAAAAATAAAAAAATATTTACCCTAAAAAAAATTAAATTAAATTTTTTTAAAATATTTTTAAAAAATAAACCCAAAATAATTTCAAAATACAACTCAAAACTCAAACTCCTTTCAAAACTTATAATCAAACAATTTTTCTCTTTTTAAAAATTCATCTTTTAAAATATAATTTTACACTCAAATCATAATTTTAAAATTAAACTAAATGAAAGAAGTTACTTTTTAGAAGAGGCAGACTACAAATAGCAAAAAGTGGTCACTAATTTTGGCCTCTTTTGGCAACATGATAATAATCTGAAAACCTCTTCTCTCACAGAAAAGCTGATTATAATCTGCTTATAATCAGTTTTTCACCAAAAATCAGATTATAACCATCTTCCCAAAACACCCCTTTGCCATCAATGCATGAAGTTTGTTGTCTCCACGTTTAGTTGTCTATAGATTTATAGGCAAACTTCACCTTACTCTATGTGGTTTGAGTTATGTGCGATTTATCTCTTGACATTTTGATATTATCATAATTCTTCTGTGATTGATGGATTAAAATGCACAGTAACTTCTAGGAAAAATTACTCATAAGTCCCATATTGAAAAATGTTACTCCATCTAGTCCTGAGTGTTTTTTTATAAACCATTTAGTCTTTTTTTTACATCACAACATCATTATCAAAACATTATTCATCAAACATCAAACATTATTCATCAAACATCAAACATCAAATTGATTTTAAAAAAAAAATTAAAACTATTACTCAAGATCCATCATCAAATTCATATATATTTTTTAATTGTTTTATAAAGGGGAAAGCACCAATGATCACCAACGATGAAATCAGCCGCAAAGTATTCGTCGGCGCCTTGGAGATCACCATGCCCGACCTCTATAACGATGGATGTGTCGTCATTCACGGCATCCAAGGCTGCTTCGTGGAAGCCATTTTTTCCCAATATTTTCCCGGAATCACCAAATGATTTTGCTTAAATTGTTTGTTATTTTAATCGATTTTAAACTTTCCCTCCAAATAAGTGAAAAATTGGGTTTTTACAATTGATTGTGAGGATTAGGGTTTTGAGAGTTGAGTAAGAAAACTGAGGACTTGAAACAAAATAAATAAATAAATAATGGAATGAGATGACTAATTCATGAAATCACGTAAAACCAGTAAAGGAACACAACCGAGATTGAATGAAGGATTCGAATCCGACGCATGAGAATCAGATCCATCATCGTAAGAATTCTCTCTTGATTTTACGTTTCCATATATATTTATGTATCTATAAATAAGCTTCAGTGTCTCTTTGGTTTGTGACATTGTTGTGTTGTGATGTTTGATGTTATTTTGATAATGATGTTTGATTTTGTTTTGATGATGATCTTTGGTGAAAAAAAAAATTTGTTATGATGATGATGTTTGATCAGAAAAAATTGTTTAGTCGTTATTTTTTATGTTTGATGTTATGTTAATCGTTATTTAAATAAATTTGATGTTTGACTAATAATGTTTGATGTTTGATGAATAATCCTAATGTTTAATGGTTGTGTTTGATGTTTGATGAATAATGTTTGTTGTTTGATGAATAATCTTAATGTTTAATAGTTGATGTTTGATGAATAATCCTGACGTTGATAATATTTGATATTGGATGAATAATTCTATCGTTGCTAATGTTTGATGTTTGATAAATAATTCTGACGTTGCTACGTTTGATGTTTGATGAATAATGTTTGACATAAAAAGGCCTATAGTAAGCTTTTAGAGAAATAGGACCTATTAGTCCAACAAAAAACATTCGGGACTAAATTGACTAGCATTTGCAAATTTAAGATTTATTGGTGCTTTCCCCTAACTTCTATAACAGCAATTATAAATTGACAATTATACCTTTATATATATATTATTTTAGAAAAAACTCAGTTCTTTCTCTCTCTAGGTTCATCTTCTTATTCTCTCTCACAATTTCAAACTTTATATGTGTACATACATATACATATATGTACATATTTGATTGCACACCATGTGCGTAGATATTCATCAGCTTTTATAATTGTTGACCATAATTTTTTCTAACCATTCCAACTCAACTTTAGGAGCAAAATGAGAGAAAAGAAAAGAAAGACAAGAGATAATTGATGGGTCTTTTTTGTTTGATAGGTAAGAGAGTTGGTGATTCACATAGCCTTTAAATATCATAGCAAAAAAATGAAATAAAATAAAATAAATAAAAAACCCTATTGGGAAATCAAAATGAAATAAGTTTATTCATTCAAACACTTCCAGTAGATTATGCAACCCAGTTGGGAAATCAAAACACTTCCAGGTAACGTCCGTTTAAATGTCGTTTTGTAACCGTGAGCATTGATGACAGTATGTTGGAATTCAATGATTAAAGGGTGTTTGGGTTGTGGCAGTTTGAATATGTCCAGGAAACTTTTTGATGAAATGGGAATCGTAGTGAATTGAAGTACTCTCTCTCTCTCTCTGTTCACATCAATGGCTGCTTTAAACTGCTCCTTCTGTTAAGATACTATCTCTCTCTATGTATGTATGTATATCTGTCTTGAGTTCAATTGGGTTCTACACAGCGCCACAAAAGAGAAGAAAATTGGAATTGGGTTTTGGTTTTTGAAAACAGGGCTTTAATAAATGTAAGAGCTTTGGGGACTATCAAAACATTGAAGGTGCGTTTGGCTTTGAAGGATTAAGTCATGAGATTAGACTATTAGTTCTACCAGATTAATAGTTTATTGTTTGTTTTAAAAATTTTGTTTCAGACCAATAGTCTCCCCGGATTATTAGTCCCATAAATCCTATCTCAAGGTGGGATAGAAATCATGGGATAACTCATCTCATGGGATTAGTCAATGAAATTACATTTTTGCCCTCTAGTATTTAATTATGTATTATATTTAGTAAAATTCAAAAAAAATTAAATGTCTCAATTTAAAAATAAAATAATTTAATTTAATTTTTATTTTTGTTTTATTTATTTAATTTTTTAAAATATTTTTTTATAGATATTTTATTGATGTTTTATTTTAAAATTTTGTTTATATTTTATTTAATTTCATTATTTAAATTTCAATAGATGTTTTATTTTATTTCATTATTTAATTATTATTATTTAAAATAAATTTATTTAAAATTTTAATTAAAAAATAACATATATTTTTATTTATATTTAATTTTTTAACAATAAATTTATTTAATTGTGCAAAAAATAAAATAAAATAAATTTTTATTTAATCTAGCTAAAAATAATTAAAATATTAAAGTTATGTTTAATATTGCTATTATTTAGTAAATAATTGAAAAGGATAAAATAGTCATTTGAGCATTTATTTTTTTCCATAATATCCCAAACAAACATTGGATTCACTAAAAATAGTCCAATCCAGACATCTAATCCCATGACTAAACAAACATATGATACAAATCTAGTCCAACCAAATAGTCCGGAGACAATGTATTCCAGGATTAATAGTCCAATAGATTACAATTTTCCCTTATTCAGTCCGTCCAAACAAACACACCCTGTGAGTAAAAGGACACTCCCTCCTCTTCCAAACTCATCGCCCTTTTCATCTCCCAATTCAATTTAGCAGGTACATACATACATACATATATATATATATATACATACTAGCGGTGGGCACATGTAATGCGTGTGCAACTCAAAAAAATTATAATATAAAAATAATGGTTACTCTTTAATTATTCAATCCAAATAATATAGTGATAAAGATTATAAAAAAATTAAATAATTATTTTTAATTTTAATATCTTTTGATATCCTCTCTATTATTATAATTTTTTTATTTTTTATTTGTTTAACTAAATTTAAAATTATATTGGTACATAATTTTTCAGGTATCCTCTCTCTCTCTCTCTCTCTCTTAATTTAACATTTTTTAGAATCTTATTATTATCTACAAATAATAAACTACTAATCAATAAATATAAAAAGAATAATGTTTGAGAGCTCGAAATTTTTCCCCCCTAATCCCCCTAATGCCCAAAACGATGTCGTTTTGGGTTTTTTTTTTTTTTTTCTTCTTTCATTTTCGACTCTAAAACGCAGAAGAGAGAAAGGGAGAGGGAGAGGGAGAGGGAGAGAAAGAGAGAAGAAGAGAGAGAGAGAGAGAGAAGAGAGGTCATCGTCCAGCCCAGCCCGATCGTCGTCCAACCCAACCCGATCGCAGCCCAGCCTCTGCCCAACCCCGCCTCCGCATCCTCCTCCCCCGTGATTATGGCCCCCTCCAGTTTCTCTCCTCTTCCTCCTCCTCCTCCTCCTCTTCCTCCTTCCTCCTTCCTCCTTCCTCCTTCCTCCTCTTCTCTTTCTTCCTTCTGATTTTTTGCTTCTGAAACCAAAAAAAAAAATTTAGGGGGATTCGGGGAGCTCATTTTCGAGCTCCCTAGCATTACTCATATAAAAAATAAACAAATAAATTGAACCTTATTAGCTATAACAAATAAATTTAAAATTTTGATTTGTCTTCAATTATTTTTCTAAGTTTCATTTTTTAATTTTTTTTTAGGAACAATCCAAATAGTTTTATTATAATGATCATGAAAAAAATTAAATATCTATTTTTAATTTTAATATATTTTGGTGTCCTCCTTATCATCTATAATTTTTTTTTTTATTTGCTTAACCAAATTTAAGATTATATTCGTACATAATTTCTCAAGATATCCTATATCTTTTTCTTTTTTTTTAATTTAAATATTTTTTGGAATCTTTTTATTATCTACAAATAAACTGCTAATCAGTCAATATAAAAAATAAACAAAATAAATTGAAGCTTATCAGCTATAACAAACAAAGTTAAAACTTTCTGTTACTCATACATAATCTTATAGGTATCCTATTTATTAATTTTAAAATGGATGAAAAGAAATAGTAATTAACCCTAGGTTAGAAACTTCTGTGAAATTTTTATTTTTTTGAGAAATTGCTTTTATTGATTGTTGTGTTATTCGGGTTTGAATGTTGAACTTTACTTCGTTCATAATCAAATTTGTTGTTTTTTCAATCAACATGATCAACAAAATGAAACAATAATGTATATATGGTTTTTTTTTTTTTTTTTCTAATTTAGATTGAACTCTAATATGGTGGAAAAAAATGAAAAAAAAAATTCATAAATATGAGCATAAATCGACATGATCAACAAAATGAAGTAATAATGTATACATGTTTTTTTTTTTTTTAAATTTGTAATTTAGATTGAACTTTTTATATGGTAGAAAAAATTTAAAAAATAAAAATCATAAAAATGAGTGGAAAATCCTCCTCATCATATTGTATATATATATATATTTTTTTTTTTTTGTTTTATTTGTAATTTTGTTTGAACTTGGTGGAAAAAATGAAGAAAAAAAAAATCATAAAAATATGAGCCTAAAATCCATATTATAATGTATACATTTTTTTTTTCTTTTCCTTTTTTCAATGAACATGATCAACAAAATGGAAACATGAATTTTCCATTGAGAAGTTATTAGTTCTAAACTGCTAATTAATAAACATTAAAAATAAATAATAATAAATACCTTTTTTTTACTAAGCAATTACAAAATTTATACTTTAAAAAAACAGACAAATGAACAAATAAACACTAATTTTAAATAAAACATGTACGGTTTTTGGGCCAAAATTTGGAGATTTGGATGGCCTAGGAGAAACAATTATTTTGCATTCAAATTTTCTCAAGTTCTTATGTACAGTCTAAAAATTAAGGAAGCAATAGGCTAATAGAACAATACCCCATCTGAATTGGTTTATTAGAATTTTTATGATACATCATAATAAAGCAATAAAGTAATAAAATTTTTATAAAAAAAAATTTGAGAAACATTGAAGAAAAGAGTTTCAGTTAAATTTTTTTTTAGAGAGAATTGGAAGAAGAAAAAAAAACTTTACAATATGCAATTTGTATTTTACATACCAATAACATAAAAATAAATTATATAAAAAAAATAATTTACTTGACAGATAATAAAAAAATAGATGAAATATACTTGGAGAAATGTCTTAAAACAAAAACACCCACAGGTCATAATCAAATCTCAGTGTCACACACACACACACACACCTACCTTATTTCTATACATATCTGAATATCTCTACTCTCTCTCTCTCTCTCTCTCTCTCTCTCTAACAATCAAAGCCTCTGTTAAAAATGGGTCAAAACCTCTTGGAAGCTCTGAACGTTTGGGTCATCGGCACCAGCGAGAGAACCCTCATCCTTGCCCACGGATTTGGCACCGATCAATCGGCGTACTACCGTGTCATTCTCTAAAAAAATCAGATCCGCCACTGGCACCACCGGTACCCAATTCTTCCCCTCCTCATCACTCACTCCGCCTCCGCCGCCCTTGTCCTCGGCCACCGAGACTTCAGTGGCCTTACACGTAATTTTACGGAGAGAGATTGAGGCTGAAATCAAAGGTAAGGGGTTTATTGGGGAAATGGTTGGCAGAGCAACGGAAGCAATAGCGGTAGTTTCCGGCAATGCCGCAGCGAAAGGAGAAAGAGGACTTTGGAAGTGAGCTTTGGAAATGCGCTAGCCATGGATTATTTGGGGGTGGTAAAGAGAGAAAGCTCTGAGCCAAGAAATATGAGAACAAAGAGAAGAGAGAGAGAGAGGGGGAAAGAAAGAGGAAATTGAGTGGTGGGTAGTTGATTAAGGAAAAAAGTGGAAAGTGGAAACTGGAAAGTGGAAAACGTGGAATGTGTTTTTTTTTTTTTTTCAAATCACATAAATTGCACGTGGCAGTATATGGTAGAGGTTTCAACAGACCAAATTCAAGTTTCACTTAATATAATAATATAGATAATGTATACACAATATTTTTTTTGTTTTGTTTGTTATTTTTTTAATCAACATGATCAACAAAATGGAAATGTGATTTTTTATTAGTTCTAAACAACTAATTAATGAACAAAAAAAAATAACTAATAAATGAATACAATTTTTTTACTAAACAATTACAAAATTTATACTTAAAAAAAAAACAAATAAACACTAATAGAACACTTACAGGAGAAGAAAATTGATGGTGTTATACAACTCCTTGAAAAGTTATTAGTTCTAAATAGCACAAAATTGTAACGCAACCCGCAAAAAATATAATAACCCGACAACAGGTCATCCAAAAAAAAAAAAGTCAGGACCTACAAAATTCTCACATGGTGATGAGGCATTATTTATCACTTAGGTTGAACTTTTATATGGTGGGGAAAATGGAAAAATAAAATTCATAAAAATATGGGTCTAAAATCCAGATCATAATGAAACAATACTGTATACATGTTTTTTTTTTTTTCCCTATATATATTTTGTAATTTAGATTGAACTTTTATATGATGGGAAAAATGAAAAAAAAAATCATAAAAATATGAGCGTAAAATCCACATAATAATGTATACAATTTATTATTATTATTATTATTATTATTATTATTATTATTATTATTATTATTATTTAGATTGAACTTTTATATGGTGGAAAAAATGAAAAAAAAATTCATAAAAATATAAGCTTAAAATTCACATTATAATGTATACATTTATATTTTTTTATTTATTATTTTTTTAATCAACATGATCAACAAAATGGAAATGTGAATTTTCCATTCGGAAAGTATTAGTTCTAAACTACTTATTAATAAACATAAATAATAACTAATAAATAAATACCATTTTTTTTACTAAACAATTACAAAGTTTATACTTTAAAAAAAGAAATAAACAAACAAAAAACACTTACCGTAGAAGAAGGTTGACGGTGCAACACTTCAAAAAGTTGTTAGTTCTGAAGTCACTTAGAGGTGATCGCATAAGTCAGAGATTGTGTGAGATCAAAGCAATCTGGGAAAAATAAATTTATACTAATAATGAACAAAATTAAACTAATAATGAAAAAAGGGATTAAAGCTTCTAAATAGAATTAATGCTGAAGAGATGTTAATGGTTGAGGGAAACTACCAAAGAAGTATAAATTAACGGAGAGGATCTCAATCTGTCATTTAAATATTTGAAATGGGAAACATAAAATAAAATTTAAAAAAAGAAAGCATTTTATAACAAAAAAATAAAATTTAAAAAAAGAAAACATTTTATAACAAAAATCTTCTAATTTACTTTTAGAGCAGGAAGGGAATTAGTGGCATGCAATACTTGGTTTCCAATTTTTTGGCTCATGTCTTAAACAATGTCTCTGTCAACTCTTAATTCAGAAATCAACAAATTGTGTGAGATCAAAGCAATCTGGAAAAAATAAATTTATACTAATAATGAACAAAATTAAACTAATAATGAAAAAAGGGACTAAAGCTTCTAAATAGAATTAATGCTGAAGAGGTGTTAATGGTCGAGGGAAACTACCAAAGAAGTATAAATTAACGGAGAGGAAAAAAAAATAAAAAATAATGAGTTTATATGGGAAAACAATAACTAACCAAAATTTCAATAACTGAGAATATAAAAAATAATGAGTTTTAGATCATTCACCTTTAAAGAAGAATAATAATCTTGCTTGTATTTCCTTTGCTATAATAGTATAGATAATAATTTTGTTTTGGCAGGGCTTTGAAACAGAAAATTATTATAGAAAGAAAGAAGAAAGTAAAAAGTAGAGAGGGAGAAATCAAAAAGTTTTTGTAAAAAAATTGTCAAACTAATGGGGAGATTGAGAGATGGTTGGTTGATTGGTGTTTGGGTGGCAGAGAAAGTGTATGAATCTGGTGAGGAAATGGGTAGGTTTTTTTTTTTTTTTTTTAAATTCTTCTTGAAGTTGAATATTAAGGGATTGTTTGTTGTGTCTTAAATAAATATATTTTTAATTTTTTTGAGCTAAAAAGTTAAGGAAAAAAATATGAATGTTTGGGTTAACTTTTTAACTTTTTATGGAAAAGGGAAATTCCTCGTAGCTCAAAAAAGTGTGGCACGAATAGCTCGAAAATAATCTCTTACCGGTAAGAGATTATTTTTTTGCCTATGAAAATAATCTCTTACCGGTAAGAGATTATTTTTGAGCCATTCGAACCGTGATATTCGAGCTACGTAGCAGTGCCGTATGGAAAAATGTGTATTCAAAAATTATATAAAGAAGTGTGTAGGAGAATATTAGAGATGTGTGTTATACCGCCGTATAATCTGCACAGCCGAATTGATAGTAAAAAATTATTGGCTACTTTTCGGGCATTACACTAGACGGTTTTGTTCGGCCCGTGGGGCCATCACGGGTCCCATTTTGATAATCTGAACTGTTTAATGTGTAGAATTCGTCGAGTACTATATGCCTATAAAAAATCACGTTGATCGGATATCGATAACTATCTGATCAGATTTGTTTTTTTTTCAATCGTTAATTATAACACCATTCATTTCTTTTATACAAAACTGATTTGATCATGTAGTTATCGATATCCGATCAATGTGATTTTCTATAAATATATAATACTCGACGAGTTCTATACATTGAACGGTTCAGATTATCAAAACGAGACCCGTGATGAGCCCCTACGGACTGAACAGCAGTGTCTGAAAATTGCATTCAAACTGTGCAATTTTTCTTAACAAACGTTGCACAGCGCTGAACATACATGATTGTTGAGTTGTACTTTTGTGTGGAAAATTAATTTTTTAATTTTTTTTTTTTTATGAGTAGTGATAACTTTTTAAGTAATTTTTTGTCTTTTTGTCTTTTTTGGGAATATCAAACTTGGCCTAAGTAGCTGCTTAGGAGCAAACGTGAGGGTTTTTTTTTTTCTTTTATTTTTTTTTGTAAATCACCTAAATTCTGTTGCATGGGTGGCAGAGAAACTGTAAAAATGTGGTGAGGAAATGAGCAATTTTTTTTGGTTTTTTTTTCTTCTTTAAATTCTTTCTCAAGTTGAGTATTAGGCAGTGGCTTGGAAAAATGAGCAAATGTGTGTGTGTGTGTGATTTTTTTTTTTTTTTTGGTAAATCACCTAAATTCCACGTGGCAAGAGTTTCAAAAGATTAAATCCAAAGTTCACTTAGGCATTGTTTGGGATCCTGAGAAAAAGTTAAAAAGCCAAAAAGTTATTAAAAAAGCCAAAAAGTTATCTTATTTTCATGTTTTGGGCGGCAAAATTGTGTCTGACTTAGAGAGGATAAAAATACTATTTTGCCCCTCTGTTTTTTATCCCTTCCTCAACACAATATGATCCTCTCACCCGAACATCCCCTTTCCTCTCTCTCTCTCTCTCTCTCTCTCTCTCTATATCAGTCGAGTTCTGAAGACATAGCCACAAAAGAGGTCAATCCGTCTGCGAAGATCTCCACACCAGCGACTACCACCGCAATCCGTCTACGAAGATAGCCACACAATCCGTCGCAGCCTTCACCGTGCTCCACCGCAACAGCCGTGGGGAAGTCCGACCTCAACTCGATCGCAACTTAACAGTAACCGACGGCCGTCGGACAATCCATCGCCCAGATCTGCACCACTGCGACCAGATCTACACCACGCCGGCCCGTTTCCCCCTAACTACAAGGTAACATCTCTTCCACGCAAATAGCACTTTCTCACTCCCGCTCTCCTCTCTCTGATTCTGTTCCACATCTTTTCCTCTTTTCTACCTCCCTTCTCGTATCTCTAATACCGAAACCCTCTCTTCTCTCTACCAAAACCCTCTATGAATCCCAAATCCAAACCCTGTATTGATCTGGTTGTCAGATGTTCATTTTGGTTCGGCGATCTGTTTCACGATCTAAGCATCTGTCACGATTTCGGTTCCAAGTTCAAAATCGACGCATTTCTCTCTGACGATGGAGAAGACCAACCGTGGGGAAGAAGGATGACTACAGGAAAACCTTCCCAACTATTTATTTTTCTGCAATTATATTTCTGCATTTTTTATGAAATTACTTGAAATTTATCTGAAGTTGCATAAAATTCTTAATAATCGTTGTTGTGATTGTTGTGTTTCTACGGATTGTTGTTGTAATTTGTGAATTTTGTTATGAAAAAACTATTTTCTATTTGGGAGAGTTTTGGTGAAAGGATGAGGGTGGGAGACATGGAAGAAAGAAAACCAGGAAGAAAAGCTGATCTCTCCCAATGTGGTAAGAAACACAAAATGTGGTAAGAAAAGGCAATGAGTGGGTAGTTACATATCTTTCTTCCCTACATCAAATTAAAATGTTAGTGATGGAGTGAAAATCAATTCCAGGAGGACGACAAGTGACGTGGAGAGCACTCTTGTAGTGTTTCACTTTCCTAGGTTGGTTTTCCTTGTTCATTTGAATGAATCGAATCCCATTCTTCAATAAATGCCTTAATATTCTAAACAATGTTTTCTTTAATCAAGGACTGGAGAATTGTTCTAAAGCTAAAGATTCCCCTTTACCTTTGAATCCTTATCCAAAGTTATCATTCAACCTTTTATTAGCTATAGCTGTCCTCTATCTGAAAGTTAATTTATTCAAACTACACACACAAAAACAAAAACGAAAAAACAAACAAAAACAAAACAAAACTGAAAAAGAAAGAAAAACATGTAATAAAAAAAATTAATAAATAGAAAATCATGTGATTCTGGTGCACTACCATTCTATGGAACCATTCTATGGAACCATGTGAGTCTACTGCGTTTTGAAATGTGAGTCTATTGTACTTAACTTTATACCATATGAACTCTCAATTGGCTGCAGTAGATGTTTTAACTATGAAACTCAATGTAGGCTATACATAAAATTCATGTTTCAACTATGCAACTCAATAGTTGTTTCCACTATTAAACTATAATCTTTCGCCCTTCTGCCTAATTTAGCTCTGTTTGCCAATTGTATATGTGTTTACTATTTTAGTACGCAAATGGAGCAGTCCCAAACGCAGTCGACGCCTTCCAAATCTTTGCGCAAGCGCGGTAGTAAACAGACGCAGCAGCAGTCCGCAAACGTGCATAAAGCATCTTGGGACTCCGACACGGTGCGGATTTTTTTGGAACTTGTTATCAAAGAGTTGGACGCTGGTTTCAAGGGGAGCTTCCATACAATGACAATGCATGGCTATAGAGCTATAAGCAAGGGCTTCCAGAACCGTACAAATAAGGTGCACGACGTCAAGCAACTGCAGAACAAGTACGCGTTGCTGAAAAAGGATTGGCAGTCGTGGTCGAAACTGATGGACAGCCGGCATGGGCCAACCGGCATTAGTTACAATGAAGCCACGGGTTTGATACAAGCATCTGACGACTGGTGGGCGCATTACGAAAAGGTAACATATCCATTAACTTTTACTTACGTCTCACATGATACTTAAACTATTATTATTACAACTTTAATGATCAAAGTTACCTCAGCAAAAGTACAATTATGTTGTTGAATAATGAATGGAAGGGGGAATATTATGATCTTCTTCGAATTTTGTTGTTACTGCTACTTATTTCGCGCCATCTGTAATTATTAATTTACAGAAAGGCAGGGGGGACGAAATGGGGTTGGTGATGTGTTCCATTATGAATGAATTATTGTTTGGGCAGAAAGTGACAGCCTGTGGGGCATTTGATTCTTTCATGATGTAACGACTGAGAAGTTTATTATTATGAGAATATCACAAATTTTCATATACCTAGTTCTTTTGTCATCTTTGGATTTATTTGCAGTTACTTTTATTCTCCCTTGTTTTTCGAGTAATTTTTTTAAATTGTGTTCATTTCTCTATCCTTTTTTGTTAAAACCATGTGAATCTGTAATAGGTGGATCCCAATAATGGGGATAGTGGGTGAAAGAATTTTGGATTTCTTTTTTTTTTGGGGGGGGGGTTAGAATCCCTTGATGGGTAATCACAATCTGTATGCCATAAGAAGGCTATTGAAAACATAGTTGTCAACCTTCAAAACTTTTTGTAATGCTAAGCATTATATACATAAGATGTACAATCAAAGAAAAGTAAAACAAAAGCATAAGGGATTGACTTGTGTTTTTTTTTTCTTGTGTTTTTTTTACTTAACATAATTTGTTTTTTTTTTTTGGGTTTTCCCCAGGTTGACAAGAATGCAATCAAGTTCAAAACAAAACCGTTGGAGCACATGGACCTCATGCGAAGGGTGTACGAAGGCGCAACGGCAACCGAAAAATATGCATGGACACCAGTGCGGTTGAACTCAGGGCAACCGATAACGGATTTGCACATGCGGTGAAGAAGACAGGAGGACAAGAATGGTTGCCCCCGTTCCAGCCTGCCACAGAGCATGAACACACTGTCCACCACAGTTCTGCGCCAGAGGATGGCACGCCGGTATCCGTACACGCTGCATCGTCGGGAATTAACGCTGCCGACACACCAACAAGTGGCCGGAGCAAACGCAAATCGCCAGGCCCAACACATCCACAGCGAAAAAAAGGGCAGAGTGAGGGAGCTTCGCTGTTGGCGAGTAGTATGGAAAACCTTGCATCCTCCGTGAAATTACAACAACGAGAAATCTGCGTCTCTCATGATTACGCAGATTCGGCACAGGCACTCATTGACAAGTGCATAACAAGGTTGTATTCACTGGAAGGGCTGGATCTGCAAGACCCGCTGATTCCTTTTGGTTTGGGGTTACTTGACAACCCGGCAAATCAAGCCATAATGATGCGGATTCCGACAGACGCGGCTGTCATTACCTGGATGCGAATGAAGAAGTCCCGTGAGGTGGGTGGCCCATCAGAAGCAAACTTTAGTGTGGGTGGTGGCTGGTTCTGAGACTGTCCAGCATCCCAATAATGTTTCTTTAATCATGTTTGTGTGTTGCTTTTGTTTTTGGGTAATGCTTGTGTGTTGCCTTTTTTTTTTTGTGTGTTGTTTCTTTATTAATGTTTGGGTGGTGCCTGGTTCTGAAACTATCTGTAATGTGTCTTTATTAATCTTTGTGTGTTTGCTTTTACCAATTTTTTTTTTCCCTTTCGAACAAACAGTGGTGGCATTATCCTTCCTTCCCAAGAACTATGACATTGTCCATGGATTTGGTACGCCATTATCAGTTGATAAAAAATTTGTGTGATGTTGTTCATGTTGTTGTATATGCTTGTTGCTGCCCTTCTTTTTTTTTCCTATATAATATTTTGGTTATAGTATGGGCATGGTGCTGGGTGCTGAATTGTTTACAACATTAATGGGTTCATTACGGAGGCCTTTTAAATTATACCACATGTGACATGTATGTGTGTTACATTATTTTAATTTTTTATTAACATCTCATCTTGTGTTATAGTATTTTACTTTTTTATTAACAGGTTAGTTTGTTTACCAACATGTGGAGGACAAATGGTACACCGGCATAAGTTCCATTTGATTTGATTTTGGAAAGCATAATTGTGTGTCGGCAAGATAGGAAGATTACACAACGCAAACAATATAATTTTTGTGTGCTGATGTTGCTATAAAAATCGACCCATTTCGAATACAATATAATAGTCATAAACATGAACCTATTTATCGATATGCTGTCGCTATATCATTTTTATCATAATTTTTGTATTACTTTGTATATAAACATGAGTCAAATTCACTGACAAAATGATTTTCAATTTCGAAAAAGTCATACTCATATTTCAATTTGTGTTCAACTTATTATTCTTAAATTCTTGCTTGATCAATGCATTGGCATCAACGTTGCTCAGTTTAACTCTAGTTGGCTATACAAGTTAAAGTACATGCTAGCAATTGGAAAGGTAGATTACACAAGGCAAACAATAATGTTAAAGTAGATGCTACCCTGCCAGCCCGGTTTGACTTCAGAGCACCGCGCATGCATTTTTATCTCATCTTGGCATTGATAATTTGCCATTACCTTTTCCTTGTTGAAATGTTTACTCTACTTGGCTATAGAAGTTAAAGTAGATGCTAGCAATTGGAAAGGAATGTTAAAGTGGATGCTAGCCTCCAGGCCGGTTTGACTTCAGAGCGGTTAGCATGCTGCACATCTCATCTTGGCATTCATAATTTGCCATTACCTTTTCCTTGTTGAACTGTTTTGTCGGCAACATAGGAATCAGCTCATAGCAATTTGCATACTACTTTTATCTTTTCATTGAAAAATGTTTGAGGGTCACTATTTTTATGGCTCAAATGGCTCGAAATTGTCAAAACGACTGTACTCAAAATGACGTCGTTTTAACAATTTTGCGCCATTTCAGGCACAAAAATTGTGGCCCTCAACCATTGCTGTTTCTCATTACACTGAGACACTTTTTTTGGTCAGTTTCATGTATGTCTACCAATTTCCAAGGTTGACTATATAATATGAAGTTTGGGGTATATAACAAAAAAAATGGCGTAGCGGAACAAAATATTATGTTATCAACACTGCTTCAAAACAAAAATTACGAAAACAAGGTGTCCATTTTCACAAAGTAGATGCACAACATACAATTTCCTAAACACAAATAATTTGGTGGCAGCACCAAAAAGAAGAGAATCATAGACACATGCCCCATCTTTATGTTGCTCAATAATTTTGTGTTGCTCAATTCGTATGACACGTGAAGTTTTTGAAATTTGGGGAAAAAGGTCCCACCACCACCAAAGCTTATATCATCTTTCATTTCATTATATAACACAACATATATCAGTGTGGTTGTCTCGCACACTCCCTCACCGTTGAATGCTTCTTTCATTGTCCTTGGTTTTCCAGAAGGTGTGTGATTACATTTGTACACATCACGAATTCAAATTGCTGCAATTTCTTGGTAGTCAGCCTCGTAGCGGCCAAGTTCCATTTTCATATGCTTGTTGTTGCATATTTTCCGTTGTGTTTTTAAAAATATGGCAGACGACGCAGGTCCTAGTCACACTGTGCCCAGTACTTCATCCCGGGAAGCTGTCGATGAAATTGCACGGGAAATGGTGGTCGAAACTGATCACAACTTGCTAGAGGCGTATAATAGTGCAGCTACATATTACTACAACCATTATCACAGAGTGCCTCGAAATACATCAATACTTTCGGGACGTTTATGGATGTATGAGTTGTTTAACGGGCACCAAGGCCGGTTTGAAGATGCTGTCAGTATGTCCAAACCAGTGTTTTTGTCGTTATGCGACACCCTTCATAGTTTTGGATTGACACTGCCACAGCGGGAGCATGGCGTTCCGCTAGAAGAAAAGGTAGCCATTTTCATTTGTGCATTGCAGGGAATGAAGTTTAAAGATTTGCAAGAACGGTTCCAACACTCGAAGGAGACATTGTCACGGCATTTCCATGAGGTTTTGAAAGCTATGATACCGTTCACAGCGGTTCATAGTAGGAGTCTTACGCCTGAGCAAGTGCAACAGGGGGGGCCACCCACATTTACAATCGCAACGGCGATACCAGGCATTCAAGGTGACACTGTTTCACAAAATTACAACCATTATCACAGTGGCGACTTATACCATGAATTGTTATTTATACTTTATGCCTAATGGTACGTCGTGTAGGACTGCATCGGTGCACTAGACGGCACGCATGTGATGGCTCGTGTCTCGCAAGAGTACGCTAGTTCGTATTATGGCCGGAAAGGCGTCCCAACACAGAACATACTGGCCGTATGTGACTTCGATTTGTGCTTCACATTTGTATCGGCTGGTTGGGACGGGAGCATGCACGACAGCAGGGTGTTGCACTATGTGACAACCGAACCTAAACATCGCTTCCCGCACCCCGCACCTGGTAAAAAATATATTTTATTTAACAAAGTAGTATAATTTTAAAATAATATAAGACAAATTACGCCATCATACTTGCTATCGTAATTGATAAAAATTGATAAAATTACTAATTACAGTTGGTAATTGGCTTCCATGTTAAAAAATGTAACATCTTAAAAAAGTGTGATAATGCGAAAACATCCATATGCTACTACGACCATACACAATATCAAGGTTACAAAAAAAATGACGCAAAATTATTTTTTCCAAATGACTTGTTTGGACAATGTTCGTTGCAGGAAAATATTATTTGGTGGATAGCGGCTACAGTAACAAGACAGGGTACCTAGCCCCATACAAGGGGTATAGGTATCACCAAAATGCCCATCGAAATCGAAGACCACAAAATGAGTTCGAACTGTTCAATAAGGCACATTCGTCATTGCGTAGTTGTATCGAGCGGACATTCGGTGCGTGGAAGTCGAGGTGGGGGGCATTGCGGAATATTCAAAAGTTGAGTTTCTGTAATCAAGTGACATTCGTATGTGCGTCGATGGCGTTACATAACTTCATACGCCGAAACAGTGAAATTGATGAGGTCACAGATCGTATCGCAAAGAGCACCGAATATGTGGCCCCCGAAATGGCCGACCACGATGAATACGCACTGGTTGCCGATGTGATTGAGGAAGGGGACTCCGACCCCGCAATGACAGTTGTACGAGCGAACATTACTTACCAACTAGCCCGGCAATTGAACATGAATAATTGAAACATTAATGTTGGTTATAATAATAAATGTGTGTAACTCAGATTCAAATAAGTTTACTATCATGGTTTGTTAATTTGTTTCGCTTTTCTGAATTTGTCATACTTCTCAGCAGGAAGTTGATAAAGTTTTGTATCTAATTTTAGGCTACATATGTCCAAAAAATACTATTGAAAACGAAATCAAAAGACAAAAAAAAAAAAATATATTGTTGAACAGCTTAAAACAGCACTGGGCATGACCAGCTAATAAAAAACGAAAAGGAAAAAAAAAATTACAAAAAAAACAATAAAAAAATAATGAAACCAAATTTGTTAAAACGAAAACAATAAAAGCAAAAGGAAAAGAATTTTTTAAAAAAAAATTAAAAGGAAAAGAAAAAAATTAATGAATAAAAAAGGAAAACGATAAAAAAAAAAAATTGCATACAAAAAAAAAAGAATACAAAAAAACTAATAAAAAAAGGAAAACAATAAACCCAAATTAATAATGTTAAAAGGAAAAGAATAAGATGTATAAAATAAATATGTTGACACGAAAAGAAAAAAAAAAACAAAAAATAATAAAAAAGAAATATTGACTAACAAAGGAAAAGAAAAAAAAAAATTTGAATAAAAAAATGAAAGGAAAAAAAATAATAATGTTAAAAGGACAAGTACTGACTACAGGAAGAAAAAAAAATAATGTTAAAAGGAACAGAATGCTAACAAAAAAAAATGAATAAAAAGGGAAAGGAATAAAACAAATAATAATGGTAAAAAGAAAATAATTAAGAAAATAAATTCTTTTAAAATGGAAAATAATAAAAAGAAAAATGTTACAAGGAAAAGAAAAAAAAAAATTGACTACAAGAAAAAAAAAATAATGATAAAAGGAAAAGAATGAAAACAAAAAAAATAATGAATAAAGAAAAAAAATCACATATTTTGACCGTTGCACAGTGTTTAGGAAATGAAAAAAAAAATTTATGTTTACGTTGCACAGTACTTTGACGTTGCACAGTGTAAATTATGTTTACGTTGCAATTGTCACCAATCATTGAGCGCCACGCTTCCCAACAACTGTCACATGGACGCCTGAACTGGTCTGTCAGTGGGAAGGGTAAAACAGACATTTTGCCATGTGAACTAATATTATATTACATACCTTTTCATAAAAAGTCAAAAAATTATTCCAAACAACTATCTTTTTTCCCTCCATTTTTTTGTCCAAAAAGATAAAAAGTACACTTATTTAGTCTTCCCAAACAAGGCCTTAATATAATAGTATAGATATATATATATATATACATGAATTCTTGTAATGTATTTATACACATTACAGGAATTGGGTGTGATGGATATGGTTGGTAGTCACTGGCGGAGCCAAAAAATTAATTTAGAGGGGACACTTACTAATTATAATAATTTTTATAAAAATATTTCATGTAAATTTTTTACGATTGATTTCAGGAAACATCAAAAAAGAATAATTTTATTTGTAATTAGTGTATCATGAACAATACAAAAAAAATATGGATATAAGTCTTAAAATAAATTATATAATGATAAATTATTTTTTGATACAAAATTTGATTAAAAATTCAATATAATGGTAATACCATGTCATCATTTGTATGTAATATTACCCACTAATGGTAAATAAACGTATAAAGAATGAACCTCACATGTCAAATGTAACTAACAATCTAATAAATTTCATGTCTTTATAGTGAGATTATTTATACTTGCATATCACTAATAATGACATCGTCGTTACATTCAAAAAATTTCATAACTAATATGGTTTATTTATAGAATCCAGATCGTCGGTCGCGGTTTCTACATTGCTGCTGTCGCCCCAAACGACGCTCGTTTGGGGGCAAATTTCAAAAAAAATCGCAGAGGAAGAGGGAGAAGGAGGGAGGAGGAGGAGGAGGAGCTCGCGAGCTCACCGTCATGCAGCCTCACGCCTCCGACGCTTGCCGTCCTCGCCGCCTCGCGATCATGACACTCGCCGCCTGCCCCGTCACGCCTCGCCTCCATCGCCTCCCTCTGCCTCCTCCTCCTCCTCCTCCCCCTATATTTATGGCCCCCTCCAGTCCGGCCCTTCCCTTCCCTTCCTCCTCTTCTCCCCTCCTCCCTCCTTCCTCCCTCCCTCTCCTTCCTCCCTCTTCCTCTGCGATTTTTTTTTTTTGAAAATTTGCCCCCAAAACGACGTCATTTTGGGGGTGACAAGAAACGGCGGTAGGAAACCGCGACCAACGATCCGGATTCTTATTTATAATAGTCTCTTTATTTTCAGTCAAAACAATCATTATTATTTTCATAATTTTTAAAATGTCATTGACATTTCACTCTAATAATATTTTTGTAATTTTTTATTTAAAATTTTTTTTTTATGTTTGCAAAAAAAAAAAAAAAAAATCTCAAAATCCAGGGGGACACGTGACCCCCTGGTCACATGCTCCCTCCGCCACTGGTGGTGGTTTGAGGGAAGGAGAGAAAGAGAACAGAGGTGGTGAAGAAAAAGAAGATTGAAATAAAATATTTTTTGTAAATTTGAAGAGATAAAAAGGATATTTTCGTCATAAAAACGGACTCACTTTCTGTAGAAACACGTGACTTTCACATTCTATTATCTTAGATAAAAAAATTAAGAGTATATTTTAATCCATCAACTACAAAAAAATTGTGTGATGATATCTTAATATTATAAGGATAAATCGTACATAGCCCAAGCTACGTGATAAAGTAAAATTTGCCATAAATTTATTGTTTTGAAAATAAGTGAGGGTGCAAGATGATTGCCAGTGAGATATGCGGGTTAAATTTGATTGTCGGTGATTAAAATTAATTGCTGTTGATGAGATAGATTGTTGTCACTGTCAAATAAATTTATTGATTGTTGAAAGTGATTTTCAACCAGAGGTGAGATATGATGTAATATGTTTGCCAGCATTTAGGGTTCTTAATATTGAACATAAGAATGGACATATATTAACCCTTGAACTTGATGGACTTGCACTAAAGTAATGAAATAGGGCCCATTTCTCTCTGTAACTTTCCAATTTATTATGAAAAATGTGAGCATTATTATTGTAGGATTGATTTTTTATAAAAACTTTCAATTGTGTATGGTTTGATTATCAAAATGAATTTTCTGATTATTTATTTTTTTTATTTTTTATTTTTTTTATTTTTTGTAAAACTAACTTTTATGCTAAATGCTATTAAGGGGAAGTGCCTGAGGGCAATGTATATATTAAGACATAATAAATGCTATCTTTGACTTTGTACTATACATGCTATTTTTTGTATTTAATCATGATTTTATATTTTATCTCACTTTGAAAAGAGTTTAAAAGTTAACTTTTTAATGTTTACATTTCGTTTATCAACTACATAATTTAGTTAAAAAGTCATTATAAATTATTATATTATTCTTTCTATTTTTTTACATATCTTTTCATAAAAAGTTAAAAAATTATTAAAATAATTCTTCGTTTGGCATTGGCTTTTTTAATTGACGTTTTTGTGTTAGAACTTTTTTGATATGATTTTTTTAGTCTCTTTTTGTTTGATTTTTTTAACTTTTGTAAAAGAAAAAGTGTAATAATTATAATTTAGATGTGACATTTTATCTTATTAATTTATATAATCAATTTTGTCTTTTTGTATGTTTTTAACCAAAAATCTAAAACTAAACAAAGCTTAAGTTGTTCCCAAACGATAGATTAATCTCTTTTGAATCACATCACCTATCTACTTTTTCACATATTTTTTCAAAAAAAAGTTAAAAAATTAATTTTTGACTTACTTCTCAAAATAAATTAAATTTTATAATTTTTTCAAAGAAGAAATTATATTTAAATGAGAACTACAAATAATTACACCATTATGAAAATGTAAGTGAACTTGTGTTCTGAATGCAAATAAAAATTGTGACAAAAGACACATCTCACTCAAACCTCGGTAAAGAAACTATTTTTGGAGTTATTCATATTTAAAATGCAATTTCACCTAAAAATTTTGTAATGTTGGTCCTACTACATGAAATCTGCTGAAAAGACAGTGATATTCAGACACTGACAAATATCATTTTTTTTAAAATAAAGATTCAGACAATGTCATGGGGAATCAATGAACCTCGGTCATTTTAATTTCAAATTGGGTTAATGAACAACCATCCTGCAGGCTCATCCATGGCTGATCCAAAAGAAGAATGTCATATATATATATATATAATAAAAACTCTTCTTTTTTTCAACCCCAAACAGACATGGCTTCAAGAACCAGAGAAAAAAGATTCGCAAGACTCGGCATTAAAGCCAAAAGTAACACCTCCAAACAGATACTCCTCGCAAATTTTATCCGCAGCACAGCGCAAACGCTCCAGAATTACAAACTGAAATCAACAACAGTTTTAACAAACCAGAGGCACAACACAGCCAATCCAAGCCTACACCATCCAATCCCAAATGCCAAAAAATTTTAAAAGAAAATTAAAAATTAAAAAAATATATATATGCATAGAGTGCAGAATGAAATTTGCCAACAAATGAAACCAAACTGTGAAGAAGACACCAGAAATCCAATATGAGGAAGTGAATTTATTCGCTTTTATATCTCCGGAGCTGGTGCAGGAGGCTTCAGAAGCGGTTGGAGAGCCTTAACAACAATGCTCATATTTGGCCGGAACTCAGCCTCGTACTGCACACATAATGCTGCCACAGCTGCCAGCTGCATCACCCAAAAAAAAAAAAAAAAAAAATTGTATAGTTAGCCACTCCATCTGAATTTGTGTGGGCGTGTGTGTGCATGAGAGAGAGGGAGATAGAGACCTTGGCAATTCCTTTTGGAGGGTACTCGCCCTTGAGCTTCGGATCTACACATTGTTTGACTTTGTCTTCACTCAGTCTTGGAGTGGCCTATAACATAAAATAATGTATTTATCGCAGTCAATATTCTCATGTTAAAAATAATTACTAGCCTAAGAATAAAGAGAATACAAAACAAAAGAAGAAAGTGAAAGAACAAGATTCACCCAAGTAACGAGAGACTGTTGTCCACGAGGCATGGTATGGTCAACAGGTTTGCGGCCAGTTAGAAGCTCTAGCAGAACCACCCCAAAGCTATACACATCACTCTTCTGTGTCAATTGTCCAGTCATCGCATATCTACATGAGGTTTTTCAATAACAAATTAATTATAAAATACGTCTCTAATACAACAGAGAAAACATAGAGTCAATTTCGTTATGCATATGACAAGAATTTGGAGATATAGAGACTATAACCAGGCACAAAGACCCCATAATAATCTCTGTTTTCAGGACATTATATGTATAACTTGCTTAAAACAGCCACTACAGTTATCCTTGTTGGTAGAGCAGAAAATAGGTTCTTTTTCAGAGTCAGAAAAAGGTTCCCCCAAAATTAAGCCATTTCCTGGAACTACATTCCTAAAGCACCGCCACTCACCTTGAGAGAGAGAGAGAGAGAGAGAGAGAGAGAGAGAGAGAACTATCTACGACACAATCAGACATTCACAAATCCAAATACAATTTTTGCACAAAATAACCCATTCACTTCATTCAAAAGGAAGAAAGTAAGTGCAATACCATTTTCATTGACACATCCTTGAAACTATGCTCGCAAAGGCAGCAGGTAGTTTAACAAATAACCAAAATTTCCACTGAAAATACCATTTTTGGCTTGAATAAGACGGACAAAATTGCTAAAGACAAGTGACAACACCCATAAGTAAAACCATAAAAATAAATCCTGCGACATAATAGGCCCCACGGAGAGCATGACAGGATTATGTAAATACCACGTTGAAATCATTAATGGATGTTGCAAAATATTTTCAAAATAGATTTGCATAGGTCTATCTACAATATTCATCAGCTCAATTCCAAATTGCAAGTTTCCGTTCTCCAAGAAATTAATTTTTTTCTTATTTACCTTTCCTTGACAAATTTCAATAACGGATGTAGCTTAGATTATAGGCAGATACAAGCAGAGGAGCAAATGAGAACCTGTAAAGGGGAAGTTTAGACTAGAAGCAAAACACTCCTTGAATGTACATTTATAGTTTTACAGTCAAAAAATGAAAATCACAAATATCATCCAACAAAACATCGATGCACAAATTATTTCTTCCTAGAATGGACCAAAAAAAAAAGTTCACTCATATTATGAAAACAGAGTTCATAACAAACTCAGGATCGGTAAGAGTCAACTAACTGATGGCCACTAACAACATTAGGCTTTGTAAGATTATGCACCATGAAAGTAAAACCACCAAACAAGAAAGCAAAACATAGATCCATGCACATATGCAAGCTTAAAATAAAAATAACCATATAATTACGTAGTATTGAGTTTCAAAGGTATTACTCTGGTGCATGATAACCAAACGTTCCCAAAACTCGAGTAGAATGAAGACGAGCAGCCATGTCAGGAGCCTGATTCGAGAGGTTAAAATCTGCAATTTTGGCCTTGAAGTCTTCAAATAAAAGCACATTGCTAGATCTGATATCTCTGTGTATTACAGAAGGTTGAACCTTCTCATGCAAATACTCCAATCCCCTTGCAGCGTCAACAGCAATCCTCACCCGTTGCATCCAGTCCAGAACAGGGCCTGGTTGCGCTCCTTGGACTCCCTTTCTACCTATGAAGTGCAAATAATTCAAAAAATAGCTTCTCATTAACATAAGGAATCTAAATGAAATCTTACTCAGTCAACATAAAACATATTGATTACACATACCATGCAAGATGTCGTGTAGAGATCCCATGGTTGCAAAATCATATGCTAGCACGCGGAGATTTCCTTCTACACAGTAACCAAGCAGCTCAACAAGATTGTCATGTTTCAGTCTTGAAACCATGGAAACCTAAAGTGAAAAGAACAAATAAAATCAGATACAGGGATGAGGGGAAAAAATCACTAATGAAAAAAGCGGGAATCACATTCTCAAGGAAGCTAAGGAAATCAAACAATAAAATTTCATAAAGATTGTGCACACACCTGAGTCAAAAACTCAACATTTGACTCAGGCTCAGCCGCAACGTCAAGCTTCTTAACAGCAACAGCTTTTCCATTATTTAAGTTTGCATAATACACTCGTCCATAGGATCCTTCACCAATTAATGCCTTGGATCCAAAATTGTCAGTTTTTTCTTTCAGCTCTTCCAAGGATAGTGCTGGCACTTCAATAGGTGGTACAGCCTTCTGAACATCAGCTTTGACAGGAGCTGCCTTTGGACCTTTTAGTTGCCCTAAAATGTACAAACAGGAGAAGTAACAGCATCAAAAGAATTCAAAAAAACAATTAATCTGATAAAAGCAAAGGTATGGCAGGGTAGGCCTATAACAGCCCCGCAATAGAAAATAAATAAATCCATATAAAATTTGCAACATCAAATGGAGATTAAACTGGGGGTAGTTTAATTTATTTAATTTTTAATACAAAATTAGCACGAAATGCATTCATAGTCACCATTCAATAAGACAACTAATTCGTACTGCACTTTTCCTTCCCCTAATCCCTTTGCTGCTTTCAACAAAAATCTCTCTCTTTCTCTCTCTCTGAAACATTTTTTCTCTAATAAATATGTCGGCTCTCCCATCCATTCCTCTGACTCCCTCTCCCTCTCCTTATATAGCCATTTCTTTTCAAAAGACAAGTGGAAGAGCTAAAATATAATAGAAATGCAGACTGCAAGTAGGTTTAACCTAATTTATCCACACAAAAAAACAAATAATAATAATTGTATCATTAATACTAAAAAAATAACATTTGCATGAAGATACATATAGAATCTGAACAAAAATAATTTAACAAGAAGCGTACTATACACAATATATAAATAAAGATCTGCTGCACTTTACAACCTTTGCTATCTTGAAAATCGGCTCCTAAATCTGTGTTATCAGTTCTGAAAATCTCTTATGAGAAGCATTTCATATTACAATTTAAACATAAGCTTCTCATTTTAGTGAATTCCCCCAAGGAAACAAAAGTTCAGCAATACAACGAATTTCAGTGCCAAAGTTATTGTCAACAAGCTTGGAATTCATATAAAGGTGAAAGAATTTGCAGCAGGTGGCATTTTTTCATAAGTAATTTCCAGATATACATTGAAATCAAAAAAAAAAAGCATAGACTGCTCATGCACACACGAACAAGTGCGTGCAAGCATAGAGTGACCTCAGAAACCCACAATCCCTACAAAAGACCCTTTGCATTTGTTACCCATTCAGTGATATAAAGAGCATATGAGGGCATAAAAACAACATAAACATTATATTGAAGCACTCCATATTCTTCTTTGTCCTTAGTCGCCCAACAATTCCACCCCTGCAAATCCATGAACATAAATGACCTTATTGAGGACATGCTGCTGTATTTTACAGAATGAGTTTCCTGTTAACCATCATGCCATCCAACATCCAAATACTTCAAAATGTAATTACAGTTTAAAGAAAACACCATTATGGTTGTCACATCAACAGAATCATCAAGAAATCTCAAATGAACCAAATCATTAAACCTACAAACTACAAACAAACCAGCTTCATCGATCATTACATCTTCAAAAAAATTGCACGCTTACATAAAAGAAGACACTACTAATTAACTAGAAACAACTTATTTCATAGACAACATTAAATAAGAATCACAGTCAATCTAACATACCATCTGCATGGTTTCTTGGGCTTTTGAAAGGCTCATTGTCAGTTGACGGGTAGGACTCTTCTACTTGACAAGTGCAACACAACCACCTACGCATCCTTGCTTTCTTTCTCAAATAAAGATCGTCAGAACTTGTTTTCTGCAGACGAACAAAATAACCAGGAGGAGACGCATGTGCCTGTGTAATTAGAGTCAAATATGTAGAATTGAAAATGGGGCATCAAAATATCCAAGTCATGCACACCAAAGTCATGGACTAGTAAAATTTAACAATATCTTCGCTTTGCACACATCAAAAAAATTCAAAACAAATTTCTATAGTCATTTTACTTTCTTCTAGAACAACTCATTTAAATAGCCAATTTACAATAACAGGCTTGCAAATGAGCTATGACCAACAAAACAACAAATCTAAAATTGGAGGGGTTTCTATTGGCTCCGAAGACTCCATTGTCTACCTTATCTAGGGGAGCAACACAGGCAGGCCCAAGTCCAGCCCACAAAATTTTAAGGCTTGAGCAATATAATTTCAAATTTAGTCTAGGCTTGAGCAAAATAATTTCAAATTTAGTCCAAGCTTGAGCTAAGATCTGCCAACCCAAATGAAATTCTGTTTTAGCTTGGGCAGGGGCTTCTCCCAACTCAAGCAAATGTGAATTCTATTGTTAATATATAACTATAATTATTAGATATATAATAAAATGAACTATACACATAAAAATACTCATTATTTCCCACATTAGATTAAATCATACATCAATATAAAAAAGCTTGTGGTGTTCAACAATGGGATGGCAATGGCGAACAACATATATCCAAACAATTCCCATGCTTAATACACAAAACTAAACTAATTTTCTTATTATGCTTCATGTTTGTAATTTTTTTGTGATATATATATATATTCTCATATATTTTCAAAAAGTGCAATACATTAGTTTAGGATAACAGATAACTCAACACTCAAAATGAGATAGTTTTTTCATGTTGTGTTTGGGACAACCCAAGCCTAACTCGAGCTCTGAGATAAGCTTGGTCTCGGGCTCGACCTCAGACTGAGACCTGGGTATGCTAGTTTGGACTGTCATGCTGAGCTGAGCTTGGGAAAATCGCTCTACACATCAAACTGACCTTAGCTAGACCCTCAACTCAACCTGACAAACCTGTCAAGAGTTGCAACCCTAATTATCTATCCAATATCCAGGTGGTTTGAACCATATGCAAACAGCAAGCCTACAATGCGAATATTGACTTACATGTTAACTTGCAGAAAAATACCACAATAAATGCATCTGCAAGCACTTAATATGCTAGAACATAATGTATCTGCTTATGTATACATTATGTATATACACACGTGTATAAAATATAATGTAATGTTGCCAAAGCAATGTTAAACAAAAAATGAAGGCAAACCCAGCAAAGCAGGGAAAGAAATTCAACAAAATATGTCTTCCCTTGTCTTATATAAAATTTCCTTAGCAATACACACGTGAAATGAAATTCATCAAATTTAAAAAATTGTTCAAATGAAATTCATGGAATTCATATTATAGTTCAAGAATTAAAGAAATTCACAAGTACATCAAAGAGAGATCAATAATTCAAACAGTTGAAGATTTTTTTTATTTTTTTAAATCACAAAGACAAAAAGAGACCCATAGTTCAAAGAATTAAAGAAATTAACGAGAAAAAATGAGAGACTCACATCAGTTCCTACAACTAGATCATCACGAAGATAGCTGTTATCCATCAGAAACAGACAGATTCAAGGTCTCAGAACGTTAAAATCAAAAACATAAAACAAACCCAGAAAACACAATTTCAGTGACAAAAATTGCCAATCAAACAAGAAAAATCAACAGACGAATTGAGGGTTCGGAGTCCTAAAAGTAATGAAAAGATCTAAAGAAAATACGAGAGAGCAATTGATAAAACAGAATACCCAAAACGCGAATGGGGTAAAAAAGAAATAAAAAGCCCTAATATTGATTGCAGATAGACAATAATATATACATGCATATATCAAGAATAGGCAATGAAAAAGGATTACCTGGTCTTTTCTCTCTCTTCTTATTTTAGGGTTTGGAAGATCGAATTGTTTAAAAATGGAGAGAGAGAGAGAGAGAGAGAGAGAGAGAGGTGAGCAGACAGGGAGGCAACGAACAAGAGAGAGAGAGAGTTTTTGAAAGAGAAATCTCTAGCTTTCTCTCTCCTCTTTCGGTATATATATGTGCATAGTTTCTCTCTCTAGAAAGACAAATCGAGGAGGGGAGAGAGAGTGAGTGGGGTTGGGGGGACGGTGGGGAATTTCTCTTTGTCTTGCCGTCAAAAAAGCGAGAGGGGGGCCAACGATGCGTTTTTTGTTTGGGAATACAAAAGATGCTTCTTGTTGACGGTTTTTTCAAGCTTTGTTTCTTTTTGCTAAATTACAAAACCTCCTCCGAATTATTTAAATTATAAATTATTTTCTATAATTTAAAAATTATATTATATTTCTTAAGATTTTTAATTTCATAATAAATAAGTCTTTTTATTAATAAATTATCAAGTTAATTAACAATTTTTAATAATATTAAAATTTTATTTCAATTAATAATTCAGATAATTTTATTATTGTATAGGTGAACAGTTATAAATTTCACTTTTTTAATTAATCATGTTAAATAAAAATTCTAATAGGGAGATATTTGTAATTTTCTAAACTACATGGGACAATTTATATTTTAAACAAATCTCAGAAAATGTATTTATAATTTACCTTTTCTTTTTCTTTATTCTTTTTATATTTAATTTACATTGGGACCCTCTAGTTTTTTTATAGAGAATTTGTATTTAATTTACGCATTTTTTATAAAATTATTTATGTAAATTTGTGAAAAATTATATAATTTTGTGTAAGAATTTTTTAAATTTTATATGTACTATAAAAAATTAAACTACTATAATTCAATTCATATTTAACTCGTTAAAAGTCAAAAATTATTAAAATAATATATTTCCAAACCTCATTACTGTCATAACTCCACAAAGTCATATTTTCTTCCTTATTTGGGGTTTTTGACAAGTTTTATTTAGAATCTTTCTTAAATAATGATTGTCATAAAAAAATTTAATAATTGTCAAATTTGTTCCAAATTTTTTATGTTTAAATAAAACTGATTTAAATTGCAAATAGCTATCCAAATTATTAACAGAACAATAATAAATTTCACTTAAATTCTTAAACAATGCATTTTATGTTACTTTAATCCTTAAGTTTAAACTTTGTTAATTTAATCATTAAACACTCTTGGATTATGTTTCTTCGTTCATCAGCCTTTAACGACAAAGTAATAAAAATAATTTTTTTAGAGTAAAACTAACACAGACCAAGTATTAATTTTATTGGGTAATGAATCTATATTATATATTAAGTAAAATGGGGTTTTTAATCCTAAGTCTTATGGGAGTTCTAATCTTTCAATCTAAATTTTTTGATTTTTTGATTTTTTTTAAAAAAAAAAAAACCTTAACATTTATGAACCTCTCCCAACCCCCAAGGCTTACCCTCATAATAACACTTTAATGCATTAAGAACAAGCATAAAAAAAACGGTTTGGTTATGGTGTGCAACTTACACCTTACACCTTATACCTTACACTTACACCTTACACTTACACCTTTTGTGAAAAATTAAACCTTACACTTACACCTTTTTTGAAGTTGCACACCATATGCAACTCACTTACACCTTACACCTTACACTTACACCTTACACTTACACTTTTTGTGTAAGTGGTACATGGTGTGCACTTGCACACTTAAGAAAACTCCTTAAAAAAATTCTTTGAAATCCAACACATGAATTTCTTGAAAAGTCCCAACACATATGATTATTATCCCTCATAATAATACTTTAATGCATTAAGAACAAGTATAAAAAAAAATTCTTGAAAAGTCCAACATATATGATTATTATCAAAATATTAAACTTTAATATAATATAATAAATAAATAAAAGACATTTAATTCCTTGAAAAGTCTAACACATATGATTATTATCAAAATATTAAATTTTAATATAATATAATAAATAAATAAAAGACATTTAATTCCTTAAAAAGTCTAACACATATCATTATTATCAAATTATTAAACTTTAATATAATATAACAAAGGAAAAAAAGAAGACATTTAAAAAAGAAAGAAAAAGACATTTATAAATCGTAATTCACATATATAGATAATTGTAAACACAATCTGTGCATAATTTCCTATTTTTTTATTTTAAAAAAAAAATCTTAACATTTATTAACTTCTCTCAACTCTCAAGTTTTACCATCATAATAACACTTTAATGCATTAAGAACGAGCATAAAAAAAATTCTTTGAAATCCAACGCATATGAATTCCTTGAAAAATCCCAACACATATGATTATTATCCCTCATAATAACACTTTAATGCATTAAGAACAAGCATAAAAAAAATTCTTGAAAAGTCCAACACATATGATTATTTTCAAAATATTAAACTTTAATATAATATAATAATAAAAAAAAACATTTAATTCTTTGGAAAGTCCAACACATATGACTATTATCAAAATATTAAACTTTAATATAATATAAAAAAGGAAAAAAGAAGACATTTAAAAAAAAAAACATTTAAAAATCACAATTCACATATATAGATAATTATAAACACAATCCGTACATTGCACGGGTGATATGCTAGTTCCTAGTAATTGAATTTTCACTTTGCATTTATATTTTAGTCGGTTAAACATAGGCTTCCTTTAGGAAGGTGGATTAAAAATCCTTCTCAATTTTTAATCCATTTTAAATCACATCATCTCTCATATTTTTTATATTTTTTTAAAAAAATTAAAAAATTAATTCTTAACCATCTTCTCAAAACATCCCGAAATAGTTCTTCCGTCCCAAAATATTGGTTGTGTTTGGTTGTGTTTTCAAACCATGATTGTACATCTTCATTCAAGTATAATGTTTGGAACAAGTTCTGAAATCACGTTTCCAAAACTCTACACAAAACACTTTGTCTCAGACGTGGTTTTCAAATTTTTTTTTTTTCAAATTTGACCAAACTGGCCGTCCCACCGGTTGACCGAAATAGTGCAATTTTTTTTTTTTTTTTTTTTCAATTGACATGTGTTAATTTTCATATATTCGAAAAAAATATTTTCTGAATTTTTTTAAAAAAATTATGTGTTTTAATAGAATTTTGAGTTGTATGTTTGATTATGAGTTGTAAGTTTTTGTATCAAATATCATATGTTACATCAAAAATTCCCTACTCAATTCAAAACTCTTCACCAAATAAATTTTTCAAACTCAAATCATAATTCTAAAACTCATAAACTCAAAATATAATTCATACTCTCAAATCATATTTACAAAACTCTACCAAACATAACCTTAGTTTCTTATTTCAGTTTTCATTATTTAGTTTCACCCGTGCTATGCATGGGTTGTGGTTATAATTATTTGTATATGTAACAACCCTCGTTACCGTTTACTAAAAGACCACTGATTACCGTTAAACTGAACTGCTTATGATTGCTAATTGGACTGATTAAAATACTGAACTGACTGACTGAAATTGAGACTGAATTGATGAAGTATATTTATTGCATTGCGTATTCTACCTGTTTGGTTGATTGATTATCTGTTTGAGTTTATATGTTTAAACTGCGAATTGAAGGCCTTATCGGCGGCCGAATTAGAAACTGATTGATATTTTATGATCCTCAGGATTTATGTGAATTTATGGGATAATTATCTGAAAATTGATTAGGTATGGTTAAATTAGATTAAAAATGAGTTAATTGCAAACATGGGCATATTTACACTTAGACCACTTAGTGGCCCACTATCTCCATTTTATTTGAGCTTTACTACACCTAGTGCATCATTTGCTCAACCCTTTCTCTTGCCTTAGCCGACCAAATAGAGAGAGAGGAATAGGAGAATTGAGTTCAAACTTGGTGATTGCTTGCATTTTGAGGAAATTGAAGTATAATTGCTAAATTAAGTTACCTCACCTTGTAAATCAAGACTTAGGTAAGAGAATTCATCCTCTTATTGTTGTCATTAAGCTAGTTCTTGCATGATTCATGCTTCATTGTAGAACTAAGACATGAATTGGTCCAAAAGTGTTGAATTAAAGCTTAATCTTTGCATGCATGTGTTCTTTGTTGAGTTTAAAGTGGAATTCATAGCTAATTGTTGCATGCATGTACAAGTTCTAGTTAAGGTCCATGAAACCATCATGTTTTCAAAGTATTGAGCTCATTAGAGCATCACATTGGAGCTTTAAATTGGTTTGAATGCATGCATGTCATGTTTGAATGTTGTTCATGCATGTTCTTGAAAATTGGTTTGGAAAGGAGCTTGATTAAACTCCCATTGGGCTTTGATTTTACCAATTGAGCTTTGAATCAAGTAATACTATGTGTTTACAAGAAGTTTTCCAGAAAATGGGCCCAAGAGGATCGATTTTGGTGTTTGAAAACTTGGTTTTGAACTTGGAGTTCGAATCTGGGTTTTCCAGATTTTGATCTTCCGCTCGAGCGGGGAAAATAAGCTCCCAGTATTTTTTTGATCTGTGTTACAGTCCGCTCGAGCGGAGATATGCACGCTCGAGCGGATAAATCGAGCATCCAGTACTTTGCACTGTTCATCAGTCCGCTCGAGCGGAGGAATGTACGCTCGAACGGAGCATTGAGTGACACGCTCGAGCGGGGAAGTTGACGCTCGAGCGGGTACCGTTGTTTGCTTGTCCGCTCGAGCGAGACTCTGTTTCACTGAAATTTCTGAAACTGTTTTCTGTGCACATCTTTGCATCCTCATTTCATCCTAGGCATTCTTAGACCTAGTTTAAGACATCTTAATGAGGATATAGATGTAGAACACACCGAGGTAATTAGGGATTAAGTTATCATCTTTCCTAACTGTGTAACTCAGAGTGTGTTCAATCTGTTAACTGTTTAGGGTTGGCATTTCGAGGAGACGCTCTAGCTACTGATAGCCCAAAACACTGTGAGTAACAATTGTGTAAAGATATGTTCAAAATGATTATCTTTTGAATACTGAACTGAATGGTTTACTGAACTGATATTGTGTACTGAATGAATGTATGTCCTTTATTTCAACAGGCATCTTGTGGCATCCTTAGCACCTCATTTCTTTATTCTTTATTCTGAGAGATCTCTGTCGGTTCCCTCATGGAACCACTATCACATCTTGATCGATGGTCATCATTCGCTCGGTCTTTTAAGATCTCATTCTTGTTATGCTAATGGATGTACCACATATGACTGTTTACTGTATTGAACTACTGATATACTGATTGAATTGAACTGTTTTCATTACTGTTAGGACATTCATTCTCAACCCCTTTACGCATTATGTTATTCACTGGACTTTAGCTCACTGCTCATATATATATATATATATATGTAGGTGGTCAAGCACCGGATCAAAGCTAGAGGCGTCGGAGTAAACTCCAGTTTTGTCAAGCCAACCAATGTGCCTCACTGCGAGGTTCCGAACCTATTATGCTAAGGCTTAGGGGTGTCTTAGTATTTCCCCATTTTTGCACAGTCTTACAGTTTTGTAATAACCGAATGGATTGTATAGACTGAATGTTTATCAGACTTGTTAAAGGATTGAATCCTCGCATCAATGACTATATATCTTTGCATCGTTTATGCGTATGTATATGAATGTATGAAAAATCTTTTTGGCATACGTATCGTTGACTCATTGGATACTATTTATTTCTTGTATTGGCTTCAGCCGCACATACATCTGTTATCTTGTATTCTTGTTAGTAATCTCGGATTCTTGGCGATTCTGATGCTAAACTCATAGGGCCGGGTTTGGGTCGTGACAGTATATATGTAAATTATAATTTTTAAATGTCTTATTTTTTAATATATAGATGGTATATATTCCTACATGTATTACGCATTGATTTCATAGATATATTAAGTATTGAATAGTTTCTTGTAAGATACTTTTTCCCAACCTATATATACAAGCTTTCTATTGTATAGGATAATTCATTGAATGTAATACATTTTTTTTTTCTCTCTCTCTCTCTCTTTACTATTCTAACATGATATCAAAGCTATAGGTTGAGTTCTTGGTGCTCTTCGCTTTACCGGCTGGCGGTAACCTTGCCTTAGCCGCCTGCCGGACCTCAACCTATTTCGTTGTCATATTTTCCAGTTAGTATCGCTTCGTGATGATCCATTTCTTTGTCCACTGGTTTATTCCTACCCCAAATACCCTTATCATATTTATTTATTTATTTTTGTTTGTTACTTGCAATCTTTCTTTTTTTTTTTTTCCACTTTGTCTTTTTCTCTACTTCAACCTCAAAAGGGTTTCTATCTTCAAACCTATTTGAGTTTGAGAGGAGTATTATACCTATGTGGGGATATATTTTCTGAGTACCAACACGTGGTAAGGTGACGCCAACGTATCAGCCGAGGTGCCACGTGTCCTGATCGTGACGCCAAGGTGATCTCGGTAAGGCCGAGGTTATCTCCGAAGATATCGGAATCCGAGATAAGTGGATAAGGAACAAGAGTCCTAGAATGAAAAGGGAACTCAACCTGGATGAGGGACAAGAGTCCTAGAATGAGAGAAGACTTCAGTTTGTATTAAGATAAGACTCTTAGAGAGTTTATCCTAATCTTACTGGGAGTCCAAGATTAGCAGTAATCCTGAGTCCATAGAAGTTAGGCTTCTATTAGGACTAGGTTTATGTTAGCTATAAAAGAGAGGCACCCCTATGGGTCTAAGGTATGCTTTTTAGGCTCAAGCTTGTGAGTTGAATAATTTATTATCTTTGAGAGATATACTGACTTGATCGTCGGAGTGTCCCCGGGTGGACGAACCACCGCGGGATTCTTATATTTCTGTGTCGTCGGTCGGGTGCCATCTGTTGTCACGTGCTCTCTATTTGAATTCTTGAGTTAGCGGTCTGATCGGAAAATTTCCCACACAATTTGGCACCGTTTGTGGGAAAAAAAGAAGAATAGATGGCTAATGAAAGAAAGAAGAATATATGGCCAATGATGGACAGAAGGATTAGACTGGAGACAACGCTCTTGCTGGGAATGGGAGACCTATCAACCTCGACGTTGAAGGGGACAACCGCAACACAGAAACTCGTGACCAGAGTCACGGAGTGAAAGGCGCCGGCCAAGAAGGTAACGTACCAAAGACAATAGATCGAAGCGGATACTACAACGAAGATGACCTCCAGGTATGGAAGGATAGATACCTGCGGAGGAACAAAGACCCTTCGAGAAGGGATGCAAAGACAGAGGGCATGAGTGCTCCCAAGGAGATAACATTAAAGTATAGAAGAACTCATCCTGAGTGAGCAGATCTCGGATTCCAGATCCTGGATCCCGGATCCGAGAAGACATGATCTCAGCCTAGACAAGTAGGCCCGAGAAGACGAGAGCTCAGCCTAAGTGAGCAGATCCCAGATTCCAAATCCCGGATCCTAGAAGACATGATCTCAGCCTAGATGAGTAGGTCCGAGAAGAGAAGAGCTCAACCTAAGTGAGCAGATCCAGGATTCTAGTAGACAAGATCTCGGCACTTAAGTCCGAAAAGAGAAGAGCTCAGTGAGCAAATCTCAGATCCCAGAAGATAAAAAAGAAAACACACAAGGTTGGACTGCAGTTAGCCAGATTGAAGACCTTTTATAAGGTTCGCAAATGAGTATGTGGAAGCCATGCAGGGGGCAGAGAGAAGAAGAATATGCTTACCACTTGTTGAAATTTGTAGCAATTTACAAGTTGGTTAAACCGATATGATGTTTACCACTTGTTGAAATTTGTAACAATTTACAAGTTGGTTAAACCGATATGATGTTTACCACTTGTTGAAATTTGTAACAATTTACAAGTTGGTTAAACCGATATGATGTTTAACACTTGTTGAAATTCTGTGTGAATTTACAAATTGAAGTTAAACCGAAGTCATATTTAACACTTATTGAAATTCTGTGTGAATTTACAAGTTGAAGTTAAACCGATGTGATATTTAACACTTGTTGAAATTCTGTGTGAATTTACAAGTTGAAGTTAAACCGAGATGATGTTTAATACTTGTTGAAATTCTGTGTGAATTTACAAGTTGAAGTTAAACCGATGTGATATTTAACACTTGTTGAAATTCTGTGTGAATTTACAAGTTGAAGTTAAACTAAGGTCGTATCGGAAGAAGATTGGTTTAAATACTTGTTGAAATTCTGTGTGAATTTACAAGTTATAGTTAAACCGAGGTTATGATAAAGAAAGATGGTTTAACACTTATTGAAATTTTGAGAAAAATTTACAAGCTGAAGTTAAGCCGAGGTTATGATAAAGGATGATGGTTAAACACTTGTTGAAATTTTTGAGAAAAATTTACAAGTTAAAGTCAAGCTCAAGCAATATCTGCGTACTTGCCGAGACTACCAGGTTGTCAAAACTTGAAATATGAAAAACTGAAATCTTGATAGAAGACATTGAGAAAGTGACAAGTCCTAAGCAACACTTGTGAAAATATTTGTTACAATATTTTCAAGTGTTAGGATAAGGCCGAGATGAGCAAGATTAGAAGTTGTAACAGAGGTATTTTACCCGAAGAGATTGCACAGTCAAAGTATACTTTGAAGACATGCAAATTATTCTAAGTATAGAATCATACAAGAGCAGAAAAAAAAAGACATACATTCAAAGAATAAATCAGAGAAATGCATTTAAAGAAGAAAGAAGGCACTTCGGCCTGAATATTGAAAAATAAATTATTTAGACTACAAAAATGGCACGTCGGCCGGATTAAAAGCATACAAAGACGGACAAAGTACAAGGTACAAGGTACAAGGAGTAAAAGAAGGAAACAAAACTACTCGGCATCAATGGCAGGATATAGAAGACGGTTGGGAAGACTTCTCAGTAATCTTTTCGGCCTCGAACTCAGCATCGATCTCCCGAAGAGTTTGATCAAGGCTCTTATCGGCGATTGGCACCTCGGAGTTTGAAGGCAAGGATTGAAAGCAAGAATCTGGAAAAAGACACAGAAAACAAAAACAAGAATGTAATTCGTAATCAAGAATGATGATGAAGCTATCAGGAAATCAAGACAAAAAGATTGCACAGGTGTGTCAAGCCAAGAACAGTGGCAGAAATCAACAGAAGATGATTTGGAAACAACGGGTAAAACAGCAATGGTGATTAACAATGAAGTAGAGCTTCTTGGAAAGCAACAAGAAATAAAACCATGAGGAATAGTGGCTTACCAGAAAGAGGGAAGCCGGAATGAGAATTGCCGAAGTCTGACGACAATGATAGAATGACGTAAGCTTCACCGGAGGAGAAGAACGAAGACAGTTGCAGAAGCTTGAAAGCTTGGAACAATGACGAATTTAAGCAAAAGAGCTAGAAAGAGAAAAAACCAGAGGATTGAATGAAAAAAGAGAAAAACAGTCAAGAAGACGACAAAGTTCAAGAATAAAGCCAAGTGCACAGACACTAAGTAAATATGTGAAGAACAAGAAAGTAATGACCCAGACACGATGCTAGCAACAGAAAGCGGATATGACAAGAACAGTGCCAGGCATTCAAACAATTCAAAACTTGAAAACAGATAAAAATAGAAGGCAACAGATGGCAAGTAAACAAATTCAGAAGAGTTATGAAAAATTGAACTTAATAGCAAGTAAAGAGTTTATGAACCTACCAAGTGAAATGAACGCCGATATGAAAATCGTCGGAGTCAAATAGATGACTGGAAATCGGGAACTCACCAGAGAGTGTGAGTGGAGCAGTTGCAAAGCTCTTGGAGTTTACGAATTAATGGAACCAGAACCTCGGCTAGGAGGTGCGATTTCAAGCAACTTGGAAAGCATGAAACTTGATTCTTGACACCAGTGGACAGTAAAGTCCAGGGAACTTTGAGGTCGGCGAGTTTGATCTCGGACAGAGGGGCACAGATGAACGAACAGTGTAGGTTCCATCACCTCAGAATACCGAGGTAATAGAACCTAGGAGGTAGTTGTAGGGATATATTTTCTTAGTACCAACATGTGGCAAGGTGACGCCGACGTGTCAGCTGAGGTGCCACGTGTCCTGATCGTGACGCCGAGGTGATCTCGGCAAGGCCGAGGTTATCTCCGAAGATATCGGAATCCCAGATAAGTGGATAAGGGATAAGAGCCTTAGAATGAAAAGGGAACTCAACCTGGATATGGGACAAGAGTCCTAGAATGAGAGAAGACTTCAGTTTGTATTAAGATAAGACTCTTAGAGAGTTTATCCTAATCTTACTGGGAGTCCAAGATTAGCAGTAATCCTGAGTCCATAAAAGTTAGGCTTTTATTGGGACTAGGTTTATGTTGGCTATAAAAGAGAGGTACCCCTATGGGTCTAAGGTATACTTTTTAGGCTCAAGCTTGTGAGTTGAATAATTGATTATCTTTGAGAAATATACTGACTTGATCGTCGAAGTGCCCCCGGGTGGACGAACCACCGCGGGAATCTTGTATTTCTGTTGCAAGTCAGTCAGGTGCCATCTATTTTGCCAGTGCTCTCCAGCTGAATTACTGAGTTGGCAGTGTGGTCGGAAAATTTCCCACACAACCTATATCTTGATGAACATGGTTATACACTATGCAAACCACCTAAGTCGTCCCTTGTGGCACATAACTCAAGCCGCTCTCTATGGCGTACCACTAAAGTCGCTCTCTAGCGCACCATCCAAGCTGCCCCTGGCACACTCAGTCATCTGTTGCCATCATCGTTCAGCACCACATCATAACTTATATGTGTGCCACGTTTGCTGGTTCAACATCCGTTCTCTACATCAGTATGGCATGACCACATTAAATTGTCTCAACATTGATTTCGATTAACCAATCTCTATAACAATTTGGCATAACCCCGTAAACTGTCTCGACATTGATTCCGATTAGCTCCTACAACGGTCCAACATGACCATAAACTGTCTCCCGGCATTAGCTCCGACCTCTGATCTCGGCATTAGTTCCAGCCAGTTTCTATATCGGTCCGGTACGACCTTAAACTGTCTCGGTATTAGTTTTAGCCAATTCCTACAATGTTCCGACACGACCATAAACTGTCTCCCGGCTTCGGCCTCTGATCTCGGCATTAGTTCCAGCCAGTTTTTATATCGGTCCGCGAGCGACCTTAAACTGTCCTGGCATTAGTTTCAACCAATTCCTAAAATGGTCCGACACAACCATAAACTGTCTCCCGACATTAGTTCCAGCCTTTGATCTATTTTAAGCGCCCTTGCGCTCCCGTTTGAATTTTGCAATCTATTTGTCTTTTATTTTATTTAGTTTTAATTCATATTTTAGTTTCTCTCTCCAAACTCAAGATGTTTATACTCCTTGAGTTTGAGGAAGGGTGTTAATGTATATATGGTATATATTCTTACATATATTAAGGCTTAGTTTGGCATGTTTGAAAAAAGACAAAAAGTCAAAAAATCATTATCCTATTTAAGTCACATCACCTCTCTAACACATCACCTCTCTAACACATCACTTCAAACCCAACCCAAACCCAACTCATATTTCATAAAAAGTCAAAAAGTACATTTATTTAGATCATCCCAAACAACCCCTAAGTATTGATTTCCTAGATATATTCAGTATTGCCATAGTTAGGTTTCTTATAGAATGCTCTTTCTCACAGTTAGATTTCTAATAGGATACTCTTTCTCAGCATATTTATACAGACCTTCTATTGTATAGGATAATTCATTGAATACAATACATATTATTTTCTCTCTCTCTCTCTCTCTCTACTATTCTAACACTTTTGTACACAGAAAAAGGAATATAATAAATGTAGCATATCTTCAATCAATTATTTTATGTTTGCTTTTATTCAAAATTTAAAAATAATGTACGGGTAAAATTTATAACTAAATTAAGGAAAATTTTATTCCTAACGACATTTTTTTACTTTTACATAGATACTTTAAAAACTAAATTTGAAAAAGGTAGTCAATATAATATTATACATTAAGTAAAAAAATGTGATTAGCAATTATACTTACATAAATTTACTATAGTTTTAATTTCATTTTTTTTTTTTTGAAAAAAAACTATTTTAAAAGAATTTTATTTAGCTAGTACCAAATAGAATTTTCTTAACAAAAATGAAAGTTATAAAATTTTGTTGCAAATTTTCAAATGTCTATTGTTAAACATTCCATTTTAATTGTTTGTTTGCTTACTTGCTTGTTTGTTTTGTGAGTTTTGATCTTTAATCTTTGTTCCACATTCATCGTATTATTTTATTTATTTTTCTCATTCTTGCTTGATTTTCGCATGATACTTCTTTCATAGTGCATCTCCAAGTGTATTAGTGAAAACATTATACACTTAAAATGTACAAAATTATAATATATAGAAAAAGAGTAAGTAATTGCCCAAAACTAAAACTACTTTAAGAAAAAATAAAAAATAAAAAATAAATGAAATTGTTTGAAATAGAAAATGAGTTACTTATTTATTTATTAATTTTTAAAAATAAACTTTTAAAGAAAATAAAGATAACTATAAAAAAAAGTACAAAAATCAAACATAAAATATAATTCAAAAAATAAATGAATTATAGGATTTTCAAAAAGTGAGACTCACAAATAAATTTTGTAAAATATTGTCTATTCATATACTTTTTATGTATGTTTTTGTACTTCTAATCTCGAGAATGACATTGAAATAGTCTATACTTCTTGCATTAGATCCATCTAATAGTTTTAGTAAACACAGATGTAATAAATTTCATAATACAAAACACAAACAATTGTGAGACAAAGTATTTAAAAAAAAATAAAAACAATATTCAATGATGATGTAAAAGCACGCTTGACGTTTTAATTGGAGGTATAACCGGATAAATCGCCATAGAAGCGGAAGACAACCTTTATTTTTCATCACAACAATTACATAACTCAATATATAATTTTAATATCTCTCACTCTTTCACATGTCTAATTCTCTATCAATATTAAAATGAATGCATGAACCAAAAAAAGAAAACATTTAAGAACACAAAGAGATGTGATTTGAGACCTTTCAATTGTTAAATTCTATTAATTAATAGTTATTAAGTTTCAATGGTCGAGCTTCTAATATTTGGTAACTATTAAAGCTGAGTTATTTAATTTCATCTATATTCACTTAATAATTTGACAGTGGACACGTATCAAGCCCTTACACAAACATTGGGCACATTGTTTGAGAAATATTAATGAAATGCACAGTGTAATTTTTTTTTTTTTTGCAATTGCAACCTATTATTTTTTAATAAGAATTTATATTTGTTTTAGATTTTTTTTTAATATACAAATTATTTTTTAAAGATTTTTTTATAAAAATAATTTAACAATCTTATCACTAACAATAGTGTATGGAAGAAGTTGAAAACGGTGCGACAGTAAGTATGAGAGAAGTCAAAAAGGGTTGGAAATTTTAGCCAAAACCCCTCAATTGGACTATTATTCGGTGAAAAGGATAGCCCAATTTATTTTACTTCATAAACTCTCTAACGAGAAAACACATAATTAGGTAAATACAAAATAAATTTTTTTTTTCTTTGACAATATTGCTAAATTAAAATGTTACTGTGAACCAAAAATAACATGTTATTGTCAAACAAAATAATTTGTTACTGTGAGACAGAATAACATGTTACTATTAAATAAAATAACCGTCAAACAAAATAGTATATTATTGTCAAACATAATAAATTCTTAAACAATACATTTTATGTTACTTTAATCTTTAATGTTAAACTTTGTTAATAATCATTAAACACTCTTGAATTATGTTTCTTCCTTCATCAGCCTTTAACGCCAAAGTAATAAAAATAATTTTTTTAGAGTCAAACTAACACAGACCAAGTATTAATTTTATTGGGTAATGAATTCCTAGTAATTGAATTTTCGCTTTGTATTTAGATTTTAGTCAGTTAAACATAAGCTTCCTTTATTAAGGTGGGTTAAAAACACTTCTTAATTTTTAATTCATTTTAAGTTGTATCATCTCTCAAATTTTTTACATAATTTTTTTTAAAAAATTAAAAAATCATTTTTTGACCATTTTTCCAAAACACCCCATAATAGTTCTTTCGTCCCAAAATATTAATTTCTTATTTCATTTTTTATTATTTCAAAATATTAATCTCTTTTCAAAAATCAATGATTAAAATAATATGAATTTTTATTTTGTACTTCTTTTATATTTATTAACAATACAAAAAAGTACAATTGACAATTGATATTCTCAAAAAAATATATTATCAAAGGTTAAATTCTACCAAAAAAAAATAAATTCTCCAAAAGAGACTATTATTTCAGAATGGTGGAAGTAATGTTTTAGGATTAAATTGATAAAATTAAGATATTGAGAATTAAAATAACATAAAGTTCATACTTTAGATAATATTTATATTTTTTCATTATCATTTCATTAACTATTTAAATGATTCGTTTAAAATTAAATTAAATTAAATTAATTAAAATTAAAAACTTCAAAAATAAAAACAATAAAGAATTACAAATATCACATTTCACATTTCACGTGCAGTAATATACCATTGATTTTAGGTCATGTTTGTTTGGCTCTTTAAGAATGGAGATTTAACTAATAGTATGTAAAACTCACCTAAAGAGTATTTGGTTATAGACATAAGTGAAGGGATTAACTATCCCCTTAGACTAGTAATTCCCTCATGTGGTAGAACTAACAAAGTCATGGAAATGTTGAGATTAAAAATTGAGTGAAGTAATTAGTAAAATTTTAAATAATTTTTAAGCAAAAATTATATTTTTTAAATAAAAAAATTATTATAATATTTTAAAAAATGATTTTTTTTAAGGTCTCTGATATTAAAATTTTATAAGATAAAGGACATATAATATTTTCATAATAGTTAAGGTCCCTCAACATTTTCATAGAAAAAATTCAACTCAGCGAAATTTTGTTCAACTTAAAACTCCTTAGTGTACTTTTTTCAAATGTAACAATATAATGCTCCAAACTTTCCCAAACATAACATTCTAATATAATACACTCTAATGAAACACACAAAAAGACTCCTTAGTGTACTTTTCTTAAACGTAATACTCCAATCAATGTAATCTCAAACGTAACATTCCAATATAACACACATAAAAAAATTTCTTAGTATATTTTTCTCAAACGTAACACTCCAATCAATGTAATGCCAAACATGACAATCTAATATAACACACAAAAATACTAAAAAACTTCTAGTATACTTTTTACAAGCGTAACACTCACAGTTTGAAATTATATATTTGTCCAAAACTTACTACGAAATTTTTGTATTCCTTTTCGAATGGTTCGAAGAATCCTACATTTTTTTTTTTTTGGTGTCAAGTGTTGAGTGTTATGTTGGAGTGTTACACTAAGCATTTTTTTTTTTTCAGAGTTACATTTGAAAAAAGTATACTAAATTTTTTTTTTGGAATCTTACATTAGAGTATTACACTAAGAAGTTTTTTTTTTTTTTTTTTTTTTTTTTTTTTAGTATTACATTTGAGTGTTACATTTGGAAAAAAAAAAAATATACTGGGGAGTTTTTTTGAAGTCTTACATTTGAGTGTTATGTTTGAAAAAAAAATATACTAAAGAGTGTTTTTGAAATCTTACATTGGAATGTTACGTTTGAGTGTTACAGTTTAAATTATATGTTTGCTCAAAACTTACTAATGAATTTTTGAATTCCTTTTGAAATGTTTGAAAAATGTCATATTTCAAATCATTTGTCGTACTTTTAAAATATTTGAAAAATCTCACATTTCAAGTCATTCCAAATAAAAAAGATTCTCATATAAAAATTAATCCCAAATTTGATTCTCATATATTGTGTATCTTATCTTTCTAGCATAAAAGGGAAAAGATTATAAGAAAATATAATAGAAATAAAGGTATAACTGTAAATCTAATTTTCAAATAATATATTAAATCTCTCTTTCCAAAATCAATGGGACTAATTGGTTTATAAAAAAACTTTTAAGACAAAATAGATCACCATTCCCGAATATGAGATTTATAGGTAAATTTTCCTTTAAGGAAAAATTAGTTAAACATCCCTCTCCAATTTTGTGTAGTAAGAGAGGTCCAAGATTTTTTTTATTAGCTAAGGTCTCTCGATATTTTCACAGAGAAAATTCGACTTAGAAAAATTTTGCATGACTCAGAGAAATTTTGATGATTTTACAGAGAAATTTTCCAAATTTCTCTAGTATGATCATAGAGAATTTTGAAATTTCTTTGAGTTGGAGGCGAAATTCTCTTTTAGTGTGCTACATTAGAGTGTTACATTATTGGAGTAGCACATTAGAGTGTTACATTCTTCTTCATAATGTGGGATTTGTTTTAAAAAGAGGAAAAATCCAAAGCCTCTATAGTGCAGATTGCCCAAATGTGCAATTTTATATTTGGAGAAACTCACTTTTATCTCTAAAAAATTATACTTAAATGTATAAGTGACTACCATTTTGTGTAATTTTTACTTTAATGGGACTTTTGGGTTCATAAGAAGAAAGAGAGGACTAAAAAGTTCATAAGATCATATTTTGAGATTTAGGTTAAGTTTGGCTACCCAAAATAAGTACATACTTTTTATCTTTTTTCCATCACATCATCTCTCTACTTTTCTACACATCTTTTCGTAAAAAGACAAAAAGTACACTTATTTAGGTCATCCAAAACAACCCCTTATTGGTACTTTACCTTAAAAAAATTACTAAAACTTAAAAAATCTATATAATAATATACGAAAAATGGGGTTTCTAACCCACAAGCCTTGTGGAAGTTTCAATATCCCAATCTTAATTTTCTAATTTTTTGATTTAAAAAAAAAAACTCAGTATTTATTAATTTCGCCCAACCCCCAAGCCTTTTAGGGAATTGGTCAAAACCCTCTCATAATAAAACTTTAATGCATTACAGACAAGCATAAAAAAATTCCTTGAAAAGTCCAACACGTATAATTATTATCAAAATATTAAATTTTAATATAATATAACTTTTGGTGTAGATGTCAGTTTGTAATAAAATTAGTATTTTTAGAATTCTCTCATTAAGATCTATCAAATAAGATCCATGTTGACTATGAAATTCTTAATATATATATATATATATATATATATTATTACCTTTGAAAGTGAAGTAAATAGTAAGATGTTACTTTGTTTGACAGTTACTCTGTTTGACAGTAACATATTATTCTGTCTCACAATAACATGTTACTTTGTCTGACAGTAATATATTATTCTGGTTCACAGTAACATAACATGGTACCCTAATAATATTGTCCAAGAAAGAAAGAAAAAAAGAGAGGATATTTTGCTTTATCCTTATTTAATAATGTATTTTTTCCTTAGGGGGTTTATGAAGCAAAATAAATTGGGCTGTCCTTTTCACTAAATAAGGGGCAATGAAGGGGTTTTGGCTAAATTTTCCAAGTCTTTTTGACTTTTACCATATCTACTACGGCATCCTTTTCAACTTCTTTCATACACTACGGTTAGTGATGAGATTGTTAAATTATTTTTATAAAAAATCTAAAAAAAATAATTTATATATTAAAAAAATATCTAAAACAAATATAAATTCTTATTAAAAAATAACAGGTTGCAATTGCGGGAAAAAAATAAAATTTGCACAGTGCATTTCGTTAATAATGCTTAAAAGATGTGCCAAATGTTTGTGTAAAGGCTTGACACGTGTCCACTCTCAAATTATCAAGTGAATGTAGATGAAATCTAATAACTTAACTTTAATGGCTAATAAATATTAGAAGCCCGACAATTGAAGCCTAATAACTATTAATTAATAGAATTCAACAATTGAAAGGTCTTAGGCCACATCACTTTGTCTTCTCAAATATTTCATTTTTTTGGTTCATGCATTCGTTTTAATATTGATAGAGAACTAAACGTATAGAAGAGTGAGCGACATTAAAATTATATATTGAGATATGTAATTGTTGTGACAAAAAATAAAAGTTGTCTTCCTTTTTCTATGGCGATTTATCTGGTTATATCTCCAATTAAAATGTCAGGTGTGCTTCTACATCATCATTGAACGTTACTTTTATTTTTTTTAGATATTTTGTCTCATAATTGTTTGTATTTTGTGTTATGAAATTATTACATTTGTATTTGCTAAAACTATTGGATGGACCTAATGCAAGAAATGTAGACTGTTTCAATGTCATTCTCAAGATTAGAAATATAAAAAAATATACATAAAAAGTATATGAATAGATAAGGTTTTACAAAATTTATTTGCGAGTCTCACTTCTTGAAAATAATATAATTTATTTATTTTTTGTATTATATTCTATGTTTGGTTTCTGTGTGTTTTTTTATATATATAGTTTTCTTTGTTTTCTTTAAAAGTTTATTTTTTAAAATTAATGAATAAATAAGTAAATCATTTTCTATTTCAAACAATTTCATTTTTGTTTTTATTTTTTATTTTTTCTTAAAGTAGTTTTAGTTTTGGGCAATTATTTACTTTTTATTTTATTTTATATATATTATAATTTTGTGCATTTTAAGTGTATGATATTTTCACTAATACATTCGGAAATGCACTACGAAAGAAGTATTATGCGAAAATCAAGTAAGAAGAAGAAAAATAAATAAAATAATACGATGAATGTGAAGCAAAGATCGAAGATTAAAACTCCCAAAGCAAATAAGTAAACAAACAAGCAAGTAGAATAAAATATTTAACAATAGACATTTGAAAATTTGCAATAAAATTTTATAACTTTTCTTTTTGCTAAGAAAATTCTATTTGGTACTAGCTAAATAAAATGCTTTTAAAATAATTTTTTTTTTTAATTTGAAATTAAAACTATAGTAAATTTATATAAGCATAATTGCTAATCACACTTTTTTACTTAATGTATAATATTATATTGGCTACCTTTTTAATATTTATTTTTTAAAGTATTTATATAGAAGTAAAAAAATGTCGTTAGGAATAAATTTTTCCTTAATTTAGTTATAAAATTTGCCCATACATTATTTTTAAATTTGAAAAAAAGCAAACATAAAATAATTGATTCAAGATAGGGAAAATTAGTCTAAGGTCCCTCTCTCATATTTAGTAATGGAAGAGATCCACAATATTATTTTATGATGTCTAAGGTCCTTCAACCCCACACTCATATATTACAGAGAAATTTCTCTCTCTCTCTCTCTCTAAACTCTGTTCCTTTGTTAAATTCATATCTTCTTCTCTCTCTCTCTCTCTCTCTCTCTCTCTCTTTTTCTCTCTCACTCGTTTCTACATCTCTTTCTCTCTCTAAAATGTTTGTATTAGGGCATCCAAATCAGAGCCATCCAGAGGCATTCGAGCTGTAGGAGGGCATATAGGGCTTCAGCTTGGAGAGTCATCGACTGAGGTTGCTCCAATCGACAGCGAGCGATCCAAGGTTCCTTAGTCCGAAGTAGGTCGAGCAGCCTCGATCAGTGGTTCAAGCGCATCTTCGACCATTGTTGGGATTTATGAGGGAATTACAATGTCGTGGGGTGAAGATAGGGTGGTCACACTGAAGGATGATCAATCAGGCTTAGACGTGGATTGAATCCTGAATCTCTCAACCTAATAATTTTGATAATTCTAATTCAGATTAGGGTTGTTCGAGATCTCTCAACCTAATAATTTTGATAATTCGGAGCCAACAATCTTGACTTCAACCTCTAAGCCCCCTAATTCAGAATTATTAGCTGTCCTAATTTGCTCCACCGAAGTGGTGGCGCTCTGGTTATCAGCGGTGGTGTCCGCCACCTCCGTCTTCACTTTCTTAAAGTCTCTCTCCACCTGAACTTGTTGCACTGCCAAGTCCTCTACTTTCACCTTCAGCTCTGGTTGTCCAAATTATGAGAATTATTAGGTTGATTCTGATACCTTCATGCTCTTTGGCAAGTTGAGCTTCTTGTTTGCGCCAATGATATTGGAGACTTTCAGAAGCTTGCTAGAGATGTTTGAGTGAACGGAGCTAAAGAAAGCAAGCCAAGCTGACTTTGACGAACTTTTGTGCACGCTTGGAGACTTGGTGTTGGTCGATGTTTCGCAGTGGTGCTGGCTCGGTGCAGAGGGAGAGAAAGTTGTTTGTCCATAGCTTTCGATGGTACAGATGTTTTTGCTGGTGCTACTGGATATTCTCATCTATGATGCTGGTACTGAGGATCACCTTTTGTGGCATCTTGATTGCAACACAAACAACATATATATCACAAGTGATCAGGATCTTGTAATTTCCTACCGCAAAACTGATTCAGATGATCCATTATTAGAAAGAAAATGGTAAATCACGATCACTTGAACTGAATTTTCTCTGGGTTGAAACCAGAGAAATTCTCTGGTTTTTTAACTGAATTTTCTCTAGGTTGAAACCAGAGAAATTCTCTGATTTTTTAACTGAATTTTCTCTGTGTTGGTCCAAAGAAATTCTTTGGTTTCGAGCTGGAACCTGGAATGCTTAATTTGTAAAAAACCCAATGTTTGTGAAATCAAATTTTGAAACCCTCTTGTTGAGAAGGAGAGCAATATTGATGTTGTTCGATTTCATCTCTCATTCTCTCCAGAGAAATTTTCATCCAGAGAAATTCGAGAATTGCTCTAGAACAGGCCAGAGAAATTCCTATAATTTGCTTGACACCAAGAGTGAAGACAAGCAAAGCAGCAAATCACAGAGTTACTTGTGAGAAAATTAGAGAAAATTCAATCCTAGAGAAATTTTAAAACATAGAAAATCAAAAAATTGAACAAACCAGAGAAATTTAAATTTCTCTGGGTTGAAATTTCTCTGGATGGAAATTTCTCTGGACAGAATTTCTCTAGATTAGAATTTTTCTGGACAGAATTTCTCTGGATCAAATTGAGAGACCTTAAACATTATGAAATTATTAGATGTCCTTTATACTATAAAGTCTTAATACTAGGGACCCTAAAAAAAAAAACCCCTTGAAGATATGCTACATTTGTTATATTTCTTTTTCTGTGTGCAAAAAAAAAAAAAAAAAAAAAAAAAAAAATTTTAAAAATCACAATTCATATATATATAAATAATTGTAAACACACGGGTGAAACACTAGTTAATTTTATACATTGATTCTATCTATAATATTACTAATTCGATAGTATACAAACAAACATTCTTTATCCTATATCTCTAACTTAATACCACTACACTATAATAATCTCATCATTTAATTTCACTATACTCTTAATTCCTTTTATCTTATAGAGCCAAACAAACATGATCTTTAAGTCTTACAAGATTGAATTTGGAAGAACATCTTCAATCTTCTATCTTTTATTTTATTAAATTTAAATTTGATAAATTATTATTTTTTAAATATTCATCAAATCAAGAGAGAATCAGTTTATTTACCAAATTGAAAAAATATAAAATTCTTAATTAAATTTGAATTCAATGAACATTTAAAAAGATAAAATATTGGAGATAATTTTTTTTATTATCAAATTTGATAAAAAAAAAAAAGAATAAAAGAAGAATTTTTAGAAAGATTTTAATAAAAAATTAATGAAAAAAATTGAAGTATTTTATATTAAATTAATTTTTTCACTCAAATTTAAAATTAATTTAGATGAGTTAAAGACTTGGGATGTGCTAACCAATTAAAAATTGACACAAGAGTGTGCTACAAATTAAGACCCTTCTCAGGTATAAACCCTAGCTTGAAGCCCATAGAAATAGGAGAGAGAGAGAGAGAGAGAGAGAAGAAGAAGACGAAGAAGTAGCTGTCGTTGAAGCTGCGTCCATGGACGTTGTCGCCTCCGGAGCTCTATGTTCAGGTCAGTCACCACCGAAGCTTTCTCTTTGTTTCTCTCTCTTTTTATCTTCTTCGTCTTTTTGTCCTCTCTCTTCTTCCTCTTTGTATTCAAAGAACCAAAGTATGTGAAAAAAAATGTTTTCTTTTCTTAATTTTTGTCATTTTTTGCTTATGATTCTGCTTAGATTTTGAATTTATTGCTTATGCCCATACTTATACTATATGAATGCAAGTTCTTAATTTTTATTGTTATGCTTTAGGAAACAAAAAATTAGTTACTGTGATTGGAAGATTTTGAATGCTGCTTCCATTAAATCAATTTGAAAATATAAACATTCCAAAAAGTTGAAGTCTTCAAACAGGACAACACATCAAAGTGGAATTGTGAAACCCTGCTTCACCAAATTGAAAATTCCCTTGACAATGCAAGTCAGTACATTGGTGAGCTGCACATTGTCAAACGACTACATATTACAAGATAGGGAGATGAGTACTCTATTCCTCGTTTTATAGTTTGTTTTACTTACAATTGGTAGGATGGGAATAGGGATAGGAAGGGAAAACTGCATAGAATATCGATTAGACACTAACCCAGGACAGGCACATGACACCACATAAATTTTCAAAAAATACAGAACACACGATATGTAGAGTACACATGCAAAATATATAATTTCATATATTAATTATATGAATATTTAAGGGAAAGATAATCAATGTGTTTGATTTCAGTTTTCCAAATTTAATTTTCTAAAAATTGTGTTTTTTGTTTTTCGTATTTTTTTTTTTGTTTTTAGTGAATATTTTTTAAATTTTAAGCATTTTTTTAAATTTTTTTAGGTGCATCTTACGTAGATGTATCTAAATAGTAAAATATTTGTAAAAAAATATTTTAAAAAATTAATAAATACAAAAAAATACAAAAAATTATTTTTTTGTATTTAGTGTATTTTTTAAAGATTTTTTTCACAAATATTATACTTTTTAAGAGTATTTATGTTAGGTGTGTCTAAAAATTTTTAAAATTGCTTAAAATATTAAAAAAATTCATTGAAAACATTAAAATACGGAAAATAAAAAAGTAGAATTTTTTGAAAACTGTTTGATGAAATCAGAACCAAACAAGCTGAATAATTTTTAAAGTCTTAAGGGAGAAAAACATGTATAAATTGACATTGTTTTTGTTTTATCTTTGAATTCCAAGTTAGTTTTTTCAAACGTGTAATGTGTTTCATGTGTGTCAATGTTGGGAAGTGTCTGACGAGCGTCATGTCGTGTCGATGCTGGACCAGACACATTATTTTTTTAGAAGTGTGTGTGCTTCTTAGCCATGCATCACTCCTGGTAAGAGAGCAAGTCATCCACCAGGTTAACGTCTTGGTCTTAATGCACTCCTTACTGAAATAGGTAGAGTTTCAGCTCATTTATATGTGAGTGCACAACATATTGCGGCCTTGATGTAACATTTCCATCCTCATTCACTATCCATAATTAGGTATACGACAAATTGGTTTGTTTATGCATGTAACACAGAAGTCTGCAGTAAGAACCGCCTTTATTCATTTTAAGTTATGAGCAAATGAGATAAAACCCTAAATATTTTGTGTTTGCATACTGTTGAAATAAATGACTTATTCCTTCTACTTGGGGTTAATTTTGTTGATCATCTTTGCCATTTTGCTTCACAAAGAGTCACCTTTTAGTATTTTGAATTTTGTAATGTTATCATATGCTTCGAATAACATATTTCACCTATTCACTAAAAAAATCGTTTCTGCACAAGACTATTGATTACAGGAAAGTCTGGGAGAGGTAGTAGACAGGTAGCATTACCCTCACTTTTTAGTGAAGAGACCACATAGCACTTGCACTGGCATCGTGTAGGTTTTGACTTCTATTTTTCATACCCCCTTGATCCTTGTTAATGCCTCTAGTAGGTTGAAAGCATATGACTCGGTGATGTTATTTACTGTGTCACCAGTGGTGCCTGTAGTGGCTTTAGTAGTTCAAAATCCTGTTACGTTTCATATTGGCACAATCTTTAATCATTGCACATGATTATATTATTCATTTCACCATTGTTTTTCTCTCATCCTCAGCATGTGCTATATCTAAACTTATTTATGACCAAAAAAAAAAAGAAAAGTGTGCTATATCTAAACTCACTAATTCTTTGTTTGTAGTTTCTTTCCATGGTTTTGAACTTATGCATCATAAACATCCTGGGTTTAGTTAACTGTGATTTATAGAAATATTATTTGTCTATTTTGGCCAATAGTTTGTGCTACAAGGGATGGCTATTCTTGTGGCCATCTTGGGTATCACCAACCTGTCAAGTTAATTTCTCATTTCTAGTTAGTGTATGAGCATTTACTACTTACCTTTGAAATAAGAAAGGGTATGGAAATGAAATCTAGCATTTATGCAACTGTGTAATTTTGTTTTGCGAATTAGGACATAATAAATTCTTGTCTTGGGGAAGATCATACTCCCCGTTTCCCTTGTAAGCATAAATCTAATTTGTATTATGTGCCATTTAAGTATTTTCATTTTGTATTAGTCATGTCCCTACTGGTTCAGAAGGTTTAGCAAAATTGTCATGACTTAGTACAAATCTTCTAGTTCCTGATCTAGTTGCTCTCGTCTGCAGGAAATGCTTTTTCACTGTAGGAACCTACCTACTTTCTAGTGTTTGAGCCATCCATGTCTGCTATTTTTTAAGTCGAAGTATAATCCCGGAATGTCAGTTCACTGGGATATAGCTCAGTAATCTGGATCTTGTTAGATTACTTCATAGCTCGAGAAAGGTTGATTTGCTTTATTTGGCACCATGACAGAAATCTTGTGCTACACAGCTTTCAGACAGCTGTTGCAAATGTTCTTGGCTATAATCTTCTTCCATATTTCTGAATACATTTTGGCAATTTCCATCCATGGTAGATCAAACGTGACTCTTACGTCTCTTTTAATTAGCAAAAACTATCTCGTGGCAATGATTTGTTCATTGCTAGAGTACCTTCTTGAAGTTTACTTTTTCCCTGGGTTGAAGGAATACTGGTGGATTAGCAACTTGGGGCTTGTGATGGTTGTAATTGGGGAAATCATACGGAAGGTGGCGATTGTAACAGCTGGTCAGGCCTTCACTCATCGCATTAAGATTTATCACGAGGAGCATCACAAACTGGTTACTAGTGGAGTATATAGATTTGCTCGTCATCCAGGGTATTGTGGGTTTTTCATTTGGTCAGTAGGCACGCAGATAATGGTTTGTAATCCACTATCAACAATTGCATTCACCATTGTTGTTTGGAGCTTTTTTGCAGAACGGATACCATATGAGGAGTTTTTCTTGAGGCAGTTTTTTGGCTCAGAGTATGATGAATATGCCCGTCGAGTTCCTTCTGGGGTTCCATTTGTGAGCTGAAAAATCTGCAGTTTTTTTTTACCAGATTTCCTCAAGAAAGCAGCTTTATATCTACCAGTTCCTGTGAAGATATTTTGAGTGGCAGCTTGGCTCTCACTCTTCTTGTGGTACATAAATTGGAATGTGGAATATCAATCAGACTGATACCAAACCATTTTTATTCTTACTATTATTATATGAAAATGTAGGAGGATAGGTTTGGTGTGCATTGCTTGTAATCTTCATGTATTATGGCTTAATTTTGCATTCGTATGAAATTTGAAAAGCCCTTCTTATCTGTCTTTGTATGTTACAAGGCTTGGGTCTCCAACAAAGTGTAAATGGGGCTGCAAAATGAATCATGTTACTTGAGTTGAACTCGTGTTTAACTCGTTAAAAATTCATTTGAGATCAACTTATTATATAAGCAAGTTGAGCCTGAACACATTTTAAAATTTAATAATTTTCGGACTGAACTTAGACAATCTACTACTCATAAATAAAAAATAAAAACTGTGTTGGACTTATTAAAAGCTTGATCAAGATTGATTTGTTATGTAAATAAGTCATATTCGAACACTTTTTGAAACTCTTTAAATTTTCAAGACTAGCCTAAATTACTTAGCTTGACTAGTTTTACATATCCAAGCTTAAAGCTATAAACTACTCAATGACCACTCATGGCTAATCTCAATCGTGCTGTGAATGCATGGTAGTGGGAATTATGAATCACCCATTAAAACTCATTATGCTATGGACATATGGTAGTGGGAATTATGAATCACCCATTCAATTTTGTGAAGAATAATACTATATGCATAAATTAGTATACTAACTAGTGTATCAATTGATGATGTGTCATAATTTAAAAAGTTTTTAGTGTTTGTAATGTGGTTAATGAGTGAGATCAATAATAATGTCATAACTAGTGTTGATACATTAATTGGTACATGTAACACTACCGTTTCGTGAATGAACTTTATCTTGCTGCTAGTGAAGCTGGAATTTATGATGATGATGCTCAACATTCAATGGAATACCAAAACATTCCATTTCTATTTAGATGATGAAAATATGAAAGATTTAGAGTCTGTTTGATTTAGTTTTAGAATCATAATTTGAGTGTGGAGTTGTAATTTAAGTTTAAAGTTGTGAGTGAAATTTTGAAAAGAGAAAATTTGTTTGATTATAAGATTTAAAGTTGTGAGTTGAATTGTTATTTGAAAATGTAATGCCTTTTTGTTTTGTTTAGCTTGTGTTGCTAAATTTCCAACCCCGAAATAGATCTCTAGGCTAATCGGTTACTACATGCACTTTAAGTACTCAAGCCGATACATAACATTAATAAGTATATATAACTAATGTAAGCAATTGCTCCTCTCAAACATCTTGTTCAAAGCATTAAATTTCCTGCTTTTACCTTTAACTCAGGTTGGTTCTGGAGTCCTAACATCTTGTTCAAAGCATTAATGTAAGCTCGGACACTGGAGACAACCATATCCATTCCTGCCCCAGTTCCACTGTCACCAATAGGAGAGATAATAAATCATATAATTCAAGGTATTTAAAAGTTAGCACTGTAAACTACAATCAAGTATATAGATATAATGATTCAATTATAGTCAAAAGAAAAGTAGACTTAAGCGATTGTCATACCTAAATGTATGACAGACAGTTTCTTCACTAGCTTTAGTTGATGTATGGTTGTTGTCCCCACGAATTAAAACTCGAGTGGTTGCTATTGCATCAATGCCTTCTGTTACAGCATTCATGGAGTACTCAAGAAGAGTTACAGGTACCTGTATATATGAAGAAAGAGTAGTCATTACAAATAATTTTTTCCATGCTGAGAAATATGAACAAATGCAGAATAAAAGATACACAACTCAAAAGAACACTTATCGGTTCAAGCTGCACAATATTGTAACCAACTACTGCTTCAGTAATGAAGAATGATATTGTTCTTAATGATAGTAGTGCAAGGGAAGGAGGCTAAAATTATTTTGGGTTGAGAAAGTAAAAGTCAGACATGTTAATACGTTTGGTTGAAGCTATGACCATTGATAGAGTAGAATGGCAAAACAAGATTTAAATAGTCCATAAACGTTGAGTTGAGTTGAGTTTCAAACTAAAATCACATGTTCTTTTTCATTCCCAAACTAACTGTTTTGCAGACTTGGGTTCTATTTTTTATTATGTTTTTTTCTGAAGAAATTAGTTCTCAATGTAAAAAAATTCTTGTTGAAAATGGATAGTTAAATTATTATCAACAATACTGATATAATTGGGCACTGTATATTGACGATTAATTTTGGCTAAATTGTGAATAACTTTTACGTTCTGGATTATAGCAGGTTTTGGCTAAAAATTTGATACTTTTTGAGTTGTAATTGTATACAAATGTTCTACCAGGATGTAATAGCTGTACAGAAATCTCATCCAATTCTAGTCCAAACACCAGCGAAAATCTATACCCAAGGCCAAGGCCAAGGCATGAAATCTATTATGCCCAAGTACAACTTATTTGGTTCAGATATCAACTTCTAAACAAAATTACAGGGTTCGGAAATCAAATTTTGAACAAAAACCTATGGTTAGGCTATATCTTTTGGTTTGGAAGTTGATTTCTGAACTATAGGTTTTGGTTCAGAAGCTGATTTCTGAAACATAGGTTTTGGTTATCAAGTAGTTTTGTTCGGAAGATGATATCCGAATGAAAAATGGTGTGTGAACTGAAAGAAAGTAGTGTGTGGAAATAGAAGTTCCCCCATATGGTTCCACATTTTTTCAGCCCGTATCCATTTATTTAGACCTTTTATCTAGCATGAAGGTATCCCTTTATCCTTCTTCCACTCACAGAAGAGGGTGCATCTCTCTGCAAGTGTCTTTAAGTCCTAAACCTTATAGTAAGATTGTGGGGAAAGAAAATAGTAAGTTTCTGTTTCAAACCTTCACAATGTGATCAACAGCCTTGTAAGCTGAATCAACTGGCCCTGTTCCATTTGCACAAGCAATATGCTCTTCCCCATCTGCATCAATGAGTTTAACAGTTGCCATAGGAAGACCAAGAGTTCCACATGTAACCTGTTTGTCAGGTCACTTCCAACTAATTGTTAGAGCCATAGCTTAAACGAATAATGAATGACTAAGTTGAAACTCGTCTATGCATACTTGAACATCTCCAAGCTTCCAAACAACTTGTGGCTGAAAAACTACATCTGACACCAGTGCCTTCATATCATCATCGGTAATATTCTGGGACCAAACCAAATAATTTATGATTGAGGGTCTTAATTCAGAATACACAGATAACATTATAACAGTGATAACAGTAAAGTGGATTTGTGTTTTTTGTGTCCATACAAGTGTGAAGAGTAGGTTATACCTTTTTTATTTATTTTAATAACTAAAAGATTTATTGATTGAAGTAAAGGTTCTGAGGGAGTGCCTATCCAATATACAAGAACAGAGATCTAACAACTTTACACCAAAAACATAAACCTATTCAAAGGCACAAAGTCCAAACCCCGAGAACCAAACTATACAGCAAAGACAAAAAATAATCTTGATTATAAAAACAGGTCTTTTCACAATAAGTACAACCACAATACATGGATTAGCATTATAGCAAAGAATTCGCAGACAAAATTTGCATTAGAGCATTATAGCAAAGATTTCGCAGACAAATAGCATTTTCACAAGAAGTAGAACCACAATACATGGATACATGATACTTCCCAGCTCTAAATCTATTTGGCAGAGTGAAGAACAACTTTGCCAAAATTTGTTTTGCTTTTCGTCCATCATTTACTTGAGATTGCCAACATTATTTATTAAGGCAAAGAAGATGAAGCATGCTGACTACAATGCTTCTCCTATCACAAAGCATCATTGGCATGTAATCCATGATAAATCTAAACTAGTCCATTTTGTGGCCGTACGGGTCCTTAAAATGAAACCTGTTACACCTATGTCTCTGCAATATATATTTTTAACTAATTGATTTAGGGATATCAACCACCATTGTAAAGTACAAGTTATTCCCCTCTACCTTTTTCTTTTCAGCTACAGCTTTGAAACGCCAGAAGAGACCATCGAGTTCCTTACCATCAATATCATAACCCAGCTGAAATAGCGAAGTAGAACATTAATGCTTGAGATCAAAGAGGATTTTAAACAATTTTCTGAGGAAAACATGAAAATTACACTTTACCTCCGAAAGTCGAGTTTTCAAAGCATGGCGTCCGCTGCACCCAAAAGTTTTCACAAAAAATGGAATGAAATTACTCAACATATATATATATATAATAATAATAATCTAGAGAAAGAGATATTCAATCCACCAAGTACCAACACTCATCATATTAGCACCATACACTATTTACTATTCTCTCATAAAATAAATAACACAGAATATCCACCATTATTGCATTGCAAGAGTACAAATTTTATACAAGAATATTTATTGCTAGCATGATTAGAAACTCAGGCTTACACAATAATCTCCCTCTATTAAAATTTAACTATGAAAGGCCACGACAAGTTCTTTTGACTAGCATGATTCATTCGATTTTTTGGGCACCAAGTCATTTCTGTATGGTTCACCAAAAGATTGATTAATTACTATCTTATTTGGACTTGCAGATTTACTAGATGGATGTAGCTATAAAGATTTTAAAGTCCTAAATGTGTCCTCAAAATCCAAAGATGAAGCCATGCATTCAGATTAGGATGCATGAACAAAAAAACATCAATGATGAAAGACAAATTGTTCATATGACTATTCAATGGACGAAAGAGTAAGATATATTGTTGAAGAGCATATATAAGCAAATTTAATTGTAAGAAGTTTAAAAGAAGAAGAAGAAAGAACACACAGTATGGGAAGTAGAAATTTAGCATAGCATACCTGAGTTTTCCAAGGACAATACCAGACTCATTAGACCGTTGAAGCCCAATATCTTCAGGAGATATAATCTCATAAGTATTTTTATGTTTAAGCATTCCATCCTACAAAACATAAAGCATTATAAGTCAATTTTAAAGGCCTAGACCAATACTGGAGATGAGAACAAACATGATAAACTTGGGATACAGGAGACATTCGTTTTCCAACTAAGCATTACACAGATTTATATATGTGTATGTATATATTGATTGGCAACAAATAAAATTGTGTTAGAGAACGTGCTAGGGGGGCACAACCCTTATACATGTTTAAAAACCAAAAACAAAAAAAAGAACAAAAGAATAAAAGATAGACCCAACTTCCCTTGTACAATCCAAAGGTGCTTTTTAAACATGTCATTGATTTCCATCTGGCACCACCAGCTTTACGAATAACAGTCACAAATTTGATTTCTGGATGCTTCTCCTTGAATAGCCTTATGAACTCTTCCATGAAAATAAAGAAAGCACTAACAAGCTTGTTAGATAAGATCTGTCCTCCAGAATGGGACTGCTCAAGCCCTTTACATGACAACACCTCCCTAAGATTCACAACCAAATTTGACCAGCTGGAAGAATACCATTACCGGTTAGCTTCAGAACTTCAATGAAGATACCTCTACTATTTGAATACTTCTGAATCCAAACCTTAGCATTGCTGCTTCTATATTTCCTGAAAGAAGAGTTTCAATCAATCTGCTTTACAGCCTCAGAGACTGGATAGCCCAAGAGATACCCCCCAAGTCCAAGGTTAATGTGTAACTACGCATTCTATTTCTTTCAGCTATCCTTACCGTTTCCCCTCTCGAGACTTCATCGATTTGAATAATGAATTTTTTTGGTTCAATCTTCGAAGTCCCCAGATCGTTGTACAACCTATACGATCTCATTGAAGCAGAAGAGATGGAATGACGAGGGGAAAAAGAAAAGAAAAGAAAGGAATCACAGAATAGACAATAATATCTGACACTACACTTTCAGCCAAATGGGTATATTTTACTTTGGATTTTATGAGAAGAAAAATTAACTCGTAAAAGCTTATTTTACACCTTATTGAGCTGATTTTTTCTTTTACCAATCAACCTTTCCCTCTACTAGAGACCTCATTGCGTACAGACCTTTTCTTCACTAATCAAAATCTGGGACATTTTTTCTTGTGTGTTTACGACACCATCTCAACCACTTTCAACATGGGTAGATTACATCTATTCAAACAACACCACGAGATACCATTATAAACAGTCGCATTTGTAAGGGAAGGTTCACAACAAAAAATAATTTATTAAAAACAATTAAGATGGCAATGATGTCAGAAAGTAGATGTGCACTTAAAACATGAAGGACAAGAACAATCAAGTAATAAGATGTCATATAAGAGAAAAACATAGCAATGAGTCACATGAATGTACAAGTTAGGGATACTAAACTGATAAGATGAAACAAATCATTGTATCATTTTTATTACAACAAACCAACCTGATGGATACCACTTGCATGAGCAAAAGCATTAGCCCCGACAATGGCCTTGTGTGGTTGCACATGCAGTCCACTGTACTCTTCAACCTAGAAAAAATATGCATTAATTAAAAAATCATAACAGAAGCAAATTTATTAAGGAGAAAATAGATGTTAAAAGTTGCAAAACAAATCCCAGAAACACTACCATCTTGCTTGACATAACAATCTGTCTTGTATTGATCCCTGTATAAAGTCCTCCAAACTCTTGTTCTCCACGGAATTTAAGGGCCATAACAACCTATTTTGGAAGAAAAAAACACACATTAATCGAAATAAAAGTTTAAAATTAAAAAAAAAAAAAAAAAAAAAACCTTAAAAACTTCAGGAAAATTTAATATAAGTAAAAACTTTAAAAGGAAATCTTAGTTAAAATAATTTAAGGGATGCATGAGCCATACAACACACACACACAGAGTAATTTAATTTTGTATTCAGTTTCATTTAGTTTATACACCGAGAATCTTAATGGCTTGATACAGCATGGATGTTTCAATTGCAATGGAGTACCAATGTTGTAAAGGCTACATTATGTACTCTTTCAGGGACAAAGGAATATGAATGAACCCCTGTTTCATTTGTTTCTCTTTTAGGAAATGTTGAGGATGCAAACATGGACAGCATACACATAGCGCAAAAGATTGATGATTAGAAACCTTGAAAAATATAAACCATTAGGCTGCAAATTTATATGTAAATCCAAATTTAATAATCAAAACAGAATGATGATTAGAAACCTTGAAAATATAAACCATTCAGCTGCAAATTTATATATAATTCCAAATGAAATTGTGTCTAAAGCTTTCAGCAAGCCCTATGAAAGGTATTAGATAACTACCAGCACAGGAAGGAATGAAAGCTCTAGCCCTATGCCTCAAAGCCCCATTAACGCAAAACAACAATGAAGATGGTGCACAACATAGTCACTCATCATAGACTAACTGAATCCAGTTTTGAGAAAAGAAATCTTGCAGAAAAAGTCCATAAGCAAATGAAAAGCAGCTAAAAATGTTCTTGTTGCTTCCTCTAAAGGAGAAGCCATGGAAGGAACATCAGTATCAAGCTCAGAATGCAATCGCATCATTAGGTCCATAAAAGCTGTCTGAAAGCTCCATGCAGAGCAACAGAAGTCCATACACCACATAAAAAATAAGCTTCCATGAAATTAAGAGGCTGCAACTTTTTTTTATCAAACTTCGCGTAAACAACACGCACCTCCTCCAATGAAGCATTACCAGCTCTTTCACCAATGCCATTGATTGTTACTTCCACTTGTCTTGCACCTGCACATGCCCCCTAAATTTAGATGAACTAAGACATGAGTGCACCTTGGTTTATGTGGCCCTTAAATGTATACAAGAAGACCAATATAATTACATACCGCTAATGTGTTGGCAGTAGACAGCCCAAGATCATTGTGGCAGTGCGTTGAAATAATCACATTTTCAATTCCAGGAGTGTTGGCTTTTATGTCGGCAATCAATTGTCCAAATTCATTGGGCACAGTATACCCAACAGTATCAGGGACATTGACAGTTGTAGCCCCTGCATTAATAACTTCACCCAGTATCTGATAAAGAAACTTCCTATCAGATCTGTCAAGAACCAAAAGGGAATGATATGTTAACAAGAAGATATTGCCAACAAAGACCAGTATCCTAGCAAGTTGTTTCTAAATTCAATAGGAATGAAATTCAAATAATAATCAACGACAGATACCAAGTTTAACATAGCAAGATCATTAAAAGCTTTTCCAGCTGCCCTAATTCAAAACTACTTCGTGAAAAACCAGCAATAAAAAAAATAAAAACATTAGATGTAAGTTTGACAATAATATGGAAGTTTGACAAAATTCAACTAACTTTGCAACTTAAGACTTCAATATTCTTTTCCTCCCCTCTTTTCTTATCTTGGTTATGAAAAAGTTCTACACCTGAGATTATGAAACCACCTTAAGGCTCAAATAGTACCCTTCGGCAATGCAACAAGAACTATTCAGTGGTACAGCTCAAAGTGATTGAAGTAAGACATGATTGAAATAGACTTTAGCCGGCAAAGCTTGGTTCACCTCATTAAACCCTAAAATTTTTAAGAGATTTTATTTCCAAATTATTTATTTCTTGTTTTTCTTTAATTTCCTTATTAGCTATGTTAGCCATATATATATGGAGGTTGTGGAACATAAACCCTAGAGTAGGTTGTGCCGCCTTTCGTCTTCTGGTTCTACACCACCCTTTCTCCTTAGGAAGTGAGACTATTTCTTAGTTTAGCAGATGGTCCTTCTTGCCCTCACCTTTCCCTTCCTAAAAAAAAATCTCATCAATTGTTCAAATTTTTTTTGCAATCCTAATTGGAATCTTGAATATAGACAGAAAGTAAATTGGGATCCTATTCAAAACTCCTTGTACCAGTGGTGCATCATGTGTAGAAGAAACAGAGAATCTTTAAACCAGTTATTCTTGCATTGCCATCTAGTTCTTAATCTTTGGCATCATTGACTCTTTCTTTTGGTTGATTCACTTTGGGTGGCTCCAAGTGTTAGTGTTCACATGCTTTAATTGATTTCCAGGGTCTTGGAGGCAAGAAGATGGCAAAAGTGTAGTGGCTTTGTATTGTCTTCGTAATCTTTTGTGCTATTTGGTTGGAAAGGAATGTAAGGATCTTTGAAGACAAATTTGAAGATTTGGATTCGTTGTGGGATAGAGTGCGTCTCTTGACATTGTTTTGGGCTTTTGTTTCTCCATTGTTTAATGGGGATCCGCATTGGAGATATGTTTGTGGACTCCTTGTCCTCTTTGTGTCTCTATTTTAATTTTTCAATGAAGGTTCTTTTTGTTGCCGATCAAAAAGAAAAAAGAAAAAAAAAACATACATCATGGAACAATTAGTAAACAGGAATTAGAAAGCTAGAAACAAAGAAGAAATAGAAATTGCTAGTGACCAGGCACAATATCCTTCATTATTAATCAGAAGTTGTGAAGACTCACGCAAGATAGAACAAATAGAAATTTTTTGGAATTCCAGTATAAAACATATTTCAACCCTTCAATATTCAATGAAGAAAATATAGAAAACATAGTTTTCGCTATAATCAATAAGCAACTCCAATTATTGGTGACAACTTCAAAATTATCACCAATATTGGGGTACTGGCTTTCGATCAACTAATGCTACATCATCTTAAGCATAGGAAGATTTTCAAATTTGGATTTAACTTATTTCCTCAGCAAACTTATTTTACAAAACTGATCTTTATAACCAATCATCTTGTTTCTCAACAAAACTCGCCACTTTTTGTGAGAAAACAAAATAAGCAAAATAAGAGTGTTATCTTTCCCACCATTTCTCACATAATTTATAAACCAAACATGAGAAAGAGTCATTTCTCATCAAATCACCCCCATCCAAATAGAGTGTTAGCTCTATGACCCTCCAACTCAAGTAGATTATTAAACTATAATGAACCAAGCCAAACAATTGAGTTTATCAAGGATCAAAAACCGACCTTCCAGCGTCCTCTGGATTGAACGCAACGTCATCACAACCCAAACTCCTTGCATACCTCACCATACTGCGCGCCGTCTCGACCACCTCTTCCCTCGTCTTCTTCAGCTTAAACTCCATGTGAATTTCGCTCGTGGCGATAAAAGTACTAATCCTCGGCCTCTTGGCATACTTCACAGCCTCCCAAGCCGCATCAATATCCTTCTTATTACACCTCGCGACACCACAAATCACAGGCACATACCCATTCTCATCCACCGCATTACCAACCTCCTGAGCAATGATTTTGACGGCCTGGAGATCGTCTTTGGAGGAGGCGGGAAAGCCGGCCTCTATAATGTCGACGCCGAGCTTGGAGAGCTGCCGGGCGATGTCGAGCTTCTCCTTGCTGGTCATGCTGGCGCCGGGGGACGGTTCGCCGTCGCGGAGGGTGGTGTCGAGGACGCGGACGTAGCGGGGGTCGGGGATGCGGTTGGGGATGTAGTTTGGGCGAGTGACGGAGGAGCAGAGGATGGAGGCGAATGGGGTTGGTGTTTTGGGGTGAATTGAGGAATGGAGAAGGAAGCGAGTTTGGGTGGGGGTGGAGGAGTGGGAGATGGGTGTGAAATTGAGGTTTGTGAAGAGAGACGCGATGGATGCAGGGAGAGAAGCTTGAATACGTCTCTCTCTGTCTCTGTGGAGGAGAGAGAGAATTGATGGAACAGTGGGGTTGAAACCTTACTTTTTTTTTTTTTTTGTGGTACAACGGAAATGGAAGGTTGAAACCTTATCGAGAGAGAGCAAGTGACGAGGTTTATGGGTGAAAAATTAGAAAAATGGTAGGACCCAAATGTTTTTGAAAAATACTAGGGATTAAAAGTTTTACCAAATTTTTTTATTAGTGTTCGTTTGTGATGTTTTAAATAAGTGTATTTTTTGATTTGTTATGAATTATGGGTTAGGTTTAAAGTGATGTGATAGATAATAGATATGACTTAAATAAGATGATGTGACTTAAATATGATAGTGACTTTTTGATTTTTTTAGTATATGCCAAATAAGGCATAAGTGCTTGTTTGGGATAATCTATAAAAGATAAAAAGTTATTACTATTCATTAAAAACGTACCAAAAAAAAAAAAAAAAGAGTACACAAGCCAAATTTGTATTGAAGTGATGGTACAAACTCACATGTATATCGGAACATATTAAAAAAACAAAAAAACAAACAATTAGATGGGGCTTTCCTCCCGTATTTCATCGGACTAGAGAGTATTGTTGGGTCCGTGGGGACCCACCACGGGTTCCGTTTTGATAATCCGAACCGTCAATATGTAGAACTCGTTGAGTACTATATGCTTGAAAACAAAACACGTTGATCGGATATCGATAGCTAATGTGATTAAATCAGATTTTTTTTCAGTCGTTTATTTTTCACTATCTATTTTTTTTTTATACAAAACTAATTTGATCACATAGTTATCGATATCCGATCAATATAATTTTTTACAAGTATATAGTACTCGACGAGTTCTACATGTTGAATAGTTCGGATTATCGAATCGGAACCCGTGGTGGGTCCCCACAGGCCCAACATTACCCTATAGTTCGACGAAGGACTGGAGGGAAGCCTCATCTAATTGTTTTTTTTTGTTTTTTTAACATGTTCCTATATCCATGTGAGTTTGTACCATCATTTCAATAAATAGATATATATATTTTTTCTGAAGCATGCTTGCCCACCATTTCATTTCAAAGCAATTCGTACTGGTTCCTGCAATCCGTACTGGTTCTTTCAATCATCACTATCAGTATGCATAGGGCATATGGATAATAAGGTAATTTTGTTATTTTATACAATATTTTAATACACATTTTTTCATAAAAATTCAAAAAGTTATCCCAAACAATCATTTTTTTTTCCTACTTTTTTATTTAAAAAGTGAAAAAATGCACTTATATAGTTCATCTCAAATAACCCTTAAATGTTTTATATGAGTATGAGGTTTATATTAGTATGTGGGTCTTATGTAAGTTTTACATTTATATGACACATTTGATAAGAAATTTGATAATTTTTTTGGGGTCTTTAATATTACTTAATAGAGATACTAATTTTTTTACTAAATAAATAACCAAATGTTTTACCCTACACCCATGTGAGACAGTTGATCATTTATTTGATAAAAAATTTAAGGTCCATAACATTTTCATTTTTTAAATGTTTTAAAGATGTAGGACTTATATTATATGAGTCTCACGTAAATTTCACATTTATATAAAATATTTAATAGAATATTCAGTAAAATATTTAGAGTTCTTAGCATTACTTGAAAAATTATTTGGTACTCCACCGTCTCTACGTGACAATATTCTTATCAATTATAAATTTTCATGTCTCCTTATTTAATTATCTAACACAAAATCATGAATCTCATTTTTTTTTTTTTTTCCAATCACAACATCTTGGACTAAGAATGGCAAGGGTCCGGGGTGGGGCTTGGGATTATACTCCCCGTTCCCGATCCCCGAAGCTAAAGAAATCCCTGTCCCCGCCCCTGATCCCCAGCAAGGACACCACCACCCCCCGATCTCGAAAAATACCGGACCCAATTTTTTTTTTTTTGTTTTGAATTTTACATATCTCATTATATTTATTTATTCTTTGAGGCAAATAAAAATAATATATATAAAAACATAATGCAAAAATATCCAAACATAAACATCCAAGATAGTAGCAATAGCACAAAGGGTAATCTCACACACTCAACCCATACATGAGCAGCATAAGGCTGTAACACATAAACAGCGCTGGTGAGAGAGAGGAGCGGTAGTGTCGTGTCTTCGAAATCTTTTGGGCTATTTGGTTGGAGAGGAATGTAAGGATCTTTGAAAACAAATTTGAAGATTTGGATTCGTCGTGGGATAGAGTGTGCCTCTTGACATTGTTTTGGACTTTTGTTTCTCCATTGTTTAATGGGGATTCGCATTGGAGATATGTTTGTGGACTCCTAGTCCTCTTCTTGTCACTGCTGGAAAATCAGCATTTAGTGGCGTTTTAAAAACGCCGCTATAGGTGTAAAAAATGTCGCTAATTCTTTTTGCGACGTTAATATCAAACGCCGAAGTCGCGGCCGTCGCTATAGCTTTATGGCGTTTTAAAAACGTCGTTATATTAGTATAGGCGGCGTTTTTAAAAACGTCGCCAAATGTTCTACATAATAATCCAATGACGTCACCATGACATTTAGTGACCTTTTTAAAACGCCGTCATATCTTTTAAAAAAGCCTTACCGTTAGATTTAGGATTTAGTGGCGTTTTTCAAAACGCCGTGATATACTTTTTCATTTTTTTTTTTTGTTTAAATTGTGCTAATTTTAAACCCAAGAAGTATTTGGAGATTCTGAGAGACAGTTTTGAAACTGCTCTGCAAAAAAAAAAAAAAACATTATTTATAAAAGGTTATAATATGATAATTTTAAAAAGCTCAGTTGAACAAAAGCTAGTGTAAAAGAAATTGTTGGAGTTCCTACTAATACATCCAAATGCACAATTCATATAGTCAAGTAGTCTAAGAGTATACATCAATGAAAACTTTCCATAAAAAGCAATCTGCCTTATGAAGCAAAGCTCATCACGTGCAACCATTCCATGCATGCCAGCCGGAATAGAAACAGCGGAGAAGCACAATTCTTTATAAGCTTTCCTAGCTAGATGCATACGAAAATCTCTCTGAATTCTCAGACAAGAAGCTTGTCTCCTAATATTCTCGTAAACTTCCCGAGCAAGTTGTCTTGTAATCTGCACAAGGAAAAAATCAATGAGTTATATACTTTCAAGACCTCAGTGATGAGCTAATTAAAAATGTTCAGCTGAAAAGACGCATCTAACACAATTAACTACCTCTACACACATATTGAATCCGACCAATAAAGAATCTTTGCATCTTATAATTTGTAATTTGCAAAGGGTACCAGACCAATAAAGAATTGACTAAAAAAAGAAAAGAAAACACAAATAAGTAGAAATCCCCTTTACATCCTATGTCCTAATTATCAGTCTATGTAGAGGAAAGAGGAAGGCAAATAGAAGTTACTCCACAAGACTACCTCTCAGCTCTAGAAAGGTAGAACATAGAAAACGAAATTGTGCATCAGGAAATGGTTGATTTAAAGCATCTGCAACTTCGAAATCGTGCAGAGTAGTACTTCATCGTCAAGTACTTTCACCCTAAAATTAACTTTAAATCTATACTATACAATTCACTATCATGGTAAAATAAACTTTAAATCTACACCATGCCATTCACTATCATTATCATAATGAAATTGTAGGCAAGTTTTCATAGTACCTAGAATTATGCTCTTTTTGCATTTTCATCACCTGCTGGAAGCCACAAGTCATGTTCAAGTCCCAATTAATTCTTGGACAAATCAGAACTACATGAATCATGGATACATGTATGTAATCTCCATTTGTATTATACATTGGAATATCAAAAAATATTGAAATAACAAAAAAAATTTAGGTCAAGATTGATTGAAGGGCCAGACGAGCAGATAAATGCACCTACCGCATGTGCCGAAGCTCCATGACTGCAAACATGTTTGGGGGCTTGCGAATACAAGCATATCAGAAATCTACTTGGCATTATCTCCAGCACTCAATTTCATTTCTTTGCTCTCTTCCTGCGTTCGGAGAACAGAGGGGAGAGGCGCAGCGATTCTAATCACCTGCAATAATACTGAGGAATTTGCAAAAATCTTCAGCTTCACCAAACAATTTATGTAATCGCTTACAAGTATCAAGGAAATGATCGAAGAACTTGAAGAGCGGATCAAGAAATCAACATAGTTTACTAGCTTTTTGTTTACTTGTTTTCTTGCTAAATCTATTTCGCTAGCACTGCAATATTATTTCGTCAATAGTGTTTTGATTGCACAATTCAAGTTCAAATTACTACACCACCTAGCATTCTTTTGAGGACCTACTTGTTTCGACAGATTATCCAAAAGTTTTAGATGTTTCTTTATATTAGTAGATACACAAAAGTACTTTTCTGCAGATAAATTCAAAATTTTAGATAAATGCTATTCATCAGATTATTTCTTTTACAGGTTAGTATCTGGTTTCAATCTGAGAAGAACAAAAATGAATGGCATATATCTTTTTCAGGACAGTCAAAAGAATAATGAATTTGAATTGTGTCAATTCAACATGGCATATCTCATAATATACCCATGCATCATATCTATCTATTTATGGAGGGAGAGGAAACTACGTACCGTGTTTCCTTAAAAGAAAACTCCTTCAGTCTTCTAGCCAACTCAATTTCAGTAGCTGCAGCTCCTGGTACTATACAACTGTCCCTGCACATTGCCTAGCACAAAGATGCATAAAGCCACATTCAGATTAGCTGCTTAAGGTCCAGTAGAAACTGATGCAATACTTTTTATAAAAGATGACCTACCTAAAATAAGTATCGTAGATGTGTTGGACAGAATTACCTTGTATGTATTCACACCATCATCAACTGCTCTTTCAAGGTCATCTAATATACTATCGGTACTTCCTCATAAGACCACAGTGCATACAGAGTTTCCACTTTATTCATTTCTCACAATGGTGACCTATTATTTATTAGATATAAAGATCATGTTGGGGAAGAAGAAGATGAAGAAACGTAAGGAAAAAGCCCAAAAAAATAAAACCAAAAGCAGCTTGATCATACCCTAACACCGCCAATTTCCTCCACAGACACAGAATCAATATACCCGAAATCACAATGATAGAATTCCACATCACCTTAATGAAATATAAAATGTCATGGAATATTTTGGTTGCACAATGCCTTAGTTTCTACTGATTTTTTTTTTTTTTTTTTTAAAATTATAAAAGCTTGCCTAAATTGCTCACCTTACCACATTTTGCAGCAGAGTTTCTATTTTCTGATTGGTTTCCTTCAATTTTGTATGTTTGACCAATTTTTCCAAACTCTTTTCAAGTCCTTCACTTCTCTTGTTGTATTGGTCGATTCTTTTTTACCAATTATTTAGAATCGACCAATACAACAAGAGAAGTGAAATTCCCTGCCTAAAGTGAGGAGTTCCCTATCATGGGATGAAATTTTACTATCCAAAGCATGCATTCAAACTGTTTCTTGAAGCAACATAAAGAAACTTGTGCCATTAAAGAAACAATTTCTTGAAGTCACTAATGTCTTCATATGAAGTTTCAGATATCATTGATAGAATGCCAAGATAAAACAAATTACCTTCTCTGTTAGATATTTGAAAGCCACCTTCTTCTGTCCTGCTTCATATATATTGCATTGTGAATATATCTGAAGCCAAAAAACCATAAACATTTCATAAGAAGTGGCCAACCATGTATAATATCTTTTAACACCTTAAAATTCAAACCAACAAAAAAGAAGAAAGAGGACGCAGATGATGAAGAAAGCAGCAGCTGGAAGCATCTTTACCTGTGATTCTACACTCAGCCAAAAAGTGATGATTTCATGCTTGTCAACTTGTTCAGATACTTCTTCTTCCATAATGACGTCTGTATCCTTACAGCCTTCATTTTCATCACATGCACTCTCAGATGTGTTTGGCTGAGGGTCCCCAGAAGTTCCCAGATTGCCCACATGCATGGCATTTGTTGATTGAACACCAACTTGATCAGCCTCCTCAACAATTTCCATTTCTTCGTCACTGTCATCATCAACATGAGGTAAAGTCATTGGATGATTGAGGCGAAATTTCAGGAGATTCAAGCTTCTACGGGCATTCCACCCTGTTGAATAACCTCCGTAAGGGTCAGCTTCGTTTCCATTTCTTCATTAACGACTGCCCTGTTCTTGATAGCCTTTGCACGCTGGGCAAATCTCAGTGTGCTTAGAGTCTCACTCTTACAGCTGCATTACTACCTCAAGTCAATTTCGCATGCGCCAGAGGAATTAAAAATTCAAAGACATGCTAATACATGCTAATTTCACCTTTGCACAGGAGAAATGGCACAGACCATTGCTAGTTTTGCATTTCCACCAAGAGATTCCTGCAATAAAAATGTCATCCTGAGGAAAAAAAAATAATAATTTTCTCACAATAACTTCGATTATTTTCAGAGAGTAAATTCATTGAGCATATAATGAATGTAACTAGAATAAAATCTGGTTTCATTCTCAACAGAAACAACACTGGAAACATCATCATCACAAGTACAGTTTACCAGGGACACAAATTTGCAGGAAGGTGGTTGAGTACCCAACAGCATATGAATATTTAAACCCACCATGTCCCCTTGTCCTAAGATACTCGCAACGGTTGGATTTCGCGACAATCTCAAGGCATATGAATATTTATTAAAATTTATTAAACATAAGTACTAAATTAATTGAAACTAAACTAATAAAAAAATTTCCAAACAGAGTTTATTAAAATGAATTGATTGTAAATTTTTTTAAAGAAAAAGAAGAGTTGATTAACTAATTCCAACATCCAACTCATTGATATCATAGCTACAAGCATCTGTGCCATGTGATCATCAATAAATACCATACCAAAACATCAATCAATTTCACATCCAAAAAAATAATCAACTTAATCATAGTCCAAATTGGATATAATACAGATCATTTATTTTTTCCCACTAAAAAGATAGGGAAAATAAATGTGAAGCCTACATGATTTATCAATAAAATCTTTATTCCAGGGACTGCAATCCCTTCTTCTGTCCATACATAAAAATTGTTAAACCTCTATAATTAAAACATAAGTACTACAAATTAAAAATGAAATAAATCAAAAAAAAAAAAAATTTCTTCTTGGATTGATGTTAATAGAACAAAAAAACAAAAGAAAAATGTGCATAAGGTGATTGATTAGTCCATCTTTGCCAGCCATAACTGTGGATACATAGCTCTGAACTCACAATAGCAGTGGCATTGGACCAAAAAAAAATTCATGAATAGTTTAGTAATTAGGAAATATAGAGAGAGGTGAAAAAATTAACTTTGTGTTTGGTTGAAGAATTTGGAAAAAGATTTAGAAACGAAAAGAAAAAATGTGTGTGAAACTAAGTGAAATATTGTATTCACGTTTCACCTAAATAATTGGACTTTGATGCAGTTTTTTGTTGGACCTTTTCTTTAGATTTAATTGCTACTTGCTTAATTATAGATAGAAACTACCATTGAAAGTATTTGTAAGCATTACATGATTATTTGGCAATGCTTACCAGGCTTGATAACCCAGCTTGAAAAATAAAGATCTACATGCCTAGGCTTTTCGCGCCTTTGTAAAGCTGGATATGGCACGCCCTGCAATATTACAGCTTCAAGTTAAAAGCTATTGTCCATACACCAACACAGCCAATATACACAAACATTTGAAAGAAATTTGATTTTCCAAAGAAAAGCAAGAAGTTGGAAGATATTTCCATGTCTTATTGCCAACACACACACACACACAAGAAAAAAAACTAAAAGAGAACTAGGTAGAAGTCAAAGCAACAACATTAATATATACCTTGACCCAAACAGCCAAAGATTCATCATGTTCTAACCACTTGGATTCTGAAAGAGAAGACTCTCCCTCCTTGTTACTCAACACCCTGCTTTCAATAGTATCTACAAGTAAATGGTCGGTCTCAGAGGCCAGACAAGACTCTGCAAAAATCCTGTCCATTCAAGTTCCCATCATTTGCATCTTGATTTAAAAATAGAAACATTTCCAATAGACATTATTAATATATATATATATCAGTATATATCATTTATGTATCTGCACATTGATACAGAAATCCCTCCCTCCAGGACCAAACTCAGTAATCCCCTTGCCTATCCTCCAAAATCCGACGATCTACCTACCCCTTCCCAGCCCCTCCACCATTGCAGAACCATAAGAGAGAGAGAGAGAGAGAGAGAGAGAGAGATGAAGGGAACAACAAATAATCGTACAAATTGAGTCAATCCGAACATACCTCAAGAATCGAACTGAGATTTTTTCCAGATCGGAGCTTGAAATGCGAGTAATCGAGGGGTCAGAGTTCAGATCTGAGCTTCTGGAAATCACTGAATCTTTGCAAATGAGCCGGTGGAGCTCGCTACCTCACCGGTGCAGCTTCGAAATCGCTTCCATGGGGCTTCGATCTGAATCTTCGATGAAGCTTAGGTATGAATCTTTGATGGAGCTTCAAAATCGCTTCGATGGAGCTTAGAGAGGGTTGAGAGGGAGAGAGAGATGTGTGCGTATAAGAGTTGAGAGAGAGAGAGTTCTGAATCTTCAATCAAAATAAGGTTCTGAACCTTTAGAGAGGGTTCTGATTCAAAATAAGGTCTCACAAAAGGAGGCGCGTGTGGCACCGCATTTGGAGGCGTTTTCCCATTATAAAACGGTGCCGTCTTGTCCAATAGAATATGCGGCGTTTATAAAACGCCGTTAAATACTAATAACAGTGACGTTTAAAAAACGTCGTTAAAAAAACGCCACCGTATCCCTTTTTTCCTGTAGTGTGTCTCTATTTTAATTTTTCAATAAAGTTTATTTTTGTAGCCGATCAAAAAGAAAAAAGAAAAAAAAAAAAACATATATCATGGAACAATTAGAAAACAGGAATTAGAAAGCTAGAAACAAAGAAGAAATAGAAATTGCTAGTGACCAGGCACAATATTTTTCATTATTAATCAGAAGTTGTAAAGACTCATGCAAGATAGAACAAATAGAAATTTTTTGGAATTCCAATATAAAACATATTACTACCCTTTAATATTCAATGAAAAAAAAATAGAAAACACAGTTTTCGCTATAATCAATAGCAACTCCAATTATTGGTGACAACTTTAAAATTATCACCAATATTGGGGGTACTGTGGCTTTCGATACACTAATGCTACATCATCTTAAGCATAGGCAGATTGTCAAATTTGGATGAAAAACCAACTTTTTAACTTTTTTCCTCAGCAGACTTATTTTACAAAATTTTAGAGTGTACAAATGCATTACTTCACCGCCGTTTGGTAACACTTATGTTTTTAGTTTTCAGTTTATATTTACAAAAATTTAAAAAATTCAAATAAAAACTTGTTTGGTAAATTTTTGATTTATAAATCAATAGTCTCGATTTATAAATTTGGCCAAAAAATGTAAATTCAAAAAATATGTTTCCGTTTTGAATTTTTTTTTTTTTACCATCCAACATTAGCCACCACCCGCCACCATTTTCCACCACTGTCTTCAGTCACCACCACCACCCACTACCTACCCCCATCACCACACCTGCCACCACCACTCACCACCACCCACCACCCACTCGCCACCACCACCACCACCAGCCACCACCCATCCGCTACCACTAGCCACCACCCACTCGCCACCACCACCCACCTCCTGTCGCCGCCCACCACCACCTACCTGCCACCCACCACCACTACCTGCCACCACCACCACCACCCACCTATCACCTACCCGCCACCACCACCACCACCCACCACCCACTACCACCACCACCACTACCACCCATCCACCCCTCACCACCACCTACCATCCACCATACACCACCACCACCACTACCACCCGCCACCGCCACCACCACCACCACCCCCACCCACCACCACTTGCCATTTCTCACTATTTTTTATATTTTTAAATTTTTTTAAACATTTTATTTAAAACAAACGCGTTTGTAGTTTATGTTTTTCTGAAAATAAACAAAAAATAAACAAAAATCAGTTTATAAAATTTTTGTAAATATAAACTGAAAACGTAAACGTTACCAAAGAGGTATCTGGGTTTTTTTTTAGTGAGCATCAAACACAAACATTTTTTTTCTTCAAAGATCAATGTTAAAAATTCTCAAAAATTTCTCCAAAGTTGCCTTACCTCAACATGAAACCATGAAAGCGTTCAAAAAGATTCAATTGGACCTTTTTTTGCAACTCCTTGATCATAGCCACTGTGGAAGAACAATATAAGAGAGGAGACATGAAAGTTATGTGGTTCGGCCGTGTTGGCCTACATCCACCGTAGAAGATCAATAACACTGTTTTAGTTTTTCACTCAAATGAATACACATGAATACTATCATATCTATAGACCCTAGATAGAGAGAGAATTATTTGGATATCTAACTATCTCAGGCATTATTATTATTTACAAATCTCAAAAGATAAGATTAATATTGTGAATTTTGTCGCTAACATCTTCCCTTAAGATGAGCAAGAATCACAAACGCTCATCATGTTTTTTTTTTCCCCTCTAAAATTTTCTCCCTCTTTTTATTTTTATTTATTTATTTTCCCCTTCTAAACTCCCCTTCCATGAGACAACACCACATCCAGTGTGCATGAATCGATCTAAGAGGAACCATAGGTGGCCAATAAATCTTAGTAGAAAATGTCCAACTTGTAAAATCCCAACCTCCTCCTCTCACTAGAGAGCCACCATATCCCAATCAACAAGATGATATTTAAATTCTTCTCGAGCTCCACTCCAAAGAAAATCACGCTGCAACCTTTTAAGTCTCTTGGCTGTAGAAGTTTGGATAGTGCAACAGTATAAAGTCAGGTAGCTCAACCTCCTAACCTCCTTTGAAACTGTTCCACCACTCCATCCTACACCACCCGAGCCTTAAAGGGATACCAAAATGATATTAGTACAACTTGCTTTATCAATGATAAGCTTTCGGCTTGATTTTCAGAATGGAACGACCTTCAAAAAAAATTGAAGTTCATCATTAATCTCCATCTTCAATTTTGGAGAATTAATGCAGTTTTACATTCAAAAAGAGTGAGGAACAAGTAAAACGCCAAGATGTAAGACATGGAGAAGAGGAGGTGAAGCAATCGGCACAATACCTAGGGTTTGATTTGCCTCACACAATTGCAAAGGGAAATTTAAAATTGCTATAAAATAGTCAAACTTGCTCTTCATTGAACTAAAGGCATTACATGGTTGTATAAGAACTTGTAAGACTATAAATTGTCATAGAACTATCTTTTGAATTTGAAACCTTTTGACTTCCAATTGAAAGCCACACAAAGCATGACCCAGTTTAGGACCATGAACCAAAACTCAGCATGTGTCCATACAAAATTTGACATTACCAAAATGCCAACTCCTAAAACCAAGGAAAGATGATAAAACTGACTAGCAAGGTAGTAATAACCTAGATAATAGTGAAAATTTGACTTGAGAGAACGGCTATGTGCCAAACGCGCAACACTTATCTAGTTTTAAATATTCTAACAAACCAAACTAAACATATACAAATCCTAAAGCAGGGCCCTGTTCTAACCAACTAGAACAAACAGCATATACAAATAGCTAGAGGGCCAGACCAATTCGTCTGATGAAATGGAGTGCCGTGGGAATCAAACTAACCAACTGAATTTGGAAGAATATATTACATAAAAATAAAATAAAAAATTATATATAAAAAAAAAACATTTATGTTCCTATAAATCATTTACTGAAAATCAACATACTCTTGACTCAACAGTTTGAGCAAGGCTAGAATGGTTTTGATAATAAATAACTCATTCATATTCATAAATTAAATTATATATGAAAGAGTATCCCTTTCTATAAGCTGGTCTTTATAACCAATCATCTTGTTTCTCACCAAAACTCATCACTTTTTGTGAGAAAACAAGATAGGCAAAATAAGAGTGTTCTCTTTCTTACCATTTCTCACATAATTTATAAACCAAGCATGAGAAAGAGTCATCTCTCATCAAATCACCTCATCCAAATAGAATGTTAGCTCTATAAAATCAAATAGATTGTAAAGTCACTATGCTTCCATAAAATCAATTAAGCTATAATGAACCAACACCAAGCCAAACAATTGAGTTCATCAAGGATCAAAAACCGACCTTCCAGCATCTTCTGGACTGAACTCAACATCATCACAACCCGAACTCCTCGCATAGCTCACCATACTCCGCGCCGTCTCGACCACCTCTTCCCTCGTCTTCTTCAGCTTAAACTCTATGTGAATTTCGCTCGTAGCGATAAAAATATGAATCCTCGGCCTCTTGGCGTACTTCACAGCCTCCCAAGCCGCATCAATATCCCTCTTATTACACCTCGCGAGACCACAAATCACAGGCACATACCCATTCTCATCCACCGCATTACCAACCTCCTGAGCAATGACTTTGACGGCCTGGAGGTCGTCTTTGGAGGAGGCAGGAAAGCCGGCCTCGATGATGTCGACACAGAGCTTGGAGAGCTGGCGGGCGATGTCGAGCTTCTCTTCGCTGGTCATGGTGGCGCCGGGGGACTGTTCGCGGTCGCGGAGGGTGGTGTCAAAGATGTGGACATAGCGGGGGTCGGGGATGCGGTTGGGGATGTAGTTTAGGCGAGTGACGGAGGAGCAGAGGATGGAGGCGAATGGGGTTGGGGTTTTGGGGTGAATTGAGGAATGGAGAAGGAAGCGAGTTGGGGTGGGAGTGGAGGAGTGCAAGATGGGTGTGAAATTGAGGTTTGTGAAGAGAGACGCCATGGATGCAGGGAGAGAAGCTTGAATACGTCTCTGTGGAGGAGAGAGAATTGACGGAACAGAGTGGTTAAAACCTTGGAAAATGTTTGAGTGTCACAATTTTTGTGGTCACAATGGCTCAAAACTGTTAAAATGACGTCGTTTTGAGTATAAAATATGTCAAAACGATATCGTTTTGACAGTTTTAGGTCATTATGGCCACAAAAATTATGATCCTCTAGCATTGACGTAAAACCTTATAGAGAGGGAGAGGGAGACGGAGACCTGAGGTTTATGGGTGAAAAATCACAAAAATGTTAGGCACAAATTAGAATATGTTTGATGGGAAAATCTACAATGTGCACCTTATAAAAGGGCATATGATATGCATTTATTGTATGGTCCATATCGTGCCACATCATAAAAAATGACCTGCTAAACCGGTCATGTAACAGGTTACAGAAAGAATCATAACTTTTTTTCAAATATCATAACAATACTAGAATGAATCATAACAATGTTATAATATTCACCAAAGTATCATAACAAAGACACTATAAATCATAACAATATAATGACAACTCATAACAAATATAGTTATTTCTAATCAATTATCATAACATTTGAATCGTAACATTTTTTATTATGATTCACCATGACAAATCATAACTTTTGGTAATACAAATCATAACTTTTACTAATGAATCATAACCACAACTTTTTTCTCCACAATCATAATAAGATTAACAAAATGTCATAACTTTTATTAATGAATCATAACCACAACTTTTTTCTCCACAATCATAATAAGATTAACAAAATGTCATAACTTTTACTAATGAATCATACACTACAAGAATTTTCACTTTTGGCGACTAAATTTTGTCACCAAAAGTTAATTTTTAGTCGTAGAAGGGTTTTAGCAACTAAATTATTTGGTGCATAATAGTCGCTAAAAAGAATTGTCGGTAAAAGTAATTAGCGACTAAAATTATTTTAGTCACCAAATGTATACAATTTTCGACTAAAATTTTAGTCGCCAAAAGGTTGGATATTAAATTAAAGTAAACTATTTTCGGCAACCAAACTTTTAATCGCCTAAAGTTCTACATTTTTAGCTACTAAAATTTTAGTCGGCAAAGAGTTCTTCTTTTGGCTACTAAAAATTTGGTCGCCTAAAGTTCCACATTTTTTACTACTAAAATTTTAGTCGGCTAAAATACTCTCTATTGCTTTATAATATTAAGAAATATGAATATCGTCCTTGGACATAGGAATTGGAAATCCAACTGACACTACACATTAGTATAATGGATGGTTTAGTGTAAATTCCGACTCCAAAGCAATCAGTAAACCCCATTTAGATTATATTTCCGAAGTAACAAGTGTTTTACTACTCTGCAGAACTAAGTTGCTTTAAATGTTAAAATATAGTGTTATATACTTAGCCACAGTTGATCTGAATTGTTGTACCTTTGTGTAACAGTTGTTGGAGAGCTTTCAGAAGGCTTTCCCCACATTATATTTTCCCCCCTTGCCCGAACGGGGAGACTTTGATCTCAAAGATGTATTAGAGTCACCCTACTTCTTCAACTGATCTGAACCAAAAGCAACTCCTTCACTTACTTGTACAGTGACACGGTGACTTTGATTTGAGAAATGTACTATGGTCACCCTACTACAACTGATCTGAACCAAAACCTACTCTTCCTCTTATGTATACTGTGACATGGTGCCTCTGTGCATGTTTCATGGTCTCTGGTCTTTCAGTTTGCTACCGTATATGGGCATGGCAAAGTAAGAGGGCAATCTCTGCTTATAATCTGGTTGGAGACTTGAGGCATGGATCGTTTGAGCATTGAGATGATCTCTCCAAGGTACAATACTACTATATACACAATTCAACCTGCAGCTGCAAACTCCAGTTTTCCGAATACAGTCAACAAAGAGATTCTTTAGCGGTGTGTGTCTACTCTGAGATGGTTTAGAAGATTTTCTGAAGTAGATTCATTGTGCAAGAAGCTTCAAGAGGTCGCCAATGTACAATTTTGCAACAAGACACATTCTTCCTCGATGAATCATGTCTTGAGCATGAAGGATATTAAGCTTTCCAATGGATCTGGATCTGCAGAATCGAGTTGACGGAGAAATGCGAAAGTTGCGGAAGGATAGTGACCTTGCATACAGATGAATTACAATTTATAGTCACATGAGGAGTTTTTGTGTGAAGTATGGTCCATATGGCTCACTAATTGTAATATTATATGCTTCTCTGTCATGTAAATTTGTGCTAGTATTATGTTAATTGAAATTAATAGTTTCGTAATGCAATTGTTGCCAAGAACATTATGTATTAGTACTATGTTTTAAATTTTTTTTCTCATTTAAGCGCAATGAAATCAAGAGCATACACAATCTTTTTCAACCCCTTCCACTCTCTGATTCTATACATCTTTTGGGGCACTTAGTCACTTAAGTTACTAGCCAACCAGAGCTAAATCAGTTGATGAGGAAACCTATTTAAACAACTCTACCAAGAATACGTTATCCGGACATAAGCGAAATTTTTTATTCAAGGAGCTCTAGGTATAAAATGTCCAAGCTTAATTCTAAAAATCTTTTGATCAGAATAAAATTTTTGTTCTTTGGAGCTCTAGGTATAAAATCTTCAAGCTTAATTCTAAAACTCATTTGATCAGAATAAATTTTTATTAAGTGTGGAGCTCTAAGTATAAAATGTTCAAGCTTAATTCAAAAAATCATTTGATCAAAATAAAAAGCTATGGGCAGAGCTCTAAATGTAAATGCAATGACAATTGACTCATGAAAAAGCTAAAACACGGATAAAAAATAATTCTCGTCGGTCATCATGATCAACACAATGGGTCAGAAAAATTGTGAAATATATACACTCAATAACAATAGTTCTAAACACCAAAGTTCACGACCTAATAACTCTAATGAGTGATAATTGGCATAAAAGCCGATACACCAAAAAACTCATTTTTATACCAAGAACCAAGTAAAACAACTAAGCGACATATAACCCTCCCTTACGAAATTCCTTCCTCTCGATGCGAGATTTCGAAGAACCAAAACAATCATTTAGTGAAGTCCGTCCATCGCTTTGATTGTCTGGATGAAGCATCACAAATATCGATCGACAAGAACAATAACATTAAAAATAAAAAATAAATAATAATAAAACTCACAATAAAGTGATAATCAATAAACCAAAGACATGAGTTCACCTTTAGGAGGCACCGTGATTCATAATCCATTTTACCGTCAAGAAATGAAGGTCTCCACTGGTCCAAGCACTCTTTTGGCATTTTATCGTCTTCAATGTTATGTCTGCCTCGTCATCAGTGCATGGTACCCTCTTTCATGTTTCAATAACGGTTACCGCATCTTACCTCGATTTCATTTCCAAGTGATGAAATTGTCATTGTTGAAGCATTGGTTTCACCGAGCTCGGACCAAAAGATCTGCTTTTCGGTGTTAAAAAGTAGGGTGAATTTGTGTTTAATGTATCTTTTGAAATTTGAAAACATTCTTTGGAAATTTCACATTTAGTGGTGTTTAAAAACGCCGCTATAGGTATAAAAACGCCGTTAATTCTTTTTGTGACGTTTAGTACCAAAGCGCCGAAGATGCGCCGTCGCTATAACGTTACGACGCTTTAAAAGCGCCACAAAATAGTATAAACGGCGTTTTTAAAAACGCCGCTAATGTGGTAAATAAGGGTAAAATAACGTCATCAAGTATTTGGCGACGTTTTAAATACGCCGTGATAGATTTTTTCCTATATTAAAAATATGACTTGAGCGTAGTGGCGTTTGGAAACACGCCATTATAGCCTCTTTTTTTTTTTTTTTTTTTTTCTCTCTTTATAGATTGTGCATTCTGTTAGATTTCAAAACCAAAATGAACCAAATTTTTTTTTAATAAATTCTAAACCAAAATGAAGCAACAAACACAACCAAACAATAAAAAGAAAAAATATTGTATCACACATGTATTGCAAACCTGTCAAATAACAAATTCAACACGACAAGCAAAAAAATATAATTTCAACAGAACTTCTACATCAATTTTCTACAATCTTGGTTAGCACAGTAATAAGCAAATAATTGTAAGGCATTGTAGAGACAATCTCTCCAAAACATTTGAGTTTGCTACACATGGATAGAAATTTGGCTTAGGCCAATGATTTAATGCAAATCTTGACCACAAAAGCTAGAGAGAGAGCGACAAATTTTATGTGAAAGAAAATATGTTGTATGAACATATTAGACCTCGATCCTCATCAATCTTCAAGCGGATATCGATTCCTCCTAGCACCAAAAGCAAATCTCTACACAATCAAAAGAGATTAAACATTAATGAAAAACTTGGCTGAAATAAATAAAAGCGCTTTCACTTGATTGATCCAAAAGCTTCACAAAAGAAATCAAGGAAATATGCAATACACATTCTACCTACTTTGTAGAAGCTCCGGACAACGAAAAGCAGTTACATTTATTTATTAATTTAATCTCTTAAACAAGCCAAATAGAGAAATTTTGACACAAACCTTTGGAGAAGCTTTGGCACTTTTCCACAAGATTGTTGCACATGCTTCTAGGCGTACCATAGGAAATGTGATGAAGAAGGAAAAAAATAAAAACAGATCCACACATGCACAACAATAAGCGAAAGGAAAATAGAAAATATTTGATGAAAGTTATGAAGTTATATCCTCTATGCAAAAGGAGTCCACATTCTAATAGAGAATATATTCACATTAGTAGGGCAATGGAAGGAATGAGAATAGAGTTGAGCTAAGTATAATCTTATCACACTCCGTTATCAACTGAAAATTAAAGTAAAAGTAGTAGTTCATTTAGTTATAAAGAATGTGAAGTAATTCATTGCCAATGAGTAGTCAACTATGGCCAGCATAAGAGGATTACCATTTGGCTCTTTGTTAACCAAACCTACAAACAATTTAAAAAATGCCATTGTAATTGGGATGGGACTCCAAGGGATTATGAAACTAAAAACCAACAATAAAAAAATTTAAAAAAAGAAAACAAAAAAGAAAAAAGAAGCAACAAACAAATAACTTTGCCAATAGTATCTACAGCCCTTATAAAGAATTTTTTTAGAGAGTGAATTCTGCAGCCTTGCAGGATGTCAACGCAAATGACACTTGGCAAGCGCTTGCATAAAGTATATGCCCATCTTCATATAAGATTATGCTTCATCTAATCGCTTGTGATAAGCATAGCGATGTTGAAGATTTTAACATCCACCAAATCATGTCACAGTTTAGGCCCACTTCCACGTTCTCCTCAAGAACTTCCTAACTTTCAAGAAAAATAAAAACAATCTTGAGCACACTTTACATTCTTTTCACGAGACGCATTTCCACCCATTTAATAATATAACACCGACTACGGTTATCGGACTCACTTTTGGAAACTTAAATGAATGCTTTCACCAAATACTCTACAAATATTAAATTGCCAATGTGTTTAAATAAGATAGCATGAGATGAAACGGACATCTTCTGACTTGTACGCCAAGAGAGTAAACTTTATTGACCCCTTATGTTCTTGAAATAATGTCTAATGATAGTGAGACTACTTTGAAACCAAGTCGAAAAGTTATTTTGACTGGAAAATGATCGAACAATTACGCCTCATGTCTTCCATGTTTAATGGCCTCGAACAATTACCCTTTCCTCTTTACCTTCTTCTTTTGTATCTGAAGCATCTTGAGCTCGCCCTTCATCAACTCTTTCCTTCTTTTTCTGTTCATCGACTCTTTCCTTATTTTTCTGTGTAGAAAAAATTAATAAAAAAGATAAAGAGGAAAGGGTATAATGCTGATGGGAAAAAACTCAAGCTCACTCAGTTTAATATAATGCTGATGGGAAAAAACATAGAAGTAATAGTGAGTGTGTAAGCAAATACAAATCATTGAGGCTCTACTAAAAAAATTACAAATACCTGTACTAGACCGTGAAGAGTCAGTTTGGCCTCATCATCCACATAAATTTCCAGCAACAACACACACAACACACACACACACACACACACACACACACACAAAATACCAAACTTCTTGTCAAACTTCTTGTGTTCAAAAAATGTGTCATACTTCTTGTGTTCAAAAAATGTAATCCAGCAACAAAAGTAGAGCTCGTAACCTCCATGCACTAGGATTTATAGGCTCGCCTACACTACCAAGGACTCGTAAGGATTTTCGAGAATAGCGGGTGACATACTATATTTATATTTGAGGGTAGTTTAGTGTTTTGGCTTCATTTTTAATAGGGTTAAGTTCTTGTATTATATATGGAAGATTAAGCAATAATAGGCTAGCAATGCTAAATATATACATTAAAGGGCAACACCAAACCAAAAAAGATACTAAAAACCCATGGACTTGATGGCAGAACCTAAAAGGTTATTTGATGATATACTAATAACAAGGAGTTTGGAAGGTGATACTAATAACATGTGGAATACAATGACAGAATGCATTAATAGAGCTCTTCTCCTCTCTTTTTTGCATGTTATCTTCGTTAACAATTACAAATTTATGCAAGAACATCTTCACACTTGGCCAAGACACAGAAAACTAGTGAAATAAATCAAATAAGTAGTCAACTCCAAATAGTACTATTGCAAAATATAATCTTAACTAGCTTGTCATTTGAACGTATTTAAATTACACATGCATGTAAGGTTAGAGAATTTTTTTACCTCATCTCCATCACGCATCAGAGAGCACACCAGTGTAGGGGCAGTATAAAATATTGTCACCTTGTATTTGTCAACAATGTCTCAACATCATCCAGCAAGTATCTCCCCATTGTCAAGTCTGTATATTAACTGCCAAGGAAGAATAAATCAACATAATTCAGATAAAAGTAAAATAATTAGAAGCATCTAAGTGCAAGAGTATAATTAAATTCTGAAGGTAGAAATTGAAATAGAAGAATAGTTACAAAATTTTATTTATAACAAGTGAAGGAAGAGTAATAAGCAGGAGGTATAAGCTTGACCACATGGTTTAGATTATCACAAGAACTTGTTAATAAGAACAGAAAAATGAATGTGACAATGAGAAAGAAGAAAACAAACACAAAGCAGTTATGCAGAAACATGAAAATTGTCGAGTCACTTTTCAAAATAAATTAATCAATAAAATAGGGAGAAGAGAATCTGTTAGTTTCCCCGGATTACAAGGCTGGCATTGTAGAGAACAAGAAGGTTAAGAAATATAACCTTAGCCAGTCCCTCCCCTTCATTTTCTGCTAGAGCCTTTGTGTTAGCCTTAAAACTTGTCTTGGCAACACTTATCTCAAACCCCTCTATTTCAGCTCTCTCCCTCGCTTGAGGCTGCAAAATTTTAGATGTTAGTCAACTATAGGTAAATTACAAGAATATGGTGGGTAACCTTTTTTATTTCACTACCCAATAAGAACAAAAGAGAGAATAAAAATGCACACATCCCTTTTTATTGACAATGAGACCTCAAAATGAGGTGATTTTGTCATATTTCTATGGACTTAACAAGGATGGGTCAAAGGTACCATTTTCTTGATCAAGCATTTGAATGACCTCAGCGACACCGGCTGCAAGTTACAAGATTAAGCAGAACCACACCATCTTAAGTTACAAGATTAAGCTATTTCTTTTGCAATTGAATTTGTCGAATGCTAAAAACAAAATGCTAGAAAGCAGAACAATACCAGCAAGGTTCTTGTGCGAAAACTTCATAACCATCAAGCAATTCCTCTCTTTGAACAAGACATTCCTCGACTGCATGTTCTTGGAAATTTTCGGATCCCAAAAGCAAAAAGCATAATAAACTTGTTATCCAATCATCCCGATTACATAATCTTGTGACATTTTTTTGTTCATTCGACATTATGATAATAATTGCTAACTCCCACATAATCATTACTTGTGTTCATCACACGATGTATGAGGGTTTATTTGTTAAGACAAGCTTATGAGGTTCCATTTGTGATTTCAATAAACCTTGAAAGAAATTTGGCCAATGTATAAGTTACGTGTTGCAAGAACAACTACTTAACGCATGATCATGGGCAATGTCGATGACAGTTTTTCGTGTGATCCTGGAAGAATAGTCCTCTTGGTTGGTGGAGTCGAAATAAGATTTCCCTGTGAAGGTTGATATATACGAGTCTACATTCGATATAAATTTGTTTAATTCTAGGAAATACTATTAAAACCACGTAAGTTAAAAATTTCGTAAAAACTAAATAGAGGCAACCCAAAAAAACAAACACAAATAATGTGTCTCCTTTCACAACAAAAAATCCAAACCTAACAGTTGTTCTAGAATTTTTCTTATTTCTCACTTTGAGGAAAGGAAAAACCATAGTAAGATAATAGAAATGAAATTGCATGAGCAGGAAGCTAAGTTGAACATTACCTTCACCACAAAAATATTACAAGTGGCCTCTTCAAGATATTTCTTATGCACCGAACCAAGGTACATTACATAAGAAAATCCTCTTTTTTGCTCTAGTTAATGCTTTCAAAAGCTACATGACAGAAAGATTATTTAACGATAAACAAATCATAGTCATAAAATTGCGGTGTTGCAAAGATCAAGCCAAGTTCATGAGCCAATACCTTCCTTGTGCACATGACTTTGAGGAAAATTATTGGTGACTTTCACCTTGAAAATCGGGACAAACCTCCAAATCGTCTCCACTTCAAAAACCTCATAATGAGCATATCCAACTCTTTCTCCATCTATTTGTTTCTACTTGTGTGATAAAGGAGCTGATTTCAAAGCTTTACTCGAACCCAAGTTCTTGGTATGAGAACGAGCCCCTAATGACACATTCTTTCGATCCACAACTCATAAAAGCAGATTCTGTCATAATTTGATTGGAGCCTTTTTACATTGTGGAGGAGAAAGTGGCATGTTTGGTACACGATATAAATGTACTAATCATGTGAATCGAGATAGTGAATAGAACCTGTAATCCCCTAGCAATAGCTTGGGCCTCACCTTTGTTGTCTCAATCTTGAAATTGTTCGGATTGTCATTGTAAGAATCCGGATGAACAACTTTATGAATGTACTTCTCAAATTGATCCAAATGAAGACAAATTTTGAATTCCAAGGAACAAAAGCAAAACCAAAAATCTTCCACGCAGAGAAAATACATGAGCTACCACGAATTACCACAAGAATAGCATACCAATATATATGCAATTGAAACCAACTAAAAAGAAAACTTACAGACCAACAATCGAAGATCAAGGAGAGACAATGAAATCGCTCGATGAATCACCGATCTGAATCACTGAGATCGATTTGAACCTCTGAATCACCAATTTGAATCTCGCCATAATTAGGGTTTAGAGAGAGAGAGAGAGAGAGAGAGAGAGAATGGAGCTCACCGATCTGGATCGTTGAGATGAACTTCGATTTCGATTCTTCTTCACTGAGACCGATCTGAATCGTGAGATCTGAATCATGATCTTAATCGAAATCGAAGTGATATGAACTCATATTTGAATCGCATTATGAAATCGAAGTGATATGAACTCGGATATGAACTTAGAATTTTGAAATTTCGAGATATGAACTTCGATTTGAGATCTGAATCGTTGAGATGAACTTCAAATCACTCGATGAATCACTTCGATTTCAAGAGAGAACTTCGATTTATGAGGATTCCATTGATAAGGTCTAGGCAATGAGAGAGAGAGAGTGCATCGGTACAATTTAAGAGTTGAGATTCTCGATTCAAAAGGAAGCGCGTGAGACAACATGACGCATTTGAAGACGTTTATAAACGCCTCCTATTCACAAACCGACGTTACAATTGAAGAAAAATGCGGCGTTTATAAAAGCCGTTAAATATTAGAAATAGTGTCGTTTTAAAAAGCGTGTAAAAACGCCACCTAAACACATTTCCTGTAGTGAAAAAAGGTAACCGGTTGAAGAGGTTCTCACCATTCCTAATCAAATTATTTAGTGGCTGAGATTAATGTGAAAAAATCTAATGGCTTAAAATAAATGTGTATATGATGTGCACATCTTATTAGGTGCACATCTTAGCCTTTCCCATGTTTGATTGATAGGATTAGGGTAGGAAATTGAGATTATTAATTTGTGGGCTTAATAATTTTATATTTGCTTTGAAATTTTGTTGCACGATTATTAATTAAATATGAATAATTAATCTAATAAATTTATAAGATTATTAGTAATGGTGTAGGGGTAAGATTATATATCATGAGTTAGGAAACAAAATAAAAAGACTCTTTTATCTTCATATGTTTTCTTATCTATTTGATGGGATTATTAATACATTCACTATTAGTCTTGTGAATCAAACATGATCATGTATTAATATTAGTTATAATATTATTATTGAATCCACTTATTACACAAATTATAATATTAAAAATATCTTAAATTATGTCACATTATCAAGTGATACATTAATTAATATATTAATTGATACATATAATATTATTTTTTTCAAAATATTTTATATAAATGTAAGACATACAGTATATCATATTCATATAAAATATTTAATAAAATATTTAAAATTCTTAATATTACTTGAAAATTTATTTGGTACTCTAACAACTCCACCTAATAATATTTTCATCAATTATAATTTTTCATATCTTTTTGTTTAATTATCTAATACAAAATCATGAGGTTTATATTTTTTTTCCAATCGCAACATCTTTTACACTAATAGTACCTGAATCAATTAAAAAAACAACTCCGGTTGGTAGCTCGAAATATCAGAGGGTCGAATGGCTCGAAATCCCAAAACGACGTCGTTTTAGGCTTTTTTTGTATTCTCTTACTGGTAAGAGAATATTTTCGACCCATTCGACCATTCACTTTCGAGCTACCAGCTATTTTCCTTAAAAAAATACTAAAAATCCTAAATATTTATTAAATATCTCACATTTAATTAAGAAAAATATTAAAGATTTTAAATAATTTATCAAATATCTCACATAGATGTAAAACTCACATAATATGAGTCTTATATGAGTCTCACACTCATATGACATATTTAAGCCTAGTTTGACATACTCTAAAAAAATTAAAAAGTCAAAAAGTCATTATCCTATTTAAATCACATTATCTTATTTAAGTCATATCACCTCTCTATTACATCACTTCAAATTCAACCCATATTTCATAAAAAGTCAAAAAATACACTTATTTAGAACATTTCAAACAACCTCTTAATAGATATTTAATAAAATATTTGGGATATCTAATCAATTAATAACACCCTTTATAGGTGAGCAAGGATCCTTTAGAGTTTTTTTTTTCCTAAAATTTTCTAGAGTAGTGCATTGTGTGGTTGAAATTTAATGACAAGTCACATTAATTTTTTAACATTTAATCTCAACCACACAATATACCACTTTAGAAAACTTTAGAAAAAAAATACTCTAGAGGATCCTTAGTGTTTATAGGTAGGTGCTAGGGACGTGACGCGGCGTATTCACGTGGCCTTCAGACAGGTGGGCGCCACCTCAGTGCATGACTTTCTGACATAAATTATTCTTTGATTACGAAAATCGTGAGGTCATGTGCCCGCCATTATATATATATATATATTTGGATATTTTAAAAATATGGTTAAAAATTAATTTTTTTATTTTTTTTTGTAAAAGTATATAAAAAATGAAAGAGACGATATGACTCAAAATGGGTTAAAAATTGAAAAGTGACTTTTAATTCACTTTTCAAAAGAAACCTCAGTGGGTTTAGTTTCAGTTTTTTGAATTTATTTTTTTGAAAATTGAATTTTTTATTTTTTGTATTTTGTATTTTTTATTTTTAATAAATATTTTTAAAATTTTAAATAATAAAATATTTACGAAAATATATTAAAAAATTTGTAAATACATAAAAATATGAAAAATATATTAAATTTTCTTATTTTTAAATATTTTTGGTATTTAACGAATTTCTAGAGAAAAAATTTACAAATATTATGCTTTTTAATTATATTTATGTTAGATATGTCTAAAAATTAAAAAAATGCTTAAATATTAAAAAATTTAGTAAAAATAAAAAAATATTGAAAAGAAAAAAATAGAACTTTCTAAAAAATGAATTTTAAAAACTGAAACCAAATAAAGTGATTATTTTCTATCATGATTCTTGTTCTTGGAAAACAGAATAATTAGCCTCTTTAAGGGTAACATACATAAAAAAAAAAAATTATATTCTTACATAAAATTTATATATATAAAAAAAACTTCATAAGAGTGGTATGATAATAAATACAATTTCAATAATATTTTGTTATTATATATAAAACTTATGTATAAATTTTTTATTTATATCACATTATTTATACACATCTATATAACAAAACAATTCAGAATTTTGAATTCTAATATGACTTTTGTTCCAGTGTCAAAATTTGGATCATTAGATTGATTTAATCTAAGGGCTCAAAATATCTCACTTCTATTTGTCTTTCTCATTTTCAACACACACCCCCTCCCTCTCTCACTTCCATTTGCCTCTCCCATTTATCTTTTTATGATTTCAAATTTTGAAGACACACCCTCTCTCTCTCTCTCTCTTCATCGGAGCCCATTTCCTCTTTTTATATTCTCTGTTCCTCCCTCCCTCTCTTCATCAACAGTGGCAGCCCCAAACACCCTTGAATATTGACGATGGCACCCCCCTCTTTCTCTACCTCCATCGGAGCCCATTCTGCCTAACCCTTGCCAGTGACCGAACCCCAAACCCTCTATTACTTTATTCATCTTCTTTATTCCTCTTTCCCTCCCCCTTGAATATTGACGACGGAGCAACTGCAAACAAGGGGATTGCAAAAGGCAACAAGGGTGTTCAATAAAGGAATAATCTGGTATACATATTGTTCAGGTGAGCATATAACAAAACAACTTAGAATTTTGAATGCTGATGTGACTTTTGTCCCTGTGTCAAAATTTGGACCATTAGATTGTTTTAATTTAAGGGCTCAAAATATCTCACTCCTATTTGTCTCTCTCATTTTCAACACACACCCTCTCCCTTTCTCACTCTCATTTGCCTCTCCCATTTATCTTTTTTTTGATTTCAAATTTTGAAAACACACCCCCCCTCTCTCTCTCTCCATTGGAGCCCATTCCTTATCGGAGCCCATTTCCTCTTTTCATCTTGTCTCTTCCTCATTTCCTTTCTTCATCAACAGTGGCAGCCCCAAACACCCTTGAATATTGATGACGACACCCCTCCTCTTTGTCTACCTTCATCGGAGCCCATTCTGCCCAACTCTTGTCGGCGACCGAACCCCGAACCCCCTATTACTCTCTTCATCTTCTCTATTCCTCTCTTCGCTATCCCAATCTTCATCAACAGTGGCAGCCCTAAACCCCCTTGAATATTGACGACGGAGCAACTGCAAACAAGGGGACTGCAAAAGGGAACAAGGGTGTTCAACAAAGAAATAATCTGGTGTACATACTGTTCAGGTGAGCAAACCTGGGCTTTTTCTTATATTTCTATCTTTGGATATCTTTACTCTAATTTTTGGTTAATCTTTACTCTAATCTTTAATTTCAATAATCAATAATCTTTAATTTCAATAATCAACAGGTTTGTCCAATTTGTGATTGAAACATTGAAATATTGATTCGGTGAAACGTTGAAACATTGTCCAATTTGTGATTGAAACATTGTCCAGTTTGTGATTGAAATATTGTGTTTGAAGCATTGTGTCTGATGTTTACAGTTTGTGATTGATCATTGTTTTTGGTTGGTTGTGTAGGAAATTTATAAACCTGGTTTTTTAATTTTTTTTCTTACAATTATTATTATTTGGGTTTATTAAAATCAAATTGGGGTAGGTGGGATAGGGGGAGCAAGAATCAAATTTATAAGTCTGGTTTATTAAAATTTGGATTTATTAAAATCAAATTTATAAGTTTGGTTTATTAATTTTTTGTTGGAACAATCTTCTGTGTAAATAAAATAAATTGAAATAATTCAAACAAAATAAAATAAAACTTACAGAATTTATTTTGTTGAACCGAATCAATAATTAAAGACCAAGTCGAGTGTATGACACTCTATCCTTAAGACAGATTTGCCCCGCTACGGTGCTTACGGTTATGTAGCGTCTATCTCCCAGGATACAATGATCTTCACAAATTTGTAGTAGCACTTCAAACAAATTTGTCCGGCGAACTAGAACCTTGTGTTCTATAACTCTCTGAAATTTATTCTAAATCTAATATGAAGAATAAGGGACGCAAGAGAGCAAAATGAAGGTAAGGAAAATGAATTTTCAGAATCAAACAAAATTGGAATGGGGCTGCCTTTATATAGGCTTTGTTGACACATATTCAATTTGAATAGAAAAGGTATAAAGAAGGGACATAACCCTTCCTTTAAAATAAAGAGACACCATGAAAGGTTTGCACCCTTTCATTCAAATGGAGGTTTGACCCTTCCTTTAAAACAAAATGACACCATGAAAGGTTACACAATTTCATTCAAAATGGAGTCTATTTCAATTCACAACTACCTCTTTATAAATTTTCCAACAATCCCCCACATGAATGAAATTGACAGAGAGAAAATGCAACAATACGATGTAAATACAGAGAGTACAGAAATTGGAAATATTCTACAAAGGATAGGTAGCTTTTGGCTTTGAACCTTTCCTTGTGAGACACTATCAGATTTACTAGCTAACTAGTGAACATGATGTCTTGAACTGTTCAGCCGTTTGTGTAAACCAAGACAATAGAACTCACACAGTATATCCCCATACACAGTTTAGTTCTCACTATTGTGTTCATTTTGACCCTAAACAACCTGGTCTTTCATGAGTGCTCTAGAGAATTGTAGCCCTTCACAAATCTCATAGAACCGGCTCAGTTCACACTCACATAGGTGATTCTTATGAAGAGTATCCTGTCATACTCCATTAGGTATACCTAGATATAAGAATCATTAAAAGTATTACTGAACCTAAAACTTTGTAGTCATCACTATTTCATCATAGAAATGGGTAGGAGTTTAACTCCCCAGTGATCCTTCTGAGTCATACACAACTCGGTTGTCCCTTTGAACCTAGATCTTGGGATCTCCAGTCAACTAGGTTGGGTTGCCGTTGTGGTAACTCTTATGTAATAGGCTTTAGTCCCATTCCCCTCGATGAATTCTCAACTAACTCTCTTGCTAACCCTTTGGTTAGTGGATCCGCTATGTTGTCTTTAGACTTCACATAATCAATGGAAATAATTCCATTAGAGAGTAGTTGTCTTACGGTATTATGTCGACGACGAATATGTCGAGACTTACCATTTTACATATGACTCTGTGCTCTACCTATTGCAGATTGACTATCGCAATGTATGCATATAGCAGGCATCGGTTTTGGCTATATTGGAATATCTTCAAGGAAGTGGCGAAGCCATTTTGCTTCTTCCCCTGCTTTGTCTAAAGCTATGAATTCTGATTCCATAGTAGACCTAGTAATACAAGTCTGTTTGGAAGATTTCCAAGATACAGCCGCACCACCAAGAGTAAAGACATACCCACTGTGGACTTCGAGTCTCTAGTATCCGATATCCAATTTGCATCACAGTATCCTTCAAGTACTGCTGGATATCTAGTATAATTAAGCCCAATGTTACAAGTAAATCGAAGATATCTTAGAACCCTTATAATTGCTTTCCAGTGTTTTACTCCCGGGTTACTCGTATATCTACTTAATTTACTTACTACATAAGCTATATCCGGGCGAGTGCAGTTCATCAAGTACATTAAACTTCCAATAATTTGGGCATACTCTAATTGAGAAATACTTTCCTGTACATTCTTAGATAGAAACAAATTAACATTTACAGGTGTTCTAGCAAGATGATCATCATCTTTGCTGAATTTATCAAGTATTTTCTCAATATAATGAGATTGTGACAAAGCATATCCTTCTGATATTTTGGTAATTTTCATACCAAGAATTACATCAGCAATGCCCATGTCCTTCATGTCAAAATGTTTATTCAACATTTTCTTAGTAGTTTTAATCATATCATTATTACTATCTATGATGAGCATATCATCCACATAAAGACATACAATGACATAACCTTTGTCTGTGTTTTTAATATAAACACATTTGTCACATTCATTAATTTTAAATCCATTTGACATCATTGCTTTGTCAAATTTCTCATGCCATTGCTTTGGCGCTTGTTTTAAACCATATAATGATTTAACCAATTCACACACTTTCTTTTCTTTTCCTGGAACAAATAAAACCTTCTGGTTGTTCCATGTAAATTTCTTCATTTAACTCACCATTTAAGAAAGCGGTTTTCACATCCATTTGATAAATTTCTAGATTGTATAGAGATGCAATGGCAATTAACATTCTAATGGATGTTTTTTTAGTAATCGGTGAGTATGTGTCAAAGTAATCAAGACCTTCTTTTTGTCTAAATCCTTTAACCACAAGTCTTGCCTTGTACTTGTCAATTGATCCATCCGCTTTCATTTTCCTTTTGAAAATCCACTTGTACCCAAGAGGTTTACAACCTGGTGGCAAATCCACCAATTCCCAAGTGTGATTTTGCAAGATGGATTCAACTTCACTATTGATAGTTTCTTTCCATAAAGGAGCTTCAGGACTGGACATAGCCTCTTTAAAAGTTAAAGGCTCATTTTCTAACAAAAATGTTAGGAAATCTGGACCAAAAGATTTTGAGATTCTAGCACGTTTACTACGCCTAGGTTCCTCTTCCTCATTTTGGTCTAACTCTTGCTCTTATTCTTGATCATGTTCTTGATCTTGACTAGTAATAGCATCATGAGATCTTTTATTGTTACTAGTCTCTTGTCTAGTCTTATTTGGAAATACATGTTCAAAGAATGATGCATTCCGAGACTCAATAATAATATTTATATGCATTTCGGTATGTTCTGATTTATGAATCAAAAACCGATATACACGACTATTCTTAGCATAACCAATGAAAATGCAATCAATGGTCTTAGGACCTATCTTAGTCTTTTTAGGACTAGGAATAGCCACTTTAGCCAAACACCCCCACACTTTTAAGTATTTGTAGGATGGTACTCTTCCATGCCACAATTCATAAGGTGTTTGATTCACTTTCTTTCGGGGTACTTTATTTAAAATATAATTAGGAGAAAGTATTGCTTCCCCCCACAAGTTCTGAGGTAATGCAGAACTTATTAACATGGCATTCATCATTTCTTTTAAAGTTCTATTTTTCCTTTCAACAATTCCATTTTGCTGAGGTGAATAAAAAGCGGTGGTTTGATGAATTATTTCATGTTCTTCACAAAACTCACCAAAAGGTGATTCATATTCACCACGTCTATCACTTCTTAGTTTTTTTGATTTTCTTACTAGGTTGATTTTCAACTTCATTCTTATATTGAATGAAAGTTTCAAAGCTTCATCCTTGGTTCGAATTAAATAAACATAACTATATCTAGTACAGTCATCTATAAAAGTGATAAAATACTTTTTCCCACCTCTAGTTTGAATTGATTTAAAATCACAAATGTCACTATGAATTAATTCAAGTGGTTCCGTAGTTCTTTCAATTGAATGAAAAGGAGTTTTAGATAATTTTGCCTCAACGCAAATTTCACATTTATGATTTGAATCAATGTCAAATTTAGGTAAACATTCCATATTAATTAATTTACGCAAAGATCCATAATTAACATGTCCTAGTCTACTATGCCATAAATTTGAAGACTCAAGCAACTAAGAAGAAGATGTATTATTATTAATAACTGAGGGTACAACGATCATTACATTTAACTTGAAAAGGCCATCAGACATGTAACATTTTCCTACATACATCCCATTCTTAGTAAGTACAAATTTATCACTCTCAAATACTAGCCTAAACCCATTCATACTCAACAAAGATCCGGAAACAAGATTCTTGCGAATGTCCGGTACATGCAACACATTGTTGAGAGTGAGTTCCTTTCCAGATGTCATCTTGAGTACAATCTTTCCTTGTCCTTCAACTTTGAAAGTTGAGGAGTTGCCCATAAAAAGTTGTTCACCATTGTCCACTGTAGAATAAGATGTGAACATCTTTTTGTCGGCACAAATATGGCGAGTAGCACCAGTGTCCACCCACCATTCTTTAGGATTTCCGACAAGTTTGCCTCGGAAACAACTGCAGAAAGATTGATGTCATCGACACCATTGGAAATATTGTCCACTTCGGTCATATGGGCTTGAGCAGGCTTCTTGCTTGTTCTCCTTTTGCTTTTGCCTTTACTACTGCAATCTTTGGCCCGATGTCCCTCTTTGTCACAAATGTAATATTTGCCATTAAGCTTGTACTTTTTATTTTCCCCCTTTTTAGAGCCTTGTGATGAACTTTCTCTAGAAGACTTTCGTTTCTTGGTTTTTGAAGGATGTTCCACCATATTTGCCTTAGACTCCATAGGATGCTTACTAGCCCACTTTTCATAATTGCGGCTGTCCTCCTCAATCCTCAAACGCACAATTAATTCGTCTATATAAATTTCTTTGCGCTTGTGTTTGAGGTAGTTCTTGAACTCCTTCCAGCCTTTTGGTAATTTTTCAATTAAGGCTGCAACTTGGAAGGATTCACTGAGAGACATGCCTTCTGCGTGAATGTCATGCAGAATGAGTTGGAAATCTTGAGCTTGGCTAATCACTGTTTTTGAATCAACCATTACAAAATTCAGGAATCTGCCAACCACAAATTTCTTTGAGCCGGCATATTCCTTTTTGTACTTTTTCTCCAACGATTCCCAAAGTTCCTTTGCTGTCTTGATTGGACTGTAGACGTTGTATAATGTGTTGTCAAATCCGTTCAAGATGTAATTCCAGCAAAGGAAATCGGCATGTTTCCAAGCATCAACTGCAGCAACCACTTGCCGGTCGGTTTCATCCTCTTTCAGGATAGGAGCATCTTCACGGAAGAAACGAGTTAGGTTCAGAGTTGTAAGATAGAACAACATTTTCTATTGCCATCTTTTAAAGTCAGTTCTTGAGAACTTCTCTGGCTTTTCACCGTGATTTATCGGTACTGTTACAACAGGAGAGGGGGTTGGTGCAATTGCAGCCACCACAGTAGTACTTGTTTGGGCATTTGTTTCAGTAGCCATCAATTCTAATTTATAAAACAAAATTATAATTAGAATTTACACTACACAGAAAATTAAACCAAATGCACAAAATTAAATTCCATAAAAAATAAAAGAAACAAGAATGTAACTTTTATTTTCCAATTAATTTGGAAATAAAATAAAATTTTATTCAACCAAATTAATTTCACACAGGAAATTAAATTCTGTAAAATAAAAGAAATAAGAATATGACTTTTATTTTTCAATTAATTTGGAAATAAAATAAAATTTTATTCAACCAAATTAATTCCACACAGGAAATTAAATTCTGTAAAATAAAAGAAATAAGAATATAATTTTTATTTTTCAATTAATTTGGAAATAAAATAAAATTTTATTCAACCAAATTAATTCCACAGAAAATTAATTTCTGTAACACTTCAATAATTAAAATACTAAAATAGAATTTTAAGTAATGAAAACTCAGAAAATAATTTCTAAAACCCAAAATTAATTTTTGAAAAAATTCTACAAAAATGTATTCTGAATTGTTAATGACACTAGTATCGTACTACTAGTTGTTAAAGAAAAGAGACAATATATTACTACTATCTTTCAAATAGCATATAATCACTATTTGTTTTTCTAACCAGAATATTATTTTGTAAATCCACAGAAAATAATTTTCTTAAAAGAAGAAAGAGAAAAGGAAACAAACGAAAAATTCTGTAAACAGAATAATTCAAATCTGTCTTAAGATTGTTGGAACAATCTTCTGTGTAAATAAAATAAATTGAAATAATTTAAACAAAATAAAATAAAACTTATAGAATTTATTTTGTTGAACCGAATCAATAATTAAAGACCAAGTCGAGTGTGTGACACTCTGTCCTTAAGACATATTTGCCCCGTTACGGTGCTTACGGTTATGTGGCGTCTATCTCCCAGGATACAATGATCTTCACAAATTTGTAGTAGCACTTCAAACAAATTTGTCTGGCGAACTAGAACCTTGTGTTCTATAACTCTCTGAAATTTATTCTAAATCTAATATGAAGAATAAAGGACGCAAGAGAGCAAAATAAAGGCAAGGAAAATGAATTTTCGGAATCAAACAAAATTGGAATGGGGCTGCCTTTATATAGGCTTTGTTGGCACATATTCAATTTGAATAGAAAATGTATTAAGAAGGGACATAACCCTTCTTTTAAAATAAAAAGACACTATGAAAAGTTTGCATCCTTTCATTCAAATGGAGGTTTGACCCTTCCTTTAAAACAAAAAGACACCATGAAAGGTTACACCATTTCATTCAAAATGGAGTCTATTTCAATTCACAACTACCTTTTTATAAAATTTTCAACATTTTTTTCTTACAATTATTAACTTTTTTTTTTAATATACATTTGTCTTATTTAAATATAAACCACATTTCATTTTTCTATTTCAACGAATAGGCCCTTAACAAAATTATAGAATTCACGAATAGGCCCTTAGTATCATACTGTTCAAGCGAAAGTCTTTGGAATTGGTTGTTGAGAGTTTTATTGTTTTACATTTGTTTAATTGAAGTGGGTTTGAATTCAGATGGAACATCTATCCTATGGATTTAAAGGTTGAGATTGTTCATTTCAGATTTACTGTCTTTTTATCTTCACCGTGGGATATAGCTTGAAAGTTGAAAACATTTTAAACCATTTCATCAACACTGTTTCTCTCTCTTTCTTTGCCACAGTGGTTGTATTCAAACCCATTCATCATCGCTGCTTCGGTGGTTCTTCGTTGCTTTACTAGCTCTTCGTTGATTCAGTGGTTGTTGTTATATTCAGGTAACACCTCTCTCTTCCCTTCAAGGTCTCAGTCTCCCCACTCTCACTCTCTTCATGTTTTTTAATCCTTTATGGAAATTTTCTGAGTTGTTTCCACTCATCTCATGAAATGGATTAATCAATACAGTTTTTGGGGATTAATCAATAAATCAAATGGTTTTTGGGAATTAATCAACAAATCGGACAGTTTTTGGCGAAAAAAGGGCTATGTTTGTGTTTGTGTTTGTAAGGGTTTGAAAAATCTTCTATCATGTTTGGTAAGAAACCTAGGAAATATTTGATTTGGTGAAAACAAAAAGGGTTGTTTTGCCATAGGAAACAAAACCAATAAAGGGCTCTTCTATCTTGTCTTTTATTTTTTTTGGTATGCATTGTTGCACAATTCTATCCTATCTTTTCTTATTTCGTTGCACAATTTTGGTAGTGAGCTTGGTTTGGTGAAATGTGTTGTTTGGAGGATTTGGATTTTGTTTTTGCCTTAATTTTGTAGTTTGGTTATAGCTTGATTTCACTAATTTTTTTATTTTTATTTTTATTTTTTATACAGTTTGGTTTGTATCCACCATATTGGTTTCTATTGTTTGTTTCATGAATAATTACAAAAAAAAAAAAAAAAGTAATAAGATGTGTTTTAGAAGATACTTCATTGAAATGTGCCAAGTTCTTAAATTAATTAGCTTTGTTACAAGAATTCACTCAATTTTGATTGGAGTCTGATTGTATTTGGAAGTGCCATTAAGATATCTTTGGAGATTGGTTTTATTTGTTGTTGTTTATGGTTAAGACGTTTTATATGGTTTCAATTGCCTCATCTTTTTCTCTCTCTATCTCTCTTTCTTTTTTGTTCTTTTTTCCCCTAAAAATCATGTCCCGCCGTGTAAAAGAAGTAAAGAAACTGTTGGTGAACTTATATGGTTTCATGATTTATATGGTTTCATGTCTATTTTCATGATTTAAACTACAATCTATTAGTTGGTGAAGAATGCAAAGTAGGTTTGCTCTCCTTTGCTTTGGCCAGAAGGCCAATGGATACTAAAGCAAATAGATAATCATAATTTGGTTGTTTGCCATCTTCTTAAAGGGATGATTAGTTAGAGTATAGAGTATATAACCTATGTAATCATCATTCTTGCGTTTTTCTTTATTATGTATATCTTTGTTAGATAACCTGTCATCATTTTTTGTTTATCCATCATCGTTCAAGAAGAGTGATTGAACAATAACTGTGTTGCAAGTTTAATTTGTGAACACAATCAAAGTTGAAGACATCACTTTTTTGCCTTATTCAAAGTATCTGAGTGCATGACTAATCAACAATTTCTAAATTTAAAAATTAAACTCCTGACTGAGATTCCTTTTTTGTTTTTGTTTGTTTTTTTTTTCCACATATGCTTAGACTTGAATAAAATTTTAATTGACAACCTCATTCCTACTCTATATTGCTCATCTTAGTTTTGTTTAATTTTAATTTATAGAAGAAAACCAATTTCAGTAATACCAACCTTTTGAACCAAGAATTTTTAGTGTCCGTACATGATACACCCAATTTTTTTTAGTATCTACCATGAGATAATTAATTTTGCCTATAATTTTTAGTGTCTGTACATGATACCAACTTTTTTTTTTCATTTTTTTCTCTCCTAAAATCATGTCCCACCATGTAAATTACCCTTGAGTTTGCTTAGTTGGTGAACTTATAGAGTAGTGAAAAGAAGTAAAGAAAACTTTTCGAATTTATATAAAATTTTATGAACATGGCAAAACAAATTTCTTGGATAAAAACACCATTCTTCTCCTCTACTTTGGCTAGAAGGCCAGTGGAAACCGGAACAAATAGACAATCATAATATGGTTGTTTGCCATCTTCTTGAAGGGATGCTTAGATAGAACATTGAGTAGATAACCTAAGTGATTGAGCAATAACTGAGTTGCAAGTTTAATTTGTGAACATAATCAAAGTTGAGGACATCACTTTCTTGCCTTAATCAAAGTATTTGAGTGCATGACTGATTAACAATTTTGATTTAAAACCTTGCTTTAATTGGCAATCTCATCCCTACTGTAGATTTTCTTGGTTTTGTTTACGAAAATATAATCTATGTGGATTGTTCAGTACAATAGTTCTTTTGTATGAATCTATTAAGGGTATTGAATCATGGTTTTGGTTAGAGATTTGGAAAGGTAAAAGAAAAAAATTGAGTAAAATATAAATGAAATATAATTTTACTTTTTTCTTCTTTTTCATTTAAATATAATTCCAATTTAATTCTTTTAAACTACCTTTTAAATAATTTAATTCCATACCCACCTGTTGTGAATTGTGTTAAGCATGTATATTGTTGTTGTTGATGATTGCTACATTGTTGTTGTTCATGCTTTTGAATTATTTATCCATAAATCTGTATTAAGTAGGTTATAATTTTTGAATCATTTTGTTGTTCATGCTCTTGATTTTGAATGTATTAAGTAGTTTATAATTGTATTAAGCAAGTTATATTTTAAATGGATTGATTTTAGGGATTAATCAGGAAATCAGACATTTTGGGGCTGGTTTTCCTATTAATAATCCAATGATGGGTTGTTTTTTTCCTATTTTCTTCTTTTATTTTTCTACTTTTAAGTAATCAATATAATTTATTAATCCGATAAATTGGATTGTGATAATTGAAATGGATTGTCTTGCTTTTTGGCTTCTTATATAGAAAACCTAAGTATATATTCAAAAACAGCAAAACTTAAGCCCTCTGATTTTAGCAACTAATATAACCTTTCAAGAAATGGATAAAACACCAAGTTTACACATAACTAGAGAACTATATGCAACTGTTAGGTCTAGTCCGATGAATGCATATTGCAAAATTGATGAGTTTCGTGCTCTAAGTTAAAAGTGTGTCAAGCCAAAAGGGAAAACTAAAATGAAGTGTGTGGGTGTTGATTTTTGACCACACAACCAAATAGGGAACTCAGCTGGAGAGCATTGGCAGAATAGACTAAGCCCCAACAACCTGTCGCAGATAGATAAGAATCTGGCGGTGTTTCGTCCACCCGGTGGCATTCCGACGATTAAGTCAGTAATCGGTATCTCTCAAAGATAGCAAATTGTGCAAATTGTGCTTAAACTCACAAAAAAGAACTTATTACTCTTAGTATCTCACTCATACCTGAGACCCACAAGCGTGCCTTGCTTTTATAGCCAGCACTGACCTGATCCCTGTAGAGGCCTAACTTCAATGGATCCAGGCTCAATGTTCATATTGGACTCTCAGCTAGATAAGCATAAACTCCCTAAGAGCTTTATCTTTATCTAGACTGAGATCCTCCCCTGTTCTAGGACTCTTGTCCTTTATTCGCTTATCTCGGATTTCGATATCTCCGCAGATAACCTCGGCCTGGCAGAGATCACCTTAGCATCAGGACCAGGCCACGTGGCACCTCGGCTGACACTCCTGCGTCATCTTGGCCACGTGCTGTCACTCACAAAATATGTCCCTACAACTGCCCCCTAGGTTCTATTACCTCGGCAACCTGAGGTGATGGAACCTACATTGCTTACTTACATTTGTGTTGGCTGAAATTCATTATTCTCTTCGACCGAGATCATGACTCGTTGGTTTCAAATACCCAGGACTCAACTATCCATCTCTTATCAATGACCAAGAACCAAAAAACCTAGTTCTTTGAGTTCCTTAACCGAGATCGTTTCTCTAGCCGAGGTTGTTGCCTCATGAAATCAAAAACTTTAAGAGTTTTATTTGCGCTTGAGCTGTCATGCATCGTTTTCTCAACCATTTCCTTCACGTGTCACACCCCTACTAGCTCGTACTGTTCACACATCACTAATTTATGTCGATCTACCCACGCCACCTGACAGGCACGTCGTCCTAAGCATTCCATTATGGTTTGCCGCCCTTTCGAATTTTTGACAAAACTCTTACTCTCTCTCCGTCTCTTCACTTTTGAGAATTCAATTTGCCTTCAAATTTTCTCTTTCTAACGCTTCTCTCCCCAACCTCCATTTTTATGCTTCCAAGCTCCTGCAACTGCTCCAATCATCTCCTCCGGCGAGCAATTCATCGTTTGGTTTCAATTATTCACGCCGTCTGGCTTCGGCAAGATTTATTTCAGCGTCCTTTCTGTTGGCTTCACTCGGTAAGTCCTTAGTTTTTTTTTTGAGTTTTTCCATATATTCGACTCCGTATCTGTTGCTGTGGAAGTTACATTTGTTTTTGTAGTTGTACTTTGTTTAGTATGAGACATTCTCTGTTCTTGAATTTGTCTTATTCCTCGAACTTTTGTCATTGCATTTGCTTGTGATTTGTGCACATTGCTTTCACACACTCACTCTGCGTTTATAATTTTTCATATTCATGGACTACCATCCGTATGACTAAGCACGCCCTTGGCACATTATACTGGTCATTTAGAATGTCTGGCACTGCTCTTTCCATATATGTATTTCTTTCTACATTTTTTCTTTGTTCAATTCTTGAATTTTGTTTGCCTTTGATGCTTCTTGACTTTGAATCTTGCTCATTTTTCTACTTTTCTTGTTGTATTTCCAGATTTTTCCTCAATTCTTGTTTCTGCGTAGACTTAAAATTGGGTTTTACCTAGAGACCAAATACTCAGGAGAAACTGAAACAAAACTCCCCTTAGATCTGAAAAAAAACCTAGCTCCAGTGCTAGTTTAGGTTTTAGGTTTTAGGTTTTAGCCAAGGTGTTCAAACCTATATCCATCAGTCTGTTGCCCACCCCTTCTTGTCGAGATAATGGGTATATTTAGGTGAAGGGTAGACACCCCAGAAAAACTCGAGTACTTTAAGAGGGAGTTTTCTATCCTTGCCGACATCCATATTAGGTTAGCTGGGGAGGAGGACTCTATCATGCCAAATGGAGACTCCATGCCCTTTCCCGTTGTGGCCTTCATAGAATATGGACTTCGGTTTCCCTTAGACATTCTCTTTAGGGAAGTCCTTCACTACTATAAACTCAACCCTATACAGCTAGTCATCAATTCCTATAGGGTTATTAATGGTATAATTGCTCTATCCCGCCGAGAAAATGCTAGGATAACATTAGCTGGCATTCAGTATTGTTATACCATGTGTGGCCTAAAGTCTTAAAAAGGCTACATTTACTACCTGAAACCCAGGTCCATTACATACAAAATCATAGCCGACCTCCCAGACTCCAACAAGGGTACTGGAGATGATTACCTCATCGTCTCGGGGAACTGGGAGTTTGCTTATAATGATGATCTTCATCTCTTTCCTCTACGCTGATCGGTGTTTAAAGAGGGTGATGCTAAGAACTGACTCATCCTTTTAATCCTATTTCTGTTAGGAATTGTTAACTCATATGTCTCTTTTTGAATGTTTTTTTTCTTCTTGTTCTCTTTTACAGATCTTCCCCAGCTGGCAAAGGACTTCTAACAAACTTTTTTCCCCAATAAGGACTTGAAAAGGCTGTTGGGCCTGCCTATTGACTAGCACAAAGCTCCTCTGCTACTCAATTACATCCCAACATACAAGTCGGCATTGCCCGACGTCTCTCGAAGAAGTCAAACTCCACCATCTGCCTCAACCCCTCCAGTTACTTCTTCACCAAGAGTTGATCAGGCTTCCTCTTCTGATCCAGTTGAGTTACTATCAACATTTGCCCCCTAACTCATCCCAATATCACAATGTCGACGCCAACGTCGGGCTCCACCAAACGTCCCTGCCAGCAGATCTGAAGTCGCAGACGATGAGATTTTGAAGAATCAGCATTTGACCCAGCAAACCCACCAATTGCCCTGCCAGCAATTCATTTTGGCACTAAAATCACCGTCATTGCAACCGCCGAGGAAATGGGCTGCAACAAAGCCGTTGTGGAGGACCTCCTGGCTGACCTGCTAGGAGTGGTGATAGTTTAATCCTCTCCATCAGAGTCCCAGCCCAAGGCAAAACCAAAGAGGGTAAAAAGGGCTAAGGCAAAGGCCCCAATTACCCAAGTGGACACTGAAGACACAGTGCCGATCTCCAAACTAGCTGAGGTCGAGAAAAATCTTCTGCCGCTGAGAAGAGGCCTGCCAAGGCGAAGTCATCTGATACCGCTTGGTCGAAGAAGCTAAGGTTTAAAGCCGCAGCCAACTCAAATGCTTTCCAGGCTAATAAACCCTAGGCTCCTACCATTACTATTGGGGACCAACCAATCAGGGCTGACGACAGTGCCATTGACAATATCGAAGTCGGCGTCGCTCTTTCCACTGCTGTTCTTCTACCTACAGATCTAAATTACATGGCTGAGATCTCTAAATACAAAAATTTTGCTTTGATGATGCAACATTCCGTCATGGTAAGTTCCCACTACTTGAAACTTTTGTCTTTTTACTTCAAGTTCTCATACTGCAAAAATTTTACTAACTTATTCATTCATTTTCCTTTAGGCGATCCAGCATGTCCATTCCTTTGCAGTGAAAGCCGAGGAGATGATGAAGGAGTTAACAATGAAAACCTGAGACACTGCTGGCTTTCTTGCCTCTTTGAACAATACTGAGGCTAAAATGAAAGTTCTATTGGATCAAGCCAAGGCTGCAAAAAGTGCGCAAGACCTCGCCAAGGAGAGGGCTGAAGTAGTAGAGGCTATGGCTGAGGTTCTCAAAGCTGAGGCCAATGAGGTTGAAACTAAAACCGCTGAAGCCCAGGTAGAGCTCCGAGAAGCCTTGGCCATTAAGGAGGCCGAAATCAAAGCCGCCAATGAGAAGGCATTCTCAGAGGGATAGGCTACCGTCTGTGATGCATACAAAGCTCAGGTTACCCAAGCCTATAATTGAGGCTTTCTCCTCGGCTCAACTGCGGCCGTAGACAAATTGTTTGTCCTTGCGGACTCTTCTCTCCAAGATACTAATAAACTCCAATTGCCATTCCCTCCAACTCCCAAGGATTCCGAAGACCAAGCCGAGGACAAGGACCCCAAGGTTGATGATGCTAATAAAGAGGAGACTGCTATTGGGGCCAAGTCCCAAACTCTAAACGAGCAAGTCCTGGAGTTGACTCATGATGAGGAAGAGGACTTGGTTTCCAAGGGGGCCTTTCCCATACAAATAACCTCTGAAGCCAAGGTCCGTTCAGCCGAGAAAAGCTTAGACCAGACACTTCTGGAAATTGACGCTGAGATGGCAGCGGAGAAGGAAACCATATTGCCAACTTAGGCCGACACAATGCCAACAGCTGAGGTTGAGCAATCTAAGACTAGTGCCCATGTCTCTAACACTTTGAATTTTCTTTTCTTTTACTCTGAACTCTTCTTCTTTCAGTTGTACCTTCATTTTGTTTGAACAATTTTAAGTTTCAATTTGGCCGATGTGCTGTCTTTTGTACCCAAACAAGTTGTCTTTTTGCCAGGCCGAAGTGCCTTTTTGCCTATGAACAAGTTCCATCTTCTGAATGCAAGTCTTATATTTCCTTCTAAGTGTTGAATGCTTCTCTTCATGTATGTTTACTGTTTTTCTTCTATGCATGCTTCTATACTTTGAATATTTTTTTGCATTTCTTCAAAACACAGCTTAACTGTATAATCACCTCGAGGTGGGGTACCTTGGCTATAAACCTTGACTGTTTGTTTCGGCCAATACTTGGAATACCTCGGCTAACACTTAAAAACATTTCGAAATATTTTTACAAGTGCTTGTTTCTTTAAACTTATTCAATCAAGTACCGCTTCTTTACTTCCACTTGCTATCTTCTATCAAGACTTCACCCTTTCAAGCGTGACAGCCTGGTTAGTCACCTCGGATAAGATGTGCACCAGAAACACTTTTCATAATTACCTCGGCTAACTCCAACTTGTAAATTTCTCTAAAATTTCAACAAGTGTTAAGCCCATTTTAACTTGTCAATTTTTCCTACAGAATTTCAACAAGTCCCAAGCTCTATTTATCATTCCTGCTCCCTGCCCCTAATGTGAACCTAAGTTCCACTTAATTTCACATTATGCGTTTATAGTCTTTCGCCAAAGTCAGATTCAAACAAAGACTAGCCAAGGTGTTCAATCTTGGTTTCTCTGTTAATCCAACGAAAGCACATTTAGCTCCATTATGAGTTTAACTTTGCTGACATGGCAAACCTAGATTAATTTAACTTAGTTCAACTCTATTATATGCTAGTATAATTCAACTTTGCCATATAATAAGTCTAAGCTATTCGTCATGTTTCATTCAGAAACATCGCCAACTTAGTTCAACTATATTATATGCAAGTATAATTCAACTCTGCCATATAATAAGTCTAAGTTATTTGTCATGTTTCATTCAGAAACATCGCCAACTTAGTTTAACTCTATTATATGCAAGTATAATTCAACTCTACCATATAACAAGTCTAAGTTATTCATCATGTTTCATTCAGAAACACCGCCAACTTAGTTTAACTTTATTATATGCAAGTATAATTCAACTCTGCCATATAATAAGTCTAAGTTATTCGTCATGCTTCAATCAGAAATATCATCATAGGACTGGTTAGTCCTATTGCACAAATTTCAAAATCAAACTAGAATTTTATTATTACTTCGGCTAATGAAATTATGACATAAACTTCGAAAAAACAAAAACTAATGATAAAAGAACTTCAGGTTGCAAGTGGTCTAGGGTCTTGGCAACTCTTTGCCCTCAGTGTCTTCAAGTCGATATTCCTCATTGCAGCCAAATGAGATGATTCTATATGCCCCATTCCTTTTCTCCTCCAGCAGGTCCAGATCTCGGGCCAGGTATGCCTCATTAGTCCCATTCTCTACTCCTTGGGTTTTGATACTAGGGATGCCGGCTTCTAGTGGGATAATTGCTTCAATGCCATAAGTCATGGCAAATGGAGACTTCCCAATTGATTTTCTTGGCGTAGTCCGATATGCCCAGAGTACATTGGGCAACTCTTCCACCCATTTTCCTTTCACTGCTTCCAGCCTCTTTTTGATCCCATCCAGGATAGTCTTATTAGATGCTTCTGCATGACCATTGCTCTGAGAGAAACTTGGAGTAGAGTAGTAGTTCTTGATTTTGTACTTTACACAGAAGCTTTTGATTAGCTTATTGTCAAACTGTATACCATTTTCTGCTATTATTGCCCTTGGGATCCCAAAACTGGTGATGATGTTCTTCCATATGAAGTTCTCCACATTAATATCTCGAATCTTCGCAAGAGGTTCAACTTTTACCCACTTTGTGAAGTAATCAGTAGCTACAAATAGAAACCTTTACCCAATTGCTTGGGGCAGTTGTCCAACAAGGTCCATGCCCCACTGGGCAAATGGCCAATGGTTGGATACTGGGTTCAAATCTATCGATGGTTGATGTATCAAAGGTGCAAACCTCTGACACTTCTCGCACTTTCTGATGTAGGCTTCAGCATCCTTCTACATGTAGGGCCACCAGTATCCTTGAGTAATGGCCCTATGAGTAAGTGATCTACCCCCAGCATGGCTTCCATATACTCCTTCATGTATTTCATACAAGAAGTCTTTAACTTGGGAGGGATGCACACATCTCAAAAGGGGACTAGTGAAGGATCTCCTGTAGAGATGGCCGTCTACTGTTAGGCTGAACCTGGCCAATTTTAACCTGATTTTATGTGCCTCTTTTCAGTCATCTGGCGGCTTGCCATCCCTAAGGAACATCACTATTGTATCCATCCAACTTGGTCCCATCTCCACACACATTGCTTCGTACTCTGTGATTAGTGGTTCCACACTTGGGCCTGACAAATAATCAACCATTATTGTCCTTGCCTCTCCTGATTTCGTTTCACTAGCCAGGTTAGCCAAGGCATCGACATGGCTGTTATCATCTCGGCTAACCTGTTGTAGTCGACAATCCTGGAACAATGCTAGCAGTCTAACAACTTCCTTGACATAGGCTATCATTCTTTCATCTTGGGTTGCGTACTCGCCCGTTGCCTAATTCACAATAAGTTGGGAGTCACAGAAGACTACCACCACATCAGCTTCCATTGCTGCTGCTAACTTTAACCATGCAATTACCGCCTCATACTCTGCTTCATTATTTGAGGCCTTGAACCCCAAACGAATAGACTGTTCTAGCATTCGCCCATCTGGTGATACTAATACCACCCTTGCCCCCGCTCCTTGACGGTTTGAACTTCCATCAACAAACAGGCGAAAGGAGTCGCTGATGTAGATATTGCAGGGTTTTGGTTTTTCTTCTTTCTTCTATTTTGCTTGAGTGGGGTTCTTTGGCCCCAGCTGGGTTTCTTCCTGCTCTCCTGGGCATCCCAAACCGTGGTTCATCGGAGTCCAACGCGGGATGGCACTAGGTGTGAACTCGGCCACAAAATTGGCCAGTACTTGGCCCTGAATTGCTGTTATGGGCCTAAATTCCAGGTCATATTGGCCCAACACTACTGCCCATTTGGCTACCCTGCCTGTCAGATCTCCTTCCTGCAATAGGGACTTCAAAGAATGCTCAATCAGTACCACAATCTTGTGGGCTTCGAAGTAGTGATTCAGTTTCTTCGAAGCCATTACCAGGGCTTGGAAGTAGTGTCAATTTTTCTAGAGGTAAGTACCTGGTCTCTACGCTAGCTAGGGTTTTACTCACATAGTATACTGCCCTTTGTTCTCCCTTCTCTTCTCTGATTACCACTGCACTCACTACATGCTCTGAAACTGCCAAGTATAGGAACAGTTCCTCTTTAGGTACTGGATTTGAAAGAACTGGAGTTGTGGTCATGTATTTTTTCAAGTCGGCCAAGACGACTTCGTACTCTTTCATCCACAAAAAATCTGTGGTCTTCTTTAACAAACTAAAAAATGGTCTATACTTATCCAAACTTCTGCTTATAAACCTGTTCAGGGCTGCGGCCCTTCTAGTCAATATATGCACTTGTTTTGCCGATGTCAGGATTTTCAAGTCAAGGATGGCCTTGATTTGATTTTGGCTTGCTTTAATGCCCCTCTTGGTAACCAAGTATCCCAAGAACTTACCGAACCCGACTCCAAATACGCATTTTGAAGCATTGAGTTGGAGCTGATATGTCCTTAGGATGTCAAAAGCTGCCTTCACGTTGGCCAGATGATTCTCAGGTTCTTTGGTCTTTACGACCATGTCATCAATGTACACTTCTACTGTCTTGCCAATCAGATGTCTAAACATTTTGGTTACTAACCTCTGGCAGGTTGCTCCTGCATTTTTCAGTCCAAAAGGCATCACTTTGTAGCAGTATAGCCCTTTTAGGGTAATAATGCAGTCTTCTCCTTATCAGGGGGATACATTGTTATCTGGTGGTATCCCTTGTAAGCATCCAGAAAGCTCATCATTCCATGCCTTGAAGTGGTATCTACTAACTGGTCAATCTTAAGAAGTGAAAAACTGTCTTTGGGGCAAGCCTTATTCAGGCTAGTGAAATCAACACAAACCCTCCACTTGTCGTTCTTCTTTTTAACCACCACAATGTTAAACAGCCAAGTAGGGTAGTTCACCTTGCGAATGGCCTTGGCTTCCAACAATTTGTCCACATTTTCTTCAACTGCCTCAACATGCATCAACGCTGGCCTCCTCGCTCGCTGGATGACAGGTTTAGCCGACCTGTCTACATTGAACATATGGCATGTGACCTCGGGGTCAATGCCTAGCATCTTGTACGACATCTAGGAAAATACTTCTATGTTGGCCCGTAAGAAAGCTTCCAACTCCCTTTTCTCATCCTTGTCCAAGCCTGAACCGAGAAGGAAGAAACGCTCTTCATCACCTTTTTGGACCAGAATTTTCTATAAGGCTTCCTCACTCTTCTCGGTCAGTTCTTTGTCAACATTATCTATAACTTCCATGTCTTCGTCTTCAATATATGACGTTTCTATTTTTTGCACGTTGCAGCAATTTTTTGCCTATACCTGATCCCTTGTAACTTCTTCAATTCCATGCTTCGTTGGGAACCGCAACAGTTGGTGCATCGTTGAGGGAACAACCCTCATTGCGTGCAAACATGGCCTTCCCAAGATAACATTGTAGGAGATGGAGTGTCAATTACTGTAAACTCTGTGCTTACCTTCCTAGTGCCTGCCTGCACCTCCAAATCTATTGCTCCCAGGGGCCATGTCAGCGTTCCATTGAACCCGACCATTGGACTGTTGGACTGCTCCAAATCATCTTGATGAAGGCCTAACTCCTTGTAACGTCGGACATACATGATGTCACAAGAGCTGCCTTAGTCAATCAGAATGCACCTTACTTGGCATTTCCCAATCTTGAGGGTCACTACCAGAGTATCATTGTGTGGATGCTGTACCATGTCTAAGTCTTCCTCAGTAAAGGACACCATTGGTCCCTGGTACTCGTTTGTCCTAGGCCTCTTTTTCTAGACCTGACACACATGTTGTAAATGTTTTACCTTCTGGGTTTCTTCCCATATATCATTCTCATTAACCTTCGAGTGGATCACATTAATCACTTGAGGTTCTACTTGCTGTGGTTGTGGCAAAGGTAGTGCTGCCAGTGCTTGGGGCAGTCTCGCCTGCTCTTCCTTCGTTCTGGCCTCATCTAGCAGGTCCCTTAAGTGACCCTGTCTGACCAGGTCTTTCAAATGCGTCTTTAGGGCTCTGCATCCCTAAGTTAAATACCCATCCTCATTGTGGTAAGCATACTGCTTCCCAAGGCTTCTCCCCATAAATTCTCTAGGAATCTTCTCCGGTGCTCTATAATATGGCCGGTTCCTGATCCTCTCTAGAATTTTATAAACCGGGATCCGAAACACAGTGGTGACTACCTGTGCAACCCTCAACCCTATTTCTTGCCTGTTAAATCCAATATTACCTCGACTTCGCTTCGGCGAGCCGTTTCTCTTCTCTAGCTTCAACGCCTTCGTTCCCGGTGTATCCTCTTCTGCTCTGGTATATTTCTCGATCCTTGCCATGAGCTCCTCTATACTTTTTGGTAGAGTCTTCGCCAGCGACTTCTGAAGTGTGCAATCATCCTCCAGGCCGTCCTTAAAAGATACGACTGCCAACTCATGGTTATATCTTGATATTCAATTGAACACCTCATAATACCTTTTGGCATAAGCCCTGAGGTTTTCACCCTCGCCAATTTTCAGAGCCATCAGGGAGTTTACCCTTAGTGGCTGCAATTTGTTTGTAACAAACCTGGCCACAAACATTTCTACCAGGCCTTCCCAATTCTTCACAGTTCCTTTCGGCAACTTGTGAAACCAATCCGAAACGATTTCCCCAAAGGATGAGGGGAATACCTTGCATAGCAATGGTTCGTTCCCGGTATACAAAGCCATTGAATTTATATATAAGTTGACGTGAAAGTTCGGATCGGATTTACCATCATAATTTGGAACCTCGACATAAGGAACCTTTTTGGGGCCTTAAACCGATCCAACTCCACTAAGAATGGCGTTCTCGGTTTGACAGGGGATGTGACCTTGGCATTCTGTCCCTTCCTCTGGAGGTAGTCCCTTAAATCCTCCTTAGTCCGATCAGGAGCTCGGCTGTCAAAGGATTTTAGCCTTTTTGGTGCGCTATTCTCAGTGTTGTTATGTGTCATCTTGGACTTCTCTTCATTCACTATGTTAAAACAAAGTTCCTTCCCCTGAATATGCCGATGTTCCTTGACATAAGTTCCCTTGGTACGAGGCGTCCTCTAAGACTCTCATCTCATTGACTTTGCTCGCTCGGCATCCCATGAAGGTTGATGTGATCGTTTCTTTACCTTATCGGGTTGAGAGACTGCTGGAATTGCTTTCTACCCCTCTTTTTAGGTGTCGTTCTTGGCTGCTGGAATCGGCGTGTCCTCTATATGACGTTGTTCTGCATCATGAAATTGACAACCGATTAATGATCTGCCAACTTGTTTGCCATTCCCTTCATCTCGCTGTCCCTCCTCAGGCATCTGTCTTTCCATACCTAGATGTCGCTTTCATTGTAATACTCGTCTCGGCTTGCTTTCTTCGGTGCATCTTTGTAATAACCCGACCCTCGTATGTGATTGTGTGATACATTTTAATCTGTTATTCTGACCAAAAAAAAAAAAATTTAGGTACTTAGATGTTATGAATCTAACATGTATCTGTTAAGCCATGAGTGTATCTGTCACACTTAGAATGAGTAAATTAGGAATTGAGGGTCTTAGAGACTTGGTAATCTGAAACAGACTTCATATTTGGAAGCAGCATAATTTTTAGGTAATAATAAGTATGTTTGTAGAAATTTGATTCGGGGATGGTTAAACGAATGAATTTTGTCTTATTCTCTCTCTATATATATGTGTGTGTGTGTTCTTCGATCATGGGATCAAAACAAAAACCCTCTAAGTCAAGATAGCTCCTGAGAAGAAGAAAAGAGAGACTAAGGGAGGAAGATTGAAGGGTTGGGAAGGAGTGCATCAAGAAGGTTGGGGAAATCTAGGAACTTAACTTAAGGTATGAAGATGTTTATATTATCCTCATAACCATTGTGGTGCTAAGTGTGTGTAAGAAATGAATTGGCAAGATAATCCTATGTTTGCATGACTTGATTCAATTTGGAGTATCTATATAAGAAACTACACTCCTCCCTCCAATTCTTTTGCTTGAATTCAATGATATAGCATGATTTTGTGCATATATGTTTATGTTTATGTTAAAACCTCATGAAAGTGCAAGTATTTATGAGTTATGTTTGTAAGTTATGAACTTATGAACAATGATCTAACTTAAACTCACTTGAAGCATGTATTTTGATCTTTAATCACATGAATTTAGGACTTTAAACTATCAATCTATGGTTGAAATTTGAGGCTCTACACTTACCTACAAAAGGATGGAATTGTGAGGAAATTTTTGGACTTTTGTGCAGAATCGCCACACGTGCGGGGCCCAAGGCCGCACGTGCGGAAACCCCAGCCGCACGTACGGGAGTCATGGCCGCACGTGTGGGAAAAATGGCAAATTTTGATGTTCAATACTGCTAAAAAGGCACGTGCGGGCGCTATCGCCAAGCGTCAGTGAGACTTTGTCAGATATGTGGGATCCTAGACGCGTATGCCCAGGACAGGAAACATGGGTCGCTCCGTTTTGCGTGTTGGATCCTCTAATATTGTCAAAACCTGCAATTTATGTTGTTTTAATGTTCGTTAATTCAATCAAAGTAAATGAACCAAGTATTGCTTTAACAAGAAAATGAGGAACTAATGTGATTCTTCTTTATGTGTTTAGGAAACACTTCAAAAGGGACTAGTACACCGCCACAACACAGTGAGTAATAGTACCTCTATGTACCTCTAACCGTTAATAACTATCATTATTGACATTGTGATTTTTGTTGTAAGTTTTATGTTGATATGAAGTTACGTATGCTGTGTGAGGGATATTATGAAATTATGGAAACATCGAAAGAAGTTGTGAAGCGATGTATGCTATGTGTGAAACCTTGTGAAACTATGGGAAGCATCAACAGAGTTGTGAACTATGAACCTATGTGGCCAAGGGCTATTTGTGAACAATAAACCTATGTGGCCAAGAGCCATTTTTGAACTATGAAGTTATGAGGCCAAGGGCCGATATGTGAAATATGAATTTATGAATTTGTGAACCCAAAGGGCCAAAGATCAATATGATAAGTAATGAAACTATGAAACCCAATAGCTCTTGTGTGAATATGTGAACTCCTCAGGCCAGGGGCCAAATAGTGAAATTGTGAACCGATAAAGTGTCCTACAAAGTTATACAGGAGCAGACCCACTGTGCAATTATTGCATTATTTATGTTTTACATGCATATAAGTACTATTGTTCACTGAGCTTGGCTCACCTTATGTTATATCTGTTTCTGTAGGTAACCAGTCAGGAGGTCGACCTTAACTTGGTGTCGTCACATTTTTGTCAGCCTAAGCGTAACCAGGCACTTGTCAAAGTCGTTCATTTTTGGTGGAGTCTTGCCAGACGTTGGCTTGCACCTAGTTATTGGCTTAAGTGAATGTGTATATATTTTTGTTATACGCCCAATCTTGTGGCTGGACCTGTAAATGCTAGGTATATAACTAGTTTAAATATGTGTTTTGTTGGCTTCATTCATCTTGACCAATGACTGTGATCCTGGCATGGTAATAGAAGCTCAATGGATGTTTTACTTTCTTTTATACTATCATACGAATCTATGCTTCCGGTCAGGCCCCATATTACATAACAAGTTATGTGTCCATTTCTGTAAAGGTCATGCCCAAACTTCTAGAGGCAGGTTTGGGGACGTGACAATCTCCCTTTTGGCCGACGTCTTTCTCCCCGGGATTCTAATCTTGTGTTCCTTCGTTATGGTTTTCTTCCTCCATGTTTGGATCAACATGCTTACCACTCCCACTAGGGATATCGTCCCCGATGTTTTATTTCTACCCGTCATTAGCCATCTATTCTCCTTACGTTCCCACAGACGACGCCAAATTGTGGGTGTTGATTTTTGACCACACAACCAAATAGGGAACTCAGCTGGAGAGCACCGGCAGAATAGACTAAGCCCGAACAACCTGTTGCAGAAAGATAAGAATCCGGCAGTGGTTCGTTCACCCGGGGGCACTCCGACAATTAAGTCAGTAATCGATATCTCTCAAAAATAGCAAATTGTGCTTAAACTCACAAAAAAAAACTTATTACTCTTAGTAGCTCACACATACCTGAGACCTATGGGGGTGCCTTGTTTTTATAGCCAGCACTGACCTGATCCCTGTAGAGGCCTAACTTCAATGGACTCAGGCTTAATGCTCATCTTGGACGCTTAGCTAGATAGAGATAAACTCCCTAAGAGCTTTATCTTTATCCAAATTGAGATCCTCCCTTGTTCTAGGACTCTTGTGCCTTATCCGCTCGTCTTAAACTCCGATATCTCCGCAGATAACCTCGGTCTAGCCGAGATCACCTCGGCGTCAGGACCAGGCCACGTGGCACCTCGGTTGACACTCCGGTGTCACCTTGGCCACGTGCTGTCACTCACAAAATGTGTCTCCACAAAGTGGTAGGAAAATACAGAGTCTTATATGACATTTAGCCAAAAAACCACTCCCCACCCAACAGCTCTGATATGTAACTCCCTCGCTCCCTCGCTCGAAGCCCTCTCCCCACCTCCACTTTCAACACCTATCATTTCATTTCATTTCATTTTATGTCGTTACATATCTATTTTAGTTTGTTTTGAAGATTGATTGTTACATTCGACCTTTTTTTTTTTTATAAATATATTTATTACATTGTTACAATGATACTTAGTTTGTTGTTATGCTTTTGAAATGAATTGAGCAGGTTATAGTTGTATCTTGAATCATTGTTGATTATGAATAAATACTAGAAATGGGTTGTTTTTCTTTGGTGTTTTCTCATCTCAGTAAATCAAACATTTTTGGGATATGGGATGGGATTTAAGTTTTTTAACATATGTTTTATGTGTTGTTGGAAATTGTTGTTTAGTGGATAGAGCTCTCAACTTTGCTAAATAGAAATTGTTGTTTATAGGCTTGGATAGTCAAATTTGTTAGTTTTTGGATTTTTCCTATCATTACATTTTTTTTGTTTGACTTTTCTAGGTGTTTGATTATTGAAAACAAATAAAGGAAAATTTCATAACTTTTGGAATTGTGAGGTTGGGGTGGTTGAGTTTGATTTGATGAAATTATTTGTTGGTTGTTTAGAGTTTGAGTTTGTTGGTTGTTTAGCCACACTTAGGTGGGTTTAACTCTTTATAGAGTTCAGTTAACTACTAATTTAGACAACTTATGTTCAAGCAATGCCTCGATGATAGAGTTAATTACAATCTCAAGTACCTTTCTTACCTGAAAACAAAAAATGAAAAAAAAAAAAAAACACTTCAAAATAAATTTTGGGTTTTAACTTTAACTTGGAACTTAGTCCTAAATGGATTTGCTTTTTTCTACATCTCCTATATTTTATTCTTGCAATTGAATATAGCCTTTTCATATGTAACATTTTCTTCTTACAATGTAACCTCTCTCCTACAAGATGTGCTTGGCCACAAAAATTAGTGCCAAAAGGGGCAAACTTTGGATCAAAACTCATCCAACAACCAACTGTATGTACAACATCACTAGATTGAAAGGAATTTTGCATATTTAGATTAGCTTGGAATTTGGACTCGCAGTGTCTTCAAATTGATGAATGATTAGAGGAAGCAAATAGGTTGTTTACTTTCATACTATTTATTTGGCAGTTTGATTGAGCTTCTTCCTTAGTTTTCCTTTTCCCTATGTTTTAATCTTCTGGAATAAAATATCACGTGAAACTCTAAGGTAGTCTTTGGTTCACTATAATAAAGTGCAAAGATTCCTTACACTTCTCATATTTGGTTAAGTAAAATAATAATGATAAATTTGCAATGTAAATCATCATTTATCTCATTCCAATGAACTAGATAAAGTATCAATGAGATTGAAGTATTTCAAATATGATTATTGTTCTAATAAATGATTTGGGTTATTTTGATAAATGTGTGAATTGGATTTCCTTTTTTAACATACAAAGTAATGTTCAGTGATCTTTTGTTTTTATTTGATTGTTAAAAATTAGAATTATAGTAAGAAAGAAATAGCCCATTGTACTTAACTTATGGCACAATAATTAATCAAATAGTAATTGTACAGCCCATTGGTATTTAAACCCAATCTATTTCTAGCACTATTAAATGAGTTATTTCTTCACTACAAGTCTCTAGTGTTTCAACCTCTTCAACAACCTTGGAGTTTCATTTTAATTTATATCATGGACAACGTTCATATTTTTGGTTATGTATGTTTAGTTTATAGTTTATGAATCGAGGCTTAATTTCTTACTTATCATTTATAATTTTTCTCATAATCAAATACTTTTGTATTATTTTTTACAAGTGGATGATATGTTAGAGGAAACAATAATATTAGATCTCTATACTCATTTTTTTATTTAATCTACATTCCTTAATATAATTTTTCTTTAACCTTTTAAATGCATTTCTATATATATACAGGTTTAATTTCTTCAAAATAGAAATGTCAGTGTTGTGATCCATAATGAACGGGACTTCAATGTCCTCTATGTTCGTGGGGTAAGCCCACTAATCAAATTTATTTGCTTCTCATATTTATTTTCTTAGTAGTTTTCACTTATTTTTTTTAAGCCAATGGCAAAGGCAAAGGCAAAGGAAAATGCAAAGGCAAAGGTAAAGGCAAAGGAAAATGAGAAGTTTAAATGAAAAGGAAAGGAAAACTACTCAAGAAAAGGGAATAAAAAATACACAAGTGGTATGGTTCTTTTCAAGTTTGTTTTGGAACATGTGTAAAGAAAATCATGGGGGGGATGTGATATTTTGAAGCATGCATAATCTGTGTAATTTTCTTTTCTACCATAAAGTTTGTGAAGATGGGCATGGTGCTTTTGATCCTTAATATTACTGATTTTCAAATTAAATTATGCATCCTTAAAAAATTATAAAGGATCTTTTACAAAGATATATAAAATTTTCCAAATAGAAGAGGGAAGTAATTAAAGTTTAAAAAAGAACATAAATGATGAAAGAAGGAAATAAATTGAAAGTGTATTTTAATTAAAATTGTGTTTAAATTATGATCAAGTCATACTTTTGTAGTATTGGGTTGAAAAAGCTATGGAGCTCAAGAGGATAAATAAGACTACATTGTTCCGATAGAATTGTAATAATGTATCCTTGGTCCATATTGTTTCAATATGCTAATGTTATTGTTTTTTAATTATTAGATTATTGTGCAAGCTCATCACTGGGAAAAATATACAGAAATTGATACATAGACATTTCAGAATGTGATGGAGAACAAGTTGAAAGGTGTCCAAGCGCTTTAGAGGCGTTTGAAGACATTATATTGCATACATTTTGTAAAGTTGACAAATATTTTGTAAAGTATATCCTTGATGTTAATCACTTTTGTAAAGCTTCCTACTGATATGTACTTCAATGAATTTATAATTTTTTTGTAAAGTCTCTTATCAATGTAAAAGATTGGACCTTATGGATGGTTATAAAGTTGAAAATTCACTGAATTTAGTATCATTGCATATTTTGGTGGAAGTCACATATGCTTGACATGGATTTTTGTGTAAATTTAGTGTCTATTGTGCATGAATAATTTATTAGTGGGTTGAAAGAGGATGTTATAGTATTGTTGCCTCTTAATTTTTATGTACTTGACTTTAGTTCCCCCTCCATCCCTGTCATGGTTATGAATTTTATGTTTCTTGATTAAGAAAGACCAGTGTATTTAGATGCATTATTTTCATGGTTTGTTTCTAAATTCATTTTTCTTTTGAGGACTTCTGACTTTCCAACACAGTTGGTTGTGAAATTAGATTGGTTTTGTCGTATCATCCATGATATTTTGGTATTAACAATAAGGTTAGTCTTCAAAGTAACTTAGGTTAGTGTTATTTCATTTATTTATAAGTAGTTAGTTGAAACTATGAAAAAGTTTGGAGGATTTGAACTATTCCTATTGATATTTGATGTTTTATCAGACTAATTTGAACTATTTCTTAAACAGGGCTGATTTTGAAAATATGTTAGAGAATGAGGTGGGAACTCTTGAAGGCATCACCCCAATTATGTAAATGAGGTAGGAAGCTTACATTCATGATAAATTCATTAGGAAATAAAAAATTTGAAATTTATTAGTTATTTATTTCAATATTAGTTATTGATTTCAGTTTTCTTTATACCTTTTGTTCTTGTTTTATGTGAAGTTTTAAATTGGAGTGATATTATCATTTTAAATTGATTTATTATAATTGAATTTCGTAGCACATGTGGCATCAAAAAAAATTGTTCACAATGCCTTCAAGCACGGGGTATCCGTAGTATATATATATATATAAATAAAAGAAAAAAATAACAAACTCTTATTAGAGCATTTCCAATGGTATTTGCTAAAATACCATTGCCATTGCCATAATTTCGCAATGAATAGTGTTATTTTGCCAAATTATAGCAATAGTGTTCTAATGGTTACATGCTATTTTGGTAAATCTCAACCAACTTTTCCTCCAAATTTGTAGGTGTTATTTGGATATAGGTTTGTAGTAAATTTTTTTTGGTTGTCTTTTGTGACATTTTTTCAACTGCTTGTAAAAAAAATTATATATTTACATTATACCCGGCTAGACAAATATAAAAAATAAAAAAAAATAAAAAAAGTTCTAAAAAAAATTTAAATATAATTCACCCCTCCAAAAAACATACCTGTAGCTCGACTTTTTTGCGCCCCCTTTCAGAAGTCGAAATAAGCCTTACAGTATCGAACTCCCGTGGTTCTGAATCTGATTCCACAAGTGCAATGTGAAATAGATAAACACCAAAGAATCCAAATTCGACGAATCTTTTGGAAAATCGATTTTGAATCAAATTGCCAAAAATGGACTGCTTTGCCAGATACAAAGTTGCCACATAAATGTTTTATTTTGGAAAAATTTAGGAAACCCATGACTCGTGCCAAAGGCCACGTGTCCATCATCACCAAGATTGTCTCGGCTTGGAAACTTAGGTACGAGAGGGGAAGGTCATGAATTGAGTACCCCCGTTCGCCCGATCAAAGATCGGCCTCTACTAATCATGATATGAATCTTACTTTGCATTATATGTTCTTGTTCTGGTTATTAATCTAGCATTACTGTGTGATGCGCACATTCAAGTATAGACTAACTTGCAAAAATTAGAATACTTGAGTCATGTTTGTTTTCTGAAAAGAGTTCGAATTTGCCACTTGAAAAGTGGGCTTAAATGTGCATGGCTCAAATTATTCCAATTCAAGTAAATAGCCTTCATCCACAGGCATGCAAGCATGTATATCAATTAAGCACTTAGTCTCATGGTAAACATGCTAAACATGGCAACAATCACACTCATGCAATATGCTAAAGCAAGTAAAGGCTCACCTTGTACTCCAAGTCAAAAAGCCATAAGAGAGTTAGAAAAAATACATGATTCCTAACTATGCAATATGACTAATGCAACACATGCGATATGCAATCTAAAATAGGCTCGACTACTTAACATGGCATATGAATCAATTGATAGTATGTGGTTTAAGCACGTATTCAAATAAGTATTAAACTAACAATGTAGTTGGAATGATGAATCGAGCCTCGACGCATGCAATACAAGTGGATGCAAACATGAAGAATGCTAGTTTAAACGTGATGTCCCTATACTAGCCATCATAAGCAGTTAAATAAAAGGAAGAAAGACGTAGGGTTGGAAGACATACACATTATTACAACATTATGCTCTCACGAAGGAGAGTCCGAATGAATAAACTAACTAGCTAACTATTTAAGCTATGCTAATTAATTAACTATTACAAACCAAACGAAATAAATTAACTCCCAACTAATTAACTACTTTAGCTAATTAAATAATTACAACACAAGTATAATTAAAAGAAGTAAGTAAGCTAAACAACTAATTACTCTGCCTCGGGAAGCGAGGAATTTCATGCACATGCTCGATTTCCACCCGAAAAGTCACTGTTTTGCTTCTAGAGAGCCTCTGTTGCACATAGAACACATACACTGTTGTCCACTTCCAGAATGGTTCTACTCCACCAAAGGAACACACTGTTGAATTTTGCATTAATGGCCAGCCGACCACTGGTGAGGGATGTTGGCCATTAAAGGTGGTCTGCCAGCCACTACTGGCCATGGAAAGTGGCTTGCCAGCCACTGCTGCCCAGTTCACCTTGTTACAATAGAGGATAAACAGAGCATGCACAGGGTATTCTCTAGGGTTGTCTGCACAACTCACCCCTTCTTCCAAGGAAATGATGAACTCCTTAGTTCACAAACTCCCTCTTGATCACCCTCAAGTGTAGGAAGTGTGTTCTCAAATCCTTAATTTGAAATTATGGAGTTTATGGTATGTGTTGTCCCAAGTTGAATGGTTTTCTTTCTTTTCTCTCTAACTCTTTCTAACTCTCTTCAATTCTCTTCAGATTAGCCCTCCTCCTTTGCTGAGCCTCCATTGCTTTATATAAGCAACAAAACAACATATAATATAATAATATAATAATAGAATTATTATATAATATATAGTTATATGCATATAATATAATATATATATACCTTATGTTGTTTGATTTGGATGTCGGCAGCCGAGGGCCGACCGACATCAAAAGATTTTTATAATATAATATATAACATATATAAATTATACCAAAATACTAAACATATAGTATAATAATATAACTATATATAAAATACTAAACATATAATATAATACTATAACTATACATAAAATACTAAACATATAATATAATAATATTAAACATATAATATAATAATATAACTTTTTATTATTTTAATAGAATTTTGACAACCAGGTATATATTCAATTTCAAAATAAAAAATACTTAAAATAGATTGCCAACGAGCAAAAATTTTCTTACTAGCAAGATTTTGAACATTTTTTTTCTAAAACATATTTAGCAGATTTACAATCAACACGAAGTAAAAATTTTTGATTTAAAATATCATCTTGAAATTTACTAATACATAAAACAGTAGATAAAATTTCTTATTTAATAGTACTATAATTCTTTTGTGCTTTATTCTAGACACCAGAATGATAACGAACAATTTGTTCAGATGACTGAGGAGTAATTTTCTGGAGAAGGATGCCATCATAACCAATATTAGAGGCATCAGTTTGAATAATTTTGAATGAATTTTTAGTAAGAATACCAAGACAAGAAAGAGACTTGACATAATGTTTGACTTGTTTAATAATAGCAGTATGAGTAGAAGACCAAAGAGGATGATTGTCTTTTAACTGATCAAACAGAGGTTGACAAGTTTTCCTAAGGTCTTTGTAAAATTTAGCAATATAATTCAGTGATCCTAAAAAACGTTGTAACTGGGTTTTATCTAAGATTTCATCAGGAAATTTAGACGCAAACTCAATGGAACGACTAATAGGTAAAATAGTATTCTAGTGAATATCATAACCTAAAAATCTGACTTTTGTGATACCCCTGTTCCGTAATATGTTAATTGGTCCCTAATACGAATGTGATTATATGTTTTGATATGATTTTGTGTGCCATTATGTGAAAATATGTGGCTTTGAATTTCTATCTGCTCACCGTAGGAATATCTGTTTGATTGATTGTTTTGGAAATTAAATTGAGGGTCTTATCGGCCACAGAACCCAGAATTGGTTACGCCTTTGTGAATAGCGTAATTTTTAGAGCCTACGGTGAAATTTAATTGAAAATTGATTCTGGTCAGATTAAACTGATTAAATTGATGAATTAAGTGCCCAAATATTTTATATTAAAATATTTTGTTAGTGGGGTTGTTGCCTTAAAGCATTACACCTTCTATTCTTTCCTTATAACCTCATTTGGCTGATTTGGACTCAAAAGAGGGAGAGGGCCGGCCATATAGAGAGAGAGGGAGAGAATTGGGTGATTTGGCTTAGAGCTTGGAAATTTTGGAAGTTTAGCTCAAGAATTGAATAGAGCTTAGAAGATCAAAGTTCCTAGGTGAGTAATTCTTGGATTATAGTTTGTAATTTTGTGTGTTCAAGCTAATGTGGTGATCAAGAGTAAGATTGAAATGAAATTGGGTTGTATTTGTTGAATTGAGGCTTGATATGTGCATGCATGTAAAGAATACCTATGGAATCACAAAATCTAGCATGTAAATTATAAATTATGAAAGATTGAAAGTTTAATCCTACATGCAAGCATGTTTTTGTTAAGTTTCATGGGAATGAGCACTAATTGCATCATTTGAAGAGGAAATGAAAGTCAAAATGGGCATGCATGTTGATTATTTAAAATGGGAACCTTGAATGCATAAGTTTGAGTTAATTTGGGGCATGCATGTGTTTAATTCTTGAAATTGAGCCCCATGATGATATGTTTTGGCATTTGCACCATGTAGTACATAAATATATGAAGTTTGAGCCAAAAATCATGAATTGAGACCTTCGAACATCGAAATTGAACTCCAAGAACAGTTCTGGAATTTCCAGAAAGTTTGAATGTCGCTCGAGTGGGGAAACCGCCGCTCGAGCGTGAATTTCGTGCTCCCAGCACTTTTTGCAGACTTGATGTCCGCTCGAGCGGAGAATTTAACGCTCGAGTGGGGGAGCTTTATTGATAGGTCTTCCGCTCGAGCGCCAGAATGCACGATCGAGCGTATTTTTCATGCAACCAGTACTTTTACAGGCTTTAAGGGTCCGCTCGAGCGGGGAAGTCCACGCTCGAGCGGGGACCCTGTTTTCTGGAAATCTGAAAATGCATTATGTGTTCTGTTTTCCGTTCCCTTTCACTTCTAAACACTCTTAGGCATACATTGAGCATTGTAATTGAATTAAATGGATAAGAATGAAGCCTAAAGAGGAATATGTGAATTAAATAACGGATTGAATTATTTGTGACCCATATGTGCTATGTGATGTGTAGGGTCAAGCTCCAGGGCAATTCAGCCAACCGATCACTGTGAGTAATATCGATATTTGAATGCTTGTGAATGTCCAATCGTTTATTCCCTTATAAGCTTTATGAGTTGCTAATTGGGATTGTGGACGTAAGTCTGACATGAATAAATGAATGGACCAAAGGTCGTTTTGATAAATATGAATGGACCAAAGGTCGTTTTGATAAACATAAATGGGCCCAAGGTCGTTTTGAAATGAATGAGTAGGCCGAAGGCTGTTTTGACACGGAAGTGTATGTGGGCTGGAGGCCGATTGATAAATGATTGGGCCAAAGGCCATTTGATGGGCCGAAGGCCGATTGATAAATGATTGGGCCGAAGGCCGATTGATAAATGATTGGGCCAAAGGCCGTTTGATAAAATGTGGGCCGAAGGCCGATTGATAAATGATTGGGCCGAAGGCCGTTTGATAAAATGTGGGCCGAAGGCCGATTGATGAATGATTGGGCCGAAGGCCGATTGATATAAATGATTGGGCCAAAGGCCGATTGACATGAATGAATGGGCCAGAGGCCGTTTAGACACGAATGAAAGTTTGAAAGGCCTAAAGGCCAGTTTAAAATGAATGATAGTCTGATATGAATGGTAGTCACTTGACTCAAATTGTGTGTGTACATGATAAATGGAAATATGAAGTAGGCCCAAGGCCGTTTGAAGTATGTTGTTCTACATATTGTTTGTGTATCTTCTTTATCTGATATTATTTACTGGGCTTTCGCTCACGCTCATTCATGTGTTTGTAGGTGAGCCAAAAGAGGTCCAGACCCAGCCTCAGTGAAGTCAGTTTGGAACAACTAAGGTTTCGAGGAGTCAGCCCTTGCGTCTCACGCATGAGACACGTCTTCGCCCTTTCGTTATGTATTTATATTTTTTCAGGTTGGCGAAGTCTTTGAATGTGTCTGTATATAGTTTTGTTTGGCTGACTTAGATTTGAGTGATCCTGTTTGTACAGAATTTTATGTTATTGCATTTTCTGTTGTGAGTTATTAACATATGTATGTAATGATGTGCATATAAGCACGACTCTATGGACAAAGTTTCAATTGCTTCCGTTTGGCCCCCATGAACTCTGTTAAAATACGTTTGGATTGGTTTGAGGCCGTAGGTAATCTCATGATTACTGGCCGGTTATGTCCTTAACCCACGGGGGCGGGTTCGGGTCGTGGCAACTTTTGTTTGAAACAATTTAATCTTAGGAGCAGAAATGACTAGACCACGACTCTTAATGGTATAAAAGAATGCAGTAAGGTGTTTCCAGTGTTCATTAATGGATTTAGAAAAAATAAGTATATCATCAATATAAACGATGGAAAAATAACTAAATGGATTAAAAATATCATTCATTATATTTTGAAATTCACTAGGAGCATTTTTTAATCCAAACGGCATGACATTCCATTCATAGTGACCAAAAGGTGTAATAAATGCAGTTTTATATCTATCTTTAGGATGAATTTGTATTTGCCAAAAATCACTTTTTAAATCAAATTTACTAAAAATAACAACTTGACTAAGTCTTTTTATTAAGTCTTGTTTATTAGGAATAGGATATCGAATCCATTCTAAAACTTTATTTAATGGTTTATAATTGATGACTAAGCAAGGGACACCTAGTTCTAATTCAGCATTTTTATTAACATAAAAAGTAGGACAAGACCATGGTGATTTACTAGGACTAATAATTCAATTTTTTAATAGTTCATTGATTTCTTTTTTACACATTTCAACTAATTCATGATTCATTTGAATAGGTTGAGATTTAGTAGGAATTTGTCTTTCATTAAAATTCTTAATGTATGGTAAAGTGACTACATGTTTTTTCCTATGCCAAAAGGTAGTTGGTAAAGTAGAACAAACAGTTGTTTCTAATTTTAATTTAAATTCTTCAATTTGAGATATAACAACAGGATCAGTTAATTGTTGTTCAATGCGTTTATAATTGACTTCTTCTTTGAGAAAACATAACTGATGAGTTAATCGATTAATAGATTGGGAAATAGAATAATCTTTTAATTGATTTAATTCCAATACTTCAGGTGGTGATAAGAATTTAAAAGTAACTGTTTGACCAAAAGCTTGAGTTGTTATTCCTTCACTAGATGTAGTAAATGGATATAATAAGAATATAAATGATGTTCCTAAAATAACTTTATCAGTCATGTTTCTAACTAAAACAAATGAGGTTTTAAAACAAACATTATTTTGACAAATATGAACTTTGGGTAATTTATATTCAATATGCATTTTACTACCATTTGCAGAAGTTAATTGTTCACTAGTTTTCTCATAATATTTTGTAGGTAATAAGCCTTCTTGAATACAATTAAGATCAGCACCAGTATCAATTAAAGCAATAATATTTAATTCAAAATCATTGATTACTAACTTGACTTTTGAATACCATTTTTGGATATAAATTTTATTAATAAGATTTAATCTTTTATCTTCATGATTGGATTGGTGTGATCGATTATTAAGCAAAAGATTATCAGGATTAGTATGTTTAGATTCATGTTCTGATTCATTAGGTGATTCAGCATTGGTTTGGAAATTATCTAAACTTTTATTAAGTTTTAATGTAATAATTTCATCTTCTAAGATTTATCTTTACTTTGGAATTCTTTAATGGTTTGTTTAATCTGATTAATTTTATGTTGTAAATCCTGTAATGTAATTTCTTTTTATTTAGTTTTAAATCTTTCTAAGGTTTTGGATAAACTAATAATTAGTTTATCAAACTTAGGTTTCTTATCATGATTGGTTAATAAATATTTTAATTTATCAGTATATTTTTGTTTTAACTCTGGATCTTTTAAACGATTAATTAATTCAATAAGAGCAGTTTCTTCTTAATTTTGTTTAGTAAGAACAGTGATTTGTTTAATTGGTTTACAACAAATATCATTACATCCTAATTCAATATTATTATCAGAAGTATCACTAGGTGAATGGTAATCAGATGAAGTATCAGGATTATCAGAAGATGAATTACTAACAGATTGGTTTAATTGAAAGATTTTATATAATTAAGTTTTTGATTCATCATTAATTTGTAGTTGATTAACTTTATCTTTTAATTTTTATTTTTCTTTACATTTGTTAGAATAATGACCTTTTTTACCACAATTATAACAAAAAATATATAATTTATACCAATTTATATAAAAACACCAAAAATATGAACAAACACATAAAATTATGCAAAATTACAAAAATACTAAACTAATGAAATATTTAGTATTTTAAAACAATTTAGCCATAATGGTGAAGCTTGGGATTAAAGTTCAAATTCCATCTCTCTTACTGAGGATTTTGTGAGAAACACATTCTATTTGTCATTATTGGGTAATCAAAAGAAAGCGCCCAAGTCTTAGGGCCGGTCAAAATGGGGTGTCTACAGTTTCCCCTCTTTGACAGAGCTCGAAGTCATTTCATGACGTGAGTGAATGTCAAAGCCTGAAGACGACCCTTTTGACAAGGTCGGAAGACTTGGGCAAAGAAATAAATGTGCAAACAATTGGTTGAACACGAGGGTTGCCTACGTATCCCTTTGAGGACTCAAACCTGCGTAGTTCAGGGGCAATATGCATATGATATGCACGATGCAACTTTGAAAGACAGACTGACACACTTCGCGAAGCCGGCTATTTTGAAAATGATCATGCAAGATGATGCAATAAGCAATAATGAATACAATACGCAAGATAACAAACAACACATGAACTAACGACACACTACCTACGCCAAAACACAAGACAAGGAAAGAAAACATCGCTCAGGACTACATTTCCCACATCCTGAGAAACAAGAAGACGAAAAATCGTTCGGGGTAGTGTTTCACACATCCCGAGGTGAAAGCAAAACAGCTTAGGGCCACTCATCGCGCGTCCGAAGATAGAAACAAAACCGTTTGGGATAGCGTTTCACGTATCCCAAGAGCAAACACACCCAAGGCCACGTTTTATGCGTCCTAAGATAAAAGAACCGATCGGGATCATGTTTCATACGTCCCAAGATAAAATCCACCTAGGACCGCGTTTCATACGTCCTGCGAAACAAAAACCGCTCGGGTCATGTTTCACACGTCTTGAGAAAAAACCCGCCTAGGGCCACATTTCACGTGCCCTGAGAAACAACAGAGAGGTGTGCGATAGATGCACAAAGTGAACGAGTGGGATAGATGCACAAAGTGATCGGGTGCGATAGATGCACAAAGTGATCGAGTGCGATAGATGCACAAAGTGAACGAGTGCGATAGATACACAAAGTGATCACAATAACAAAGTTGTGCAGGTTCTCCTACCAAGACATGAGACACGAATAACTTATCCGGAACTCCTCTGAATGAACCGTACATACAATATCATTTGGTTACAACATAACCAACAGACGTACCTAACTATATCTCATACGGAGAGAGGGGGTTTTAACCAGGTAAACATAAAATCCTAACACGTTTCACGTGGAAGGAACAAATGTGGTATAACTAACAAGCATACCTAACCGTATCTCATATGGAGAGGGGAAAGATTTTAATCGAGTAAATATCAAATCCTAACATTTTTCACGTGAAGAAAACAAAGGTGAATTTGAAGTCCAAACGCGTCTCATGCGAGTGGAAAGAATGATTTCTTTTTATTTTTTCTTGTTTTCAAAACAATGTCAAAAAGAATTTTCTTTTTTTATAAATACCAAATACCGTATACAAAATGCACACAGATATATACATGCAGTATAAATATACATATTCGGGGAATATTATGTTTGCTTGAATATTCCGTTTGTGGTCGTCAGCGGGAAGATGCCATTACTGAGAACGCATATTTCGTTTGTTGACGTCGGCGTGCGTACGCAAAAAATGCAAAAAGAAAGGAAAAACACAAATGCATGGATACAGGGGTTCAGACCTCTAACTTAGGCTTCTCCGAGTCCTCAACCACTGAACCAAACCACTTTTGTGACAAAATATTCCAATAAATATATATATAGGTATACGAGACATATATGCATAAAACCAAAACAAAACAAAAGAAACACTTGTTGCTATGGGGGCTCGAACCTCTGACTTCAAACTCAGCCCCTCAATCCTTAACCACTGAGCTGAACCATTGAGCCCAAGCCACTCTTGTGACCAAATATCTTGTGACCAAATATTCAAACAAATATATATAATACATAGATGTACAATACATATACACATATATATACATATACAACTCTCCGTCATTTCTCTCTATTTTTGTCTCACTCTCTCTTCTTTCATCTTCTTTGAGCGTTGTGTTTGGCACACGATTTTAACAATTGCGGCGCCTGACCAACAAGCTATCCAATCCTGCCCCGATTGTCAATGATCGTCTCGGCCTTTCTCCTTTTTTGTCTTCTTCTTTGCTCTCTTCTTAAGTTGAGGCCTGCGAAAGAGAGAAAGACAGAGCAAAAGCCTGCAAACTTTCTCTGCCACCACTTTGCAACCTTTTTCTTTTGCATTACTCTCCTCTACCATGGCTTCTTCACACGGTTCTCTCACTCTTTTTCCAGACCTGAACGAGTATAGAGATGGCCGATTCTGACTCCCATTGCCTCAACCACGGGCTCCTCCTCTTTCTCCTATTTTCAGCTTTCCAGTGATGTCAGTTGAACAAATAATGGCGGCACAGTCTGACATCGAAGCAAACTCCTATATGCTGAGGTCATGTGTGGAGACCGTGACTGCGGTCTCCAACTTGTCTTGTCGACTGCAGAACAAGACGTGTGAGGTACATCAGTTAAATGCACAACTCTCCCCCCTCCAACGTATATACAAAGACGCTCGAGTAGAAATTAGTGCGCTGAAAAAGCCGAACAAAGAGCTGAAACGACGGGCCACCTCCGTGGCTCGATTCGGAGTTTCTTTGCACAACCAATTTGATGGCTGGCAAGGAATAATCTCCTTTGGAAGCTCTGCCAAGGCCGAGGCAGAGTGTTCAAGAGTTTCGAAGGAGTAAAGATGAAGCAAGGCAACTGATGGTAAAGTCGGGCAACGAAGCTGCGTATAAATGAAATCGATTGTAATCTTCGCCACCGGGTTGCTATCGAAGAAGAAAGAAGAAAAAGATCCCTTTCTCTTTTTTTTCTTTTTTGTTTTGTTTTGTTTGTTTGCTTGTTTGTTTTTTTTTAAAAAATTTTTGTTGCTTTTGTTTTTTTATTTTATTTTATTTTTGTATATATGTTTGTACAAATTTGATCAGGGTTAATCCCTATTAATAAAATGAGTTTTTTTTTTTTTTTTTTTTTTCTTTCTCTTTTTGCAAATCCAAATGGCAATCAGTTTCGAACTAAAAATTAAGCTTCTCACTGATTATAACACAAATCAAAACTCGATGAAATGACAAAACTTGATAAAATAGACACAAAATGGACATAAGACAGAGCAATACTAGTCTTCTAAAAACTCGATAGTGCAGGTATAGGACAAAATACCAACACACAATATAACAGAACAACTTACGAATTATCGGAACAAAACAAAAAAAAAAAACAAAGTTCCTCCTTTTTTTTTTGGTTTTATTATTTTTTCCTTTGTAGTTTAAACATTAGCTTCAAATAGAGTCATTGTATTAGAAGACTTTTCTTTTCTTTTATTGCTTTGTAAAACAATGATCGGGGTTGGACCCACCAGTTTGGATGATATCCTCGCATAATGTGTGATGAATGGCATGTGATGAATGGTAGCATTGTACATGACTTAAAACTGTGAATACCTGTTCTTGCATTCGTTTTTGAATCGGATAACGACCCACAACCGGACAAATATGTAAAATGCAACTCGATAACAGGAAAATGAAATGAAAACGACTCGAAAATACTAAAAGACACTTAGTACAAACAGTATTCAAAACATAGCCGTGTCATGCCAGGACAAAGCTTTTGCTGCATCTACACTGGTCTGGGCACTACCTAGACCCAGCCGGGCTTCAAAAAGAGGTCATTCAGTGCTGTCTAGCTGTCATGCACTGCTCCTTCTATGCCACTAGTTTATTACTTCGACCTTTCTTTTCAAGTCTTTTTTGTTAATTGTAATAAAAGCAACTTTGATTTGTATAAGAGATTTGGAGAACTTTAAGTTTGAAATCAATGAAATTAAAGTTGTGAGCGCTGAAAATTTTCCTTTTGGTCCAAAAATGGTCTAAGTTGTAAAAGGTAAAATTTGAACAAAATCAACTTTTATCAAAACTTCTCAAAAACCATTTTCGAAAAGGATCATCACTTGACATGCATGGAATCAATCCTCAAGATGTATAATGCTGGATCAAAAGATTATAACTGCCCCTTGATTGAATACCACTACTCTGCATTGTACCCAACTTTTCTCTCAGAGTAAAGATCACAACCGAACCCTCAGGTAAATAACAGATAAAGATAACTTGATCAACAAAATGGACAGGACAATTGAGCTGGAATTGATTACAACCGAAATTCAGGATGAAGTTGCCTACGTATCCCGAAGATAGGAATCAGGCCTTTCATAGTTCGGTTCAGGTTCACTCGAGTATTAACTCTCTCCTTTTGCGCTCTAACTTTTGCCAAGGTTGCCCTTTAGGATTTTCAACCTTACGAGCTTAGTTTTTCTTCATTTCTAATTTTTTATGCTCTAATTTTTGCCTAGGTCGTCCATCCGGGTTTTTAGCCTAGCGAGCCTCTTAGGGATAGTATTTATTCAACTTGTCTATGTTGATTGGTTGGGAAAATTCCAGACCATCTAAGTCCATGAAAATGGCTGCTCCTCTTGACTAGATAGACTTGATGATATAAGGACTAGTCCAATTAGGTTTGAACTTGCCCCTCGGGTCATGGATAGGAGCTTGTTTGTCTTTGAGCACTAGATCTCCTTCCTTGAGATTCCTAGACTTAACCTTCTTGTTAAAAGCCTTAGCAATTCTGTGTTGGTAGCCCTGTATATGATACAATGCCTTCAGCCTTCTTTCATCAAACAGCATTAACTCCTTAAATCTACTCTGTTGCCAATTGGCCTCTACTATTTGACACTCAACCATAACCCGTAATGATGGTACTTCAAATTTAATTGGCAGAACAGCTTCCATACCATAAACAAGAGAATAAGGAGTTGCCCTTGTAGACGTCCGGATTGAAGTTCTATAGCCCCAAAGTGCGAATGACAATTTATCTGGCCAGTCCCTGTAGGTCTCAACCATCTTCTGCAAAATATGTTTGATGTTCTTATTGGCGGCCTCAACAGCTCCATTGGTTTGCGGTCGATATGTAAATGACTTATGAAAAGCCACATTGTATTTCTCCAACAAGTTTATCACCTCTTTTTTGAAATGGGAGCCATTATCTGATATAATCTCGTTTGGGACTCCGTATCGACAAATGATGTTGTTTCTGATGAACTTAGCCACATGCGCTACTTTCAACACTGCATAGGACTAGGCTTCCACCCACTTTGTAAAGTAATAAATTGCCACTAAAATGTATTCATGCCCGTTTGACCCTTTCGGTGTGACTACGCCGATGACATCGATTCCCCAGACTGAAAAAGGCCATGGCGAAGTCATGTTATATAGTTTTAACGGCGGGATATTCATGCGATTAGCATGAATTTGGCATTTGTGGCATTGCTGAACAAAACCAATGCAATCCTTCTCCATGGTGGATCAGTAGTAACCTTGCCTGAGAATCTTCCGGGCTAACATTACTCCATTCATGTGCACTCTGCACTCTCCCCCATGGATGGCCTCCATTAGGCGCTTCAAGTCCTCTTTCTCGACACACAACTTGTGCATTCCCAGATGTCCTCTTTTGTATAGTTTGCCTCCGCAGATGATAAATTGAATGGCCATTCTCCGTATTCCTCATTTGTCCTTGGCATTTTCCCCTAGTGGATACGCCTCCTTTTCCAAGAAGTTTTAGATATCGAAGTACCAAGGATTTTTGTTTTGCACTTCATCTATTACGGCGATAGTTTCATAGGCCGGCATGTATTTTTGCTCAATGAGGATTGGACGCATCCGGACTCTAAGTTGGATGTCTACCATGGAAGATAGAGTTGCTAAAGCATTAGCGAACCTATTGTTCTCTCTTAGTAGATGTGTATGTAGACACCCCATTTTTGACCGTCCTCAAGACTTGGACGTCACCGTTGGAACACTCGGTGATTATCTATGTTTGTGTTCGTTTGGAGTTCCCGGAGTTCTCGGCTGCGCGCGCCTTGACTCAGGACCTCCGAACTCGACCGTTTGTGTTTGGTTTTGCACCAAACGCTTGTGTTTTGCTTTGAAAGGGGCAGGGAATGCCTTATAAGGCATCCCTACACACCACCGGCTGGGGCTAGAGGCCACCGGCTGGCTGTAGCTTCTATCGGCACTTTATTGTGCCGACCGGCACTATTTTGTGCCGACCGGCACTAAATTTTACCATTTGGTACTCTTTCTTGGGCCGAAACCTTTGTACACTTGCTTTATCGAGATATTTTATTGCAGTAAAGTGTTTTGCTCCCCTCCATCCACGTGTATGGAGGGATGAGCCCTTGTTTGCTTAGCTTGTAAGTCTTACAAGTTCTATAAGAGGGAGACTCTTCCTCTTGGCTCAAGGTTAGGGGTTTTTAGAGACAAAAACCAGAGCTCATATACATATATCTCTGCCATATATCTATATCTCCATCTCTCTCCTCTTGTGTGTGTGATTTTAGGCCAAAAAGTGTAGTTTTACCTCACTTTTGCTTCTTTACACACCTTTACCTTAGCTCGAGATTGAGAGGCTTGGAGGTTTGTTTTGTGTGATCTTGGACTGGTTTTGATCACTAGAGAGTGGCTGGAACCTTTGTTCTTCAAGGGATCTTCAAGGGTAAACACTTTACTTTATATTCCCCATTCTTGCAACCTCTTTCTACCCTCTTTGCTTTGTGTTTTTGAGTTTGTGTTTAAGATAAAAAAACTCTTGTTTTTACTTGTTCTTGAACCTTCATTAAGGTCATTTTGTGGTTTGAACAAAGGCTCACCCTTTTAGGCCTTATTTGGCTATTTTGGTGACCTTTATCTTAGACCTTGTTGGCTTGGTGTTTTTGGCCTTCTCACCACTGAAAACCAGTGGGTTTTCAGTGGTGGGGAAGATGATTTTAAGTCTCATATAGGGGAGAGACACCCCTCTCCCCTTGACTCTTTGTTTGCCTTTGTTTTGGGCTTAAAGAATAGCATGAGTGTATGGTGAGTTTTGGCTTCATTTCAGAGTATATTTGTGCTCAATATGACATGTTATACCTCTGTTTTTGGTCGGATTCATGGCTCTTAACATGCTTCTTACACTTGCTTTGTAATGCCTCATTTGGCCTAGAATTGTGCCATATGTTTAGCCCCATATATCTCCATGTTTTGGCTTGGTATGTTGGAGCATTTAGCCTTGATTTGCCATGTTCTAGGGCTGTGAGCCACTGTTTTGATCATATTTTGCATGATTAGTATGGTTACTTTGCATGATGGTTTGTTGGCTTCAAGAATATAGTCCATGTGTATACATTGGTTAGCCTATTTAGAGGATTTGGGATCATTTGGCATGCCATTTCAGACCCTAATCCATGCTCACATGTCTAGATTTGTCATCTCTCTTCATGCTTTAAAGGTGTGTCCTTTATACTTTAAAATGTGTATTGTGTGCATTTATGCTTTTGGGATTGTTTTGGGGCTGCCACATGAGGGATTTGGGTGCCTTTTTGCATGATAAAAACCTGTTTTGGTTGCCTAACATGTGCCATGTTTAGTCTTGTTAAGTGGTGGTTCAATATCCCATTTTGTGCCTTAGCCTTATGCCTTATGGCTTGCATGCTTGTGCGGCATCTTGCTCTTGTTTTGAGGCATGATTTGCCACTGTTTTAGGGGAGTTTGAGGGCTGCCCTCTATGGCTTAAGTCCATTATTGCATGTTTGTATCTCGGTTGTTGCATATTTGATTAATGAGGCCTTGAATGCATACTAGTTCCATGCTTAATTGGGTCCACGTTGCATGACATTTGTGACTTGCATACTTTAGCTCTTTGCATGCTTAACATGGTAAGTTGCATTGCATTTGAGCCTTGTTGCATTCATGCATTCCATGGCTTGGCTTGGGGATTGTCAAGCCAAGCATAGGATTGAGAGGAGTTCACACTTCAAGTGGTGCAACTCACCTCAATTCTTGGTCACCAAGGCCTTGGACCAACACATGATAAGGCTTTGGATTCCATTTGCTTGTGTTGCATGCATTCATATTAAAATGCAATCTTAGTTCTTAGGGCTATCATGCATCAAAACGTACCATTGGTGGCCCAAGAACCAAGGGTCTTACCTCCTTGAGTTCCCGAGCATGATAGGAGGCAATGACCATGCTTACATGTCCCCCAAAACCCATGCCATGCATTCTTTGTCTTCTTTGTCTTTGTCAACCTGCTTTGTAGGGACTTTCACGGCCGGTTTATTGTGCCGATCGGCACTGTTTTTGCGCCGATAAACTCCACATGCAGCCGATGGTCAACCTCAGCAGACAATGAGCTCCTCCCCCAGCCGGTGAGGCATTTCAGATCATTTGGGAGGTTTCCTGAAATTTTGGGAATTTTTGGAGAGGCAAGGCAGCAAAAACAGAAGCAGCAATGCCATGACACGGATTTTTCGGGCAAAACGGATCGAGCATGCATCATTTGTGCGCCCCGAGGCAGGGCCGAGGCCTCATTACATTTATCTATTTATTTGCTTTAATTTTAATAAATTTGTAATAATTTATTTATTCATTTATTCGTTGGACTGTATTATTATTTTGGTCCCTCCGAGCGAGGGCAAAATTGTAATAAGTGTGTGTGAGTGGGTGTATGTCTTCCAATCCCCATTTCTTTCTATCCCTTTTATTTACCCGCTTTCGATGGTAGATTAGGGCATACTTATTTTGGCATACCTTATGCAATGCATGTGTGCATTCATGCATTTGTTTACATGCATCGGGCTCAGCACATCATGCAAACTGCATCGTACTTTCAATTCCAAATTGAATACGTGATAGTTGTTGCATCTCATGTGCCATGTTTAGGGTTAGCCGAGCCTGTTTAGATTGCACCCCTGTATGTGATGCGTTAGCCATTTAACATGAACTAGGTCATGCATGCTTTGCTAACTAGTTTATTGTTTTGGCACGGAGTACAATGTAAGTTTTATGCTTTAGCATGTCGCATGCGTGTGAATGTTAACATGACAATATGTCTACCATGCGGCTAAGTGCCTATGTGATAAACTGTTTGAATGCCTGTGGGTGGAGGTTGGATTGCCTGAGTTGGAACAACTCGTTGAAATCCGAATTTTAGCCTACTTGCGAGTAGCAAAAGAAAACAACACGTTTTTCGAGACAAAACGGATATGCAATGTTTATTTCCAAGTTAGGCGATCTAGTCTATACTTTTGTGTTGTGCGCATCACATAGTAATTCTAGGTTAATAACCGGAATAAGAACGCATAAAGTTTTCAAAAACGGATATCACGGTTAGTAGAGGCGGTTTTGGACGAGGCGAAAGGGGTGCTCATAGTGACCTTCCCGATCGTACAAGCTCCGAGCCAAGACCACTTTGGTGATGACGGACATGTGGCCTTCGGCACCGAGTCAGGGTTTCCTAAATTTCCCATTTTAAAATATTTAGGTGGCGACTCTGTAATCTGGCAAAGCAGTCCATGTTTGGCACTACTTTTTTAAAATCTGTTTTTCTTCAAAACAATTTGCCGGATTTGGACTCTTTGGTTCAGATTTAGAACCGTGACAAAAATTGAGTCCGAACTGTAGCGAGGTCCCTCCGCCGGACGTGCTACAGCGTAAAAGTCAACTTTTCAAACCTAGGAATTAGAACATCCAGGGTCTGGTGATAGACCTTCATCTTTTCTTCCTTGACTTTCCAGTCTCCATTTTCTTGAGAAACAACTAAGTTCAAGTCCCCGATAACATCTAAACTTTTTGTCCCTAGTTCCAGGGCAGCTTCTAAACCAGCAATACACGCTTCATATTCTGCTTCATTGTTGGACACTTTGAACCGGAGTTTGAAAGCTAGAGGTATGTGAGAGTCGTCAGGTGTTATCAGCAACACACCGATCCCATAGCCGTACTGATTTGATGCTTCGTCGAAGTACATTGCCCAAATCGCCTCCTCAACTTGCAGAATGGCTTCATCTAGGAAGAGGTATTCTACTGCTTCGTTCCCTTCTACCGGGTGATCTGCCAGGAACTTTGCTACCGTTCTCCCTTTGACCGACTTACAAGTAACATACTTCAGATCAAATTCGGAGAGAAGAAGCAACCAACGAGCTAGCCTACTCGTAAGTGCTGGTTTCTCAAAGAGATATTTGATAGGATCTAATCTCGAAACCAGAATTATGGAGTGAGCTAACAAGTAGTGCCTCAATTTCCTGGTAGCCCATACCAAGGCTAGGTAAGCTTTCTCTAGCGGAGTGTAGCAGGTTTCGTAATCCAAAGTTTTCTTGCTCAAGTAATAGATGACTTTCTCCACTCTATCCTTCGATTCCTGAGCAAGCATGCATCCCATTGTGGTGTCTGTTATTGACAGATACAAAAGCAAAGGCTTCCCCGGCTCTGGTGGCGACAACACAGACAAATTTTGGAGGTATTGCTTGACTTGCTCAAAAGCGAATTGACATTGATCATCCCATTGGAATTTCTTCCCTTTATTCAGGAGACCAAATAATGGTTCACAAGTCAAGGTTAATTTGGAGATAAACCATCTTATGAATTGCGCTTTACCCAGAAAGCCTCGCACCTCCTTTTTAGTCCTTGGTGGTGGCATTTCTAGGATGGCCTTGATTTTGGAAGGATCTACCTCGATGCCTCTTTGTGTGATCAAAAAGCCCAGCGTTTTCCCTGTTGTTACGCCGAAGGTACACTTCTGCGGGTTTAACCTCAATCTATATTCCCTGATCCATTGAAAGAATTTTTCCAGAGCGGTGTAATAGCCCTCTCGGTCTTTGGACATGACTATCATGTCGTCCACATACACTTTGACCTATTTGTGGATCATATCATGCAGAATGGTGATTGCAGCCCTCTGATAAGTAGCCCCAGCATTTTTTAAGCCAAATGGCATGACTTGGTAGCAATACGTTCCCTACAGCGTTGTAAATGCAGTTTTCTCTCTGTCTTGGGAGCCATCAGAATCTGATTATACCCGGAAAACCCATCCATGAAAGAAAGCAATGCATGGTCTGCAGTGAAGTCTACTAACTCATCAATATGCAGTAGAGGAAAGTCATCCTGCAGACTGGCTTTGTTTAAGTCCTGGAAGTCTGCACAAACCCGAATTCTATTATCCTTCTTCGGTACTGGGACGATGTTGGCCAACCAAGTTGGATACTTGGATACTAACAAGAAACCTACCTCGATCTATTTGGTGACCTATTCATTGATTTGTAATGCCCAATCCGAGCGAATTCTATGCAATTTTTGCTTGACTGGTTAGACATCAAGGTCAAGAGAGATCTTGTGCGGTACGATCTCAAGATCGATTCCAGGCATGTCTTCATAGGACCATGCGAAAACATCTTTGAAATTTTTTAATAAAGCGACTAAGTGTTCACGTTCCTCCAAAGACAACGTGGACCTGATCTGGACCATGCGTGAATCCTTCTCAGTAGCCACATTAATGGCAATAATTTTATCAATACAGGGTTTAATATACCTCTCATTTTCTTGATTAATAAAGTTTTTCAAAGTTAGAGGAATTTCTTCGTCTTCGTTTTCATTAAAAGTTTGAAAATCTTAGTCAATGCAATAAATAAGCGGTATGTAGAAGTAGTCAGAATCTGTAAAGTTCTCATTCGATAGGTCCACCTCTTCGGTTACAACAAACTCAAAAGCAAAAGAAAAGAAAGACCTAGACAGGACCTTGGCATCCGGGTTACCACCCTTGAGAATGCCAGACTCAGACTCTTCTAACTGACTTGAATCTGATCCCGACCCTATAGACTCTGTGGAATCAGATTCTGGCTCATCATTCGATTCAGAACTGGAAAGGTAGCCTTTCTCCAACTGCCAAGTAAGAGATGGTGCCCCTGATGCTTCCAAAATGCCACTGGTTAGGTTCATACCCAGTTTTTCCCCGATTATGAAGATAGTAAGGTTATCCCCCAAGCTCTCTGAGTCGACTGGAGGATCTGAAAGGAGACATGCTAATGCTGCCTTTACTCTAAGCTCGTTGTTGTCGGAGTCACTTTCTATGCCCTGTTTAACTTTAGTACTCGGTTCAACCTTTTCCTTGGTATCACTCTCTTGCAACTGCAGATCGAAGAAGATTTCGAAACTAGGGACATGCTGCTTTGCAGAATTCATCCAGGGCTCGGGAAAACTGTAAAAGGGGAAATCCTCTCCCTCCCGAACAAAGTGACCATTTAATGTTCCGCGGATCGACCTGTGAACGAGCTCATAGCGTTTCCCAGCCTGGTTGGCTCCAGCTCTGCTTGTCATCTCTTCTCTTTTCCTGTCCCAATCCTCTTTGGTAGGCACATAGCCAAGACCAAAGGCATGCGGATTATGCGTCACATCGGCCAATGCTGTGACGCCCTTCTAGCCACTTCTCTAAGTCCCATTCCTGGCATATGTTGTAGTTTGTTCATGAGATAAACATACTGGGCGCTGACATACATACCCTCATTGCTGCCAAGATGGTTTGCACTACCCGGGCCTCAGCCAGACTAAACCTTGAGAGGAATACATCTTCCTTGCCATGGTCAATTTCCAGCACTGGTGTGGTTACCTTTGGTAGTGGATAGATGGATGAGTTCTCGAAGACAATTGCTATCTCCTTCCCATGAGGGTATTTCAGCATTTGGTAGAGGGTAAAAGAGACTACTTTCACAAGGTGCAACCAGGGTCTTCCTAGCAGTAAGTTGAAGGTGACCGGGATGTCTAGGACATGAAACTCAACGTCCTGTTGAACTGGGCCAACCTGAACTCAGATTTGTACTGTGCTCATTACTTCCCTGCTTGTGTTATCATATGCCCAAATCACTTGGGTTGTAGGTACGAAATCTGCTGGTTTCAGGACAATGGCATAAGCTGTGTGAGACAGACAGACATTGATAGCCGAACCAGTGTCTATCAACACCACCGGTACCTATTTTTCTTTGCACTCAACAGATATGTACAGGAGTTTGTTATATGCTGAGCCTTTCGGTGGCAGTTCTCTATCAGAAAAGGTTAAGGTTGGGCTGGCGCCACCTGGGATGACCAATCCCACAAGCTGTTCAGGGGTGGTGTCAATGGACAATTTAGCTTTGTCCATTGCTGACAATATAGCTTGTCGATGCACTCGGGAGGCCATAAAAAGACCCCAGATTGAAATATCGGCTTGGATTTTCTTCAGTTATGTCATGACCAAAACTCGTCCCTATAAGTTTAGCGTCCTGACCGGCTAGTAATCATAGATTACTTACGGCCTCCATACAATTAAACCTTTAATGTAAAGTACCAGGCTTAGCAGAAGTCTAAAATGTTATAGAATTCATCCATTGAGCCATGCATATATGAGGAGAGCAAATATGTTAAGCAAGATTTTGTTTCAAAGTTACACCCAACATAAGTACAAATTCATATCTTACAAAATACAACCCCAACTATGTACAAATACAAAACCATTAAGCCACACAAAAGGGGTTCGACAAGCATGACTCCACCCAAGCCTGATTACTTCACTTGGAAGCTCCACAAAAGGCTGACCCGGGTAAACTCGAGGCTATCTAACTTTGATGTTCAGTTTGCCCACCTACAACTGCATATATGAATAAATAGTGAGCTAGAGGCCAATAAGTAATAACAGAATAAAGAGGTTAAATGAATGAAGTTCGACAATAGTACAAAAACATGTCTTACAATTTCGAAATGAATCTTAAATCATTTTCAAAGGGAGATATTCGCCATATTAGATCAAATTCACAAGAAAACATTTTGATTAGTAATAATAGCATCTCTTTGCAGTGACAAAAGCCATTCGTAACATTATATGCGGTACATCCATGAAGTGACAAACATTATTCCAATGATAATGTATCATACTAGCCATGGTATTGTTACCCCCAGGCAAGGGCCTAGCCATGGTATTGTTACCTCCAGGTGAGGGCCTAACTATGGTATTGTTACCCCCAAGCAAGGGCCTAGCCATGGTATTATTACCCCCAGGCAAGGACCTAGCCATGGTACTATTACCCCCAGGCAAAAGCCTAGCCATGGTATTATTACCCCAGGCAAGGGCCTAGCTATGGTACTATTACCCCAGGCAAGGGCCTAGCCATGGTATTATTACCCCCAGGCAAAGGCCTAGCCATGGTACTATTACCCCCAGGCAAGGGCCTATATTCAATGGATGTCACAATATCGTTTCAAAACAGAACTTCATTCATTAGAGGACATAACATTTCAATAAGCCATGCCATCAATTATTAAATCATTTTAAGAATTCATTCAATCAATCACATATGATTTTGATAACAATAACATTTTTGAAAGTAAAGATAATTTGAACATATCGTTATAAGGTTATTACTCACAGTGGTTTGCGTGACATTAAGCCTCGGACGTCCACCTAAACGAAGCACATAACAAAGTACAAATGAAACTCCATTTCATTTTAATTCAATTCTCTTTATGCGTCTCTAACTTATTGTATGATTATCGGAGTCCAAATGGTGCCTAAGAATGCTTGGAGTGGCATGAGGATGCAAATATGCTGTAACACCCCCCAAAAAATGGACATGATATATCTATTTATGCAACAAAACTCACCTGATAGACACACACACACACACACACATATATATATATATATAGCCAACTAATCTATACACTCATTTCCTTTAAATCCCAAATGCCAAATACAGGTCGTTCCCGTCTCAATGTTCCAGTTCTAATCCCAAACATGCATTTTACAACAAATATGAAATGGAAGCTAAACATATAATAAGTGCCCTACATGCTTACAAATTTATCCAAGAACATTCTTGGTTACACAAAATAGAGTTTCAACTCAACACAAATACAACCCTTGGCTTACAAAACAAAGTCACGCAAAATGAGAGCATTGTACTTCCAACACACATACTTCCACGCCCCTAGTTGGGTGGAATCACCACATCTTTTCCTGCACAAAAATCCCGTAGGGTGAGCATAAAGCCCAGTAGAAAATTCTTAACAAAGTATATACATTTTATACAAGTCTCAAGAGATGAAATGCACATGCCATGCTATGCCCTTTTTGGAAATAAATTACATTTTCATCTTTTGAAAACCATCATGCTCAATGATATCATGCAATTTCAATTGTTCAAAACTTAACAATTTATTTCAAGGGCGGTAAATACGTCTCTGGTAATCCATAGGCCGGTGTCTGCAAGTAGACTATACAAGTACTACCAAATTGTCATTTTTACCAATCGCAACTGGAAAAATCAACAATTACCTATCCGCGCGGATTTTTCGGCCTTTCACCCCGGACCCGTAGGCCAACTTATTCTACACCACCTATCAAGACTTACCATCATTATTTACCCCAAAACCATTTCATGAAAACTTATTTCTCAACATTCTTTTCTCAATGCAAGTTTTCAAATCAAACATCAAAGTGTAATGTAATGAAATGAAATGATATGCCAATACCATGCTAAAAATGCAATGCAATATTTCTTTCACTTTCAATACTCCCACACAATATTCCCATTGTGATCAAAATTCTCATCTCAATGCAATTTCACAAGATGAATAAATACTTTTATTTCAATTCATCATCTAAGGAATAAACACAATTTCCTCTTCTCAAGTATTCTCAACAGTTTAATCATTTCAAGACTATATCAACATTCTGAATAACCATTTCTAAAATAAACAACAATTCTCATAATCCACAAAATTAATCATTTATACAAATATAAATAAGAAATTTTCTAAACATTATTTATTTTGGTACACAAAATTAAATATAACAATATTACCCATGGATTTTTAATCTCTTTTAAAATCCCCAATTCGTAGGTTTTCTCACCAAACTACACAGCTCAAATCTTTTGAAAGAAAACTCTCGAAAATCATATCTTCTTCAATCAACAAAGATCAAAACCCATGAGATTATTTTAAAAGAAGAAGAGACAAACTCACTTTCAAAATCGCTCAACTTCTTAAATCAAAATAAATTTTCAGAAGCTATAAAAAATGATTTCAAAGAAAAAGAATATCTAGATCTTGCAAAAATATATATATAACTCAAAGAAAATCCCTACCTTAAGTTTTGGAGAAGAAATGAGATGAAACCCCCAAAATCAACGGTGTCGAAACTCGATCTTCACTGCACAAAATGAAGCCCTCGAGGTGATGACCAACTTTGGTGAAGAACTTAGGCTTATGTCCCAAAGGATTTGGAAAAATCAAAGAGAGAAGGTGACTTCTAGAGAGAGGAGCTCTAGATCAGGATTTTGGAGAGTTTTAGAGAGAGAGGGGGCTGCAAGAAATGATATGAAACCCTAATTTTACGGACTGGAAAATAAGGTCCGCTCGCGCGTGGAAAGAGCGTCAAATACACTTTCCCGTAAGCAATTTTGAATGCATTTTGAATTTTTGCTTTTCGGCGAGTTGACCGGGTCAAAATCGATCCCCGACCTACCCAGTTGAAGTGGCAAAACAAGAAAGAAAGATCGAAACCGGGATCACTACATATGCACTTAAAAGAGTTGGTAAAATTTTGCTGAAAATAGGGTCTCCGCTCGAGCGCAACTTCCTACGCTTAAGCAGGGGTTCAAAAACAAAGGTGGTTGCTCACGCATAACTTCTGTCGCTCGAGCGGTCTGTAAAAGTACTGGATACATGAAATTCCCGCTTGATGGTCGCTCGAGCGGAAGACTGAGAAAAAGGGTCCTCGCTCGAGCAGACTGTAAAATTTCAGAAACTTCTGGGAGTCCGAATTCCACGCTCGAGCGGACAACACGAATTCTGGAATTTCCAGAACTATGTTTGAAGTTCAAACATGGTACTCAAAGCTTCAAATCTTGTGTTTTTGGTATAAAAACATGGAGAGTCACTATATAACATGAAAACACTTCCAATTTGAACCCATTTATTCAAAATCATGGTAATTTCCCAACTAATGACTCCAACCTCAATTTATAAAATAAGTTTAACTCAATTTGAGTGTATATTTCTCCAAAACATGTTCAAAATATGATCAAGTGACATGAGAAGCATGAAAACATGAAGGGTTCTCCAAATTAAGGTGTAAATGTGCCATGCATGTAGGAATTTCATGAATTCTAACTCAAATTATGCATGCATGTAAGCAATTCAACTATATTCTTCCATTTTTATGATACTCATAGCTTCTTTTCTTCAATAACATGCCAATGAGTTCAAAAATGAGAGGAATTCAACTACCATATGCCATAACTACATGAATTAGTGATGAATGCTATCCCTAGTGTTGAATTCAGGTGTATTATGGCTCCAATCTTTGAATCTTCCACTAATTCTCTACAATTCTCCTCTTTCTCTCTCTAAATGTTGAACTCTCCTCTCCCCTCTCTCAATTCTTAGCTAAATGTGTATATAAAATGAGCTCATAAGCTTAATTTGGGTCTTATATAGGATGTGATTAAGTTAGCCTAATCAAATATGGTTAGGATTAGTTAATTAGGCTTAACTCTAACTAATTCAATCAGTTTATTCTAATTATTTTGATCCAAATCAAACATCAATTAAAGTTGTCATAAAATTCTAAATATTCTAATTAGCTTATTGGGTTAGTCAATTTCAGTTTCTAAAGCCGTTTAGGCTCCCAATTTCTGACTCTAAGTTGTCAATTTAAACAGATATTCCATATATTAACAGATAATTATAGAATTAAACATGTAATCACACAATTAAGCACATAATCATGCAACTAAACTCATTTAAATTATATAATGTTCTAGTTTGGAGGTCAGGGTCGTCACAAGTTGTTTCAGCACTGCCTCATCTTCCAGCTGTTTTTCTTTCTGTTTCTCAACCTCTCCATCTTTCCCGGAGGCCTCAACTTGGTCTAAGTGCGGTGATTTGAAATACAACCCATTTCTTGTCATGTGATCAATCTCCTCAGTGTACCACGTGTTGTCTAGAAGGTACTTACCCTAACCTTCATCGGTGTGAGCCAGGTCTAGATCGTCATCCTCTCATCATACGCCTTCGGCAGCCGACAAACAGTTGTCTAGTTCCCTTGCAAGGTGTTGAGTTATTATAGCTTTTTGCTTATCTTCCACCCTTTCTCGTTCAAACACAGCTTCATGTTCTCAGGTCCGCAGATGCACAAAGGTTTCGATCCCTAAGCTGAATTTTCCTCACCGGTACTTTTCAGCAATTTCCCCTTTTCATTGGCTATTCCGGCTACTGCAACAATTCTTGCTCCCTTTTTCTCCGATTTTGTTTCAGTTCCTTCCTTATAGGGTTCATCACTCAACCACCCAAAGTTGTCTGTCGACCTATTGAAATCGAACCAGTCAATTTGTACATCTCCTTGATCTTGTTCGTTGAAGAACTGCACGTTGTCTAAGTCTTCCTCAAACTCCGCCAGATCATCCAAACCTTGGCTGGGGCTATCCTCCTTAACTACATTGACCTCTGCTATAATTGGCAATACCACTTCCGGCTTGGCTTGATCAACCGGTACAATGTAGCGACACGGATCATATCCCTTCTCAAACAAGTTCTTAGAGTACTCAGGCAACGAATTCGTACTCTCCTTTAAGGTCGGCCTCCCTTCTACTGCACCTATCACCACCACAGGTTTAGGTTGAAATGTGGATGTGTTTATCATACACAAGTCCGTGCTTTTAGGAATGAACACCGTCGGTCTGGGTAGGTGGAAATGGGTAACATATACGCTTGGGTTAGAGAGAAGGGCCAGTGTATAGATTAGGTTTAGGTTCCGAGGTGGGGGAACTTGATTGTGGGCCAGGAGAGGGTTTGTAATTGCATTTGGTTTCTCGAGTGGTGCGATCACCTTGTTGTCAATGAGGTTTTGAATCTCATGATGTAGTCTGAAGCATTGGTCAGTATCATGACCGTGTTGTTGGTGAAATGCATAATATTTTGCTGGGTTGTGTTTGGATGGAAGAAGATCAGGCAGTGGGCGAGGTTCTAACGGTCTGAGGCGCCCCTTTTTTAATCAGCACTTTCATAGCTTGGGATAGGGTCATGTAGAGTGGGGTAAAGATCTTTTGGGATTGGACAGGGTTGGCTGAAGGTTGTGGAGCAGTATTGGTAAAGGGATTGGCAGTATTGGTTATGGTGACAATACTTACATCTGATGGCCTCGCAACTGTGCTACCACTGGTAGTATTGGAATTGCGAACAAACGACCTTTTGGTTGGCTCTTTATCATCAATAATGAGCCCCTGCTTCATAGCATCTTCAATCTGAACCCCTATTTCATGGAGCTCTGAGAACGTGGATAACGGGAGAACAATCATTTTCTGTAATAGCTTGCCTTGGAGATTTCAGGCGACCATCCTTATTTGATCTCGGAAGGCCTCATTGTCATCATCAAGGCTTTAGGTCTCCACCTTGTTACAAAATTAGATAAACCCTCTTTCGCTTCTTAACATGTTGCTTCGAGATCACGAGTTGTGACCTCGATTTGGGTATTATAAGAGTACTGAGCCATGAAGGCTTTGGCCAATTTCTCCCAATTCCATTTCATTGAATCATCTAACTTGGCATATCAGATGGCCACTATACCTGACATAGTGCGACCAAAAAGGGATAGCTTCACAATCGGGTCAAGCCTATGGGTCACAAAATATCCGAGAACAAACGCAAATGCACCATTGAGTCGCCGGAACCATCAAAGTGATCAATGTGCGGCATTTTAAACTACTTTGGTAAAGTAATTGCAAACTCGGCATACCCTTCCTCTATGTCTGGAATGGAGTCGACTCCTTGTGCTTTTTTGAACAATTTCTCCAGTTTGTTGACCTTAAGCACAGTCGGGTCAACTTGAAATTCAAATGGAGCCTCAGTTTGATATACAGGTGCTTTGGAGGCCTGTGTTGGGATCGGTTCCGCTAGATTGCCCTGATTGCCCTGATTTTCCTGGACATTAGCGGTGTGGGCAGTGGCTCCAGGTGTTGGGATACCCATAGGAGGTACATGAGCAGGAGGTGCATGAGATGCAGAGACAGCTGCCGGTTGTGGTTGTTGTTGTTGCAACATGTTTAAAACCTCAGCCTGACGGGCTGTGACTTTGGCCTGTCGAGCAGTATCTTGCTGCATGGTTTCAACTGTTTGCTGAAGATGATGAATCAAGTCTTCCATACTGACCGGGGGATACTGTGCCATTAGAATAGGCAAATGATCTCGTATTGGACTAGATGTAGAAGACTGAGCCTGACTAGATGCAGGTGAAATGAGGGGTGATTGTTGTAGAAACTGGACTGGTAAACTATACCTAACTCTTCTCCATCTAGTATCTGATGGGAATGAAGCAAACACAGGTTGTCCCCTAACAAGATCTTTGGTTCTGTAAAGCCTTCTGACACGAGTCCAGAGTACTTGAGGGATATCAGGTCTTTCTAAAGCTATGTTGGTAAACTACCTAGCAAAAATAAAGAACAAAATCAAAATTGGATAGCACTTCGACCCTAATTCACAATAATCATAACACATAGCTGAACTGTAATCCCTACTGAACTCCGTTCTCAAACTCATGCTGATATGAACCATTTTGTACAGTCTCACTGTAAAAGCACATATCATATAAAAGCACCAAAACACCCCTATGAGGGGGTAGGGTTACTATGTCCTAATTTTTTGGCATGATCTAAGCTGCACTATTTCAAACAATAAGTTTCACAACATCTTACAAATGGGTGGCATCTTGTCCTAAGTTGGAATAGTCACTATAGCTTCATTATATGCAACCAGGTGAAATGGTCAAAAGGGTACCTTGGCAAGATTACCTAATATACCTCTCACACCTAACACCGAGAAGTAAAAGGTGGATCAAACGATACGGCGGTAATCCAGTTCCAAGGGTTGTGTTCCCATCGTGGCAGAGCCCGCGACCACTCAGCCTTTTGGCAAGCTTTTTAGGCAAGCCTCTGGTAAACTGTCCAGGAATAGCAGATGGCAAGCACAATGACTTAGGTGTACCAATGCAAAGGCAATGCAAAGAACATATATAAGTAGATAAAATTTCACATCATGAGTTTTAAGTCAAGTTCTCTAATTCTCCCCAGCAGAGTCACCAAAAACTGTAGCTCGACTTTTTTGTGCCCCCTTTTAGAAGTCGAAATAAGACCTACAGTATTGGACTCTTGCGGTTCTGAATCTGATTCCACAAACGCAATGTGAAATAGATAAATACCAAAGAGTCCAAATTCGGCGAATCTTTTAGAAAATCAATTTTGAATCAAATTGCCAAAAATAGACTGCTTTGCCAGATACAGAGTCACCACCTAAATGTTTTATTTTGAAAAAATTTAGAAAACCCATGACTCGGGCCAAAGGCCACATGTCCGTCATCACCAAGATTGTCTCGGCTCGAGAACTTAGGTACGAGAAGGGAAGGTCATGAATTGAGCACCCCCGCTTGCCCGATCAAAGATCGGCCTCTACTAATCATGATGTGAATCTTACTTTGCATTATATGTTTTTGTTTGGTTATTAATCTAGCATTACTATCTGATGCGCACATACAAGTATAGACTAACTTGCAAAAATTGGAACACTTGAGTCATATGTTTGTTTTTTGAAAAGAGTTTGAATTTGCCACTTGAAAAGTGGGCTTAAATGTGCATGGCTCAAATTATTCCAATTTAAGCAATTAGCCTTCATCCACAGGCATACAAGCAGGTATATCAATTAAGTACTTAACTTCATGGTAAGCATGGTAGACATGGCAACAATCACACTCATGCAATATGCTAAAGCAAGTAAAGGCTCGCCTCGTACTCCAAGTCAAAAAGACATAAGAGAGTTAGAAAAAATACATGATTCCTAACTATGCAATATGACTAATGCAACACATGCGATATGCAATCTAAAATAGGCTCAGCTACTTAACATGGCATATGAATCAATTGATAGCATGTGGTTTAAGCACGTATTCAAATAAGTATTAAACTAACAATGCAGTTGGAATGATGAACCGAGCCTCGGTGCATGCAATACAAATGGATGCAAACATGAAGAATGCTAATTTAAACGTGATGTCCCTATACTAACTATCTTAAGCAGTTAAATAAAAGGGAGAAAGACGTGGGGTTGGAAGACATACATATTATTACAATATTATGCTCTCACGAAGAAGAGTCCGAATGAATAAACTAACTAGCTAACTATTTAAGCTAAGCTAATTAATTAACTATTACAAACCAAATGAAATAAATTAATTCACAACTAATTAAATAATTACAACACAAGTATAATTGAAAGAAGTAAGTAAGCTAAACAACTAATTACTCCGCCTCGGGAAGCGAGAAATGTTCATGTGCATACTCGATTTCCACCCGAAAAGCCACTGTTTTGCTTCTAGAGAGCCTTTGTTGCACAATAGAACACATACACTATTGCCCACTTCCAGAATGGCTCTACTCCGCCAAAGGAACACATCGCTGAATTTTGCATTAGTGGCCAGCTAACCAATGGTGAGGGATGCCAGCCATCAAAGGTGGTCTGCCGGCCACTGCTGGCCATGGAAAGTGGTTTGACGGTCACTGCTACCCAGTTCACCTTGTCGCAACAGAGGACAAACAAAGCATGCACAGGGTATTCTCTAGGGTTGTCTGCACAACTCACCTCTCCTTCCAAGGAAATGATGAACTCCTTAGTTCACAAACTCCCTCTTGATCACCCTCAAGTGTAGGAAATGTGTTCTCAAATCCTTAATTCGAAATTATGGAGTTTTCTTTCTTTTCTCTCTAACTCTTTCTAACTCTCTTCAATTCTCTTTAGATTAGCCCCCCCCTTCTTTACTGAGCCTCCGTTGCTTTATATAAGCAACAAAACAACATATAATATAATATATATATATATACCTTATGTTGTTTGATTTGGATATCGGCTGTTGAGGGCTGACCGACATCAAAAGATTTTTATAATATAATATATAACATATATAAATTATACCAAACTGCTAAACATATAATATAATAATATAACTATATATAAAATACTAAACATATAATATAATACTATAACTATATATAAAATACTAAACATATAATATAATACTATAACTATACATAAAATACTAAACATATAATATAATAATATTAAAAATAATATCATAATATAACTTTTTATTATTTTATTATATATATATATAATATAATTTATACCAATTTATATGAAAACACCAAAAATATAAACAAACACATAAAATTATGTAAAATTACAAAAATACTAAACTAATGAAATATTTAGTATTTTAAAACAATTTGTCCATAATGGTGAAGGTTGGGATTAAAGTTCAAATTCTATCTCTCTTACTGAGAATTCTGTGAGAAACACATTCTACTTGTCATCATTAGGTAATCAAAAGAAAGTGCCCAAGTCTTAAGACCGGTCAAAATGGGGTGTTTACAATACCATTTAAAAAAAAAATTAACTATATTAAAAAAATAAACAATCACCAACTACCCACCAACAACCATCCATTATTCACCAAAAATTTTTTTTTTATTAATTATATTAAAAATACTCAAAATTATATTGAAAAATAAATGACATTGCAAAATTAAAAAATACATTCTCCCGTAATTATTCATCAGGAGGTATGAGAAAATAGTAATTTGGATTGTTGGCATGAGCGGACCACTTTGCGAAAATCTCATTTTTGCGCATTATGTAATACGCTTTCGTCTGAGGGTTCAAATGAGAAATGTCCATAGTCATTATCAAACGTTATTCCTTTTTGATCTCAAGTTCTCTCATCTCCTCTTCTTTTTTGATCTCCAGTTCTTTTATCTCCTGCAATGCTTGAATCCTTTTTTCTTCTCTTTCAGCTTTTTTTCATTTCCTTCTCAGCAAGGTGTTGGTTAAATGTCTCCAACAAATTGTTATATTTGTGGACTTCAGCTTGAACAACTTCACTTTTCCGAAGCAATTCTTTTGTAGATTTCATACCCATAGGCCATTTATCCCTTGCAGAGACACTACCTTCACTAATTGGATTATTATCAACATTTGGACTGTTGTCGTCTTCAAGAGAAATGCAATTATTCATAGGGGATTCGGGGCTAAATTAGGGGAAAATGGTGTATGTATTTTTGACTTCACTGTGTTTGTAGGAGTTACATCTTCCCACCTGATATTGTTTTGCAAGATTGGCCAACAATGTTCAAAAGTAAAATGCTTGTTTTCATCTTGATGTTATAAAAGTTTTGCTTGAAGCATATGTATCAATAAAATATTAAATTAATTAATTAGTTAATTTTTATATGAGACAAAATTTAAAAAACTAATATAATAAATGAAGATGAAATCTTACTATATCAACTTGAGACATTCCACTTGGGTGTAGATTTTTGACTTGTGCCAAACATTCATGAAATTTTTTGCAACATTTCATGATTACATCTCATTGAGATGAGATAGACACTTGTGTTCTTGAGTGATCATTCTGCAGCGAGTAATAATTTTCAAAAATTCTTCCCCAAAAATGAGTATGAGATTGCAAATTCCCAATAATTGGGTCTTCAGTAATGTGACACTAAGCTCTACAAATTGCCACATCTTCTTGAGTGGTGAATGATTTTCCTCTCTTTATTTTTGATGAACCTTCCATACTAATTGTGTGAAAAAAATACCAAAAAAATAAAATAAAAAATGTAGATTGAAGATAATGTATATTCAAATGGAGATTGGTTGTTTAGCTTTATAGGGAGTAAAAATATGACCATTTTTTTTTATCCGTTTAAATTATAATTGTTAAAAACTAGTTGTTTCAAACATTTCTCAATTGGAGGGGGGGGGGGAAATAGCCGTTGCTCAATTTTTGTATTTCCAATGACAAAATAACACCATTGGATTAAACAATCCAACGATCCAGATTGATCCTTATCTCTCTGTCTCTCGTTGATTCCAGAACCACCACCCCCTACTCTGCTCTGTCTCTCTCTACCCATCTTTGTCTCTCTACCTATCTCCAATGCCTTTCCATAACTAGTCTTCATCCCTCGCCCTCGCCCTCGCCCTCACCCTCACTTATTGCAGCTTTTCTCACTTACTCTCTTCCTCTGCGTCTCATTTGCCGTTACTCATCACCACAACTACCACCCTTAACCATAGCAACCAACAAACCCTCAATAACAAACCTTTCCAATCTCCAACCCTCAAACCCTTCGAATCCTTCTTCGATCTCTAACCCTCTTCTTCGCCACAACCCGTATCTCTCACCTTCTTCCTCTTCGAAACCCTAACCTTAACAATCGAACCCCTCCGTTTGAAACCCTAATGATCATCACTAATAGAGAGGGATCTCCAACGATCGAAACCCTAATGAAGAACATGAAGAAGATCATTCAAAGAACATGAAGAAGATCAATCCTATAAAATATCATTTTTGTCAGTTTTTTTTTTTTTTTTGATTTCACTGTGTTTATTTTCAAATATTTTTTTCTTGAAATTGTTGAAATTGAAATTTTGCTAGCTTGCTTCTAGTTGAAATTGTTCAATTTTGCTTGCATGCTTGAAATTGCTTCTGTTTGAAATTTTGCTTGCTTGCTTGAAATTGTTCAATTTTGTTATTTTTTTTTAGGAATTTTGCTTTTGTTATTATTTTTTTGTGATTTTTGGGTGAAAATTGTTTTCGTGTTTGGAAAAGATGATGAGAAAGGGAGGGAGGAAACGGTTAGTTGAAGCTAACTTGGCAACTTTGGCAGCTACCAAAACTTGTGCCATATTTGACACAAGTTTTGGCATTTGCCAAAGATAGCAGTTACTAAAACTTACCATTAGAGGTGGCTTTCTATGAACTGCTATCATAATTTGGCAATAACAGCTCTGATAGCAGGCCATTAGAGATGCTTTTAGATGGTAATACTATATTATTAATATCACTGTAATATTTATTTTCTTTTTTTGTTTCAAAATGAGTACAAAATCAATCGCATAGTATATGCACCCTATTATTGGAGTGTAAGTTTGTGTCTATCTTATCAAATTTTAATAATAACCCTTTGAGTGATCGTTTGGAAATTTGATTATTTTAATAATTTTTTTGACTATTTTATGAGATGTAAAAAATTAGGTGTTTCGAATGATTTGTGATTTTTTTTTTTTTATAATAGTTGAATAGATGATTTTGAAAAAAAAAAAATTGATTGATTAATGTGTACGATGCAATATTTTATCTTATTAGTTATTGTATTTTTATTTTTATTTTTTGTCTTTATTAACTATTTTAGCCAAAATCAAATATCCCAAACAAAGCCTAGCAATTGTTAAAGTTGTTTTTTTAGAGTAAATTATATTTTGCCCCCTTGATATTTGATCACTTTTCCACTTTGACCCTTACATTTTTCCCCCCCACTTTGGCCTTTTATGTTTCAATTTTTTTTTCAATTTACTCATAATTTAACTTTTATTCAAAATTAGACAGAAATGTCGTAATAACTGTCATATAACATAAAAAAATATATTATTATATTAAAATTTAAATTTATGTGAGAGATATGAGTTATATATAATAAAATATTTTTATGTCACATAACTGTCAATGTGTCATTTTATGTTTAATATTTAATAGAAATTGGCTTTAAGAGTAAATGAAGAAAAACTTGAAACATGAAGGGGCAAAATCGGAAAAAATAAACTTTAAGGGTCAAAGTGACCAAACATAAAGGGAGCAAAGTGTAATTTACCTTTTTTTTTGTATTTGATAATTGAGTGTTTAGACTAGTTTATGCGCAGCTCGAATAATTTCTGAGAGGGATGGTCATTCACCAAGCTAGACCAACACTACCTAATAAGGGACTTTGTATTTACCCAAGCCTACTCGGCCCGAACACCGAGCTTATATAATCAACCTAAATCCGGTCCGAAATAATTATAATTCCCAAATCTGTCTATCAAGCCAAATACATAAGCTATAAAAAAATAAATATTATATTACTAGTTATTTTTTCATAAATAGACAAAAGCCTATAAAGCAACTAACCATTAAAGATCATATTAGTTAAAACATTACAATTTATTTTTATTTTTTTTACTAAGCACACCCATTATTTCAAAAGTTTAAACTTTTTTAAACCAAGTTGTTAATAATCCATCAAACTAAAAAAAAAAAAAAAAAATCAATAATTTAAATTTCAAATTTCTTCAAACATTTTTTTTTTTGTGAATGTTTTTAACAATAATGATCACTTGAACATCTTACAAATCACATGGCCAACAATAAAAGGGTATATATTTTTAATATATTATATAAATAAATAAATTAATTAAATTAAATATGTAGCAGCTGGGCCGGGCTAAAAATATAATTTCCAAACCCAGCCCATTAGTTAATCAGGCTGAAAATATTAACTTAGCCCAACCCTATGGACTAAAATAATATTCCCAAACCCTAAAAAAATAGGGTTGGGCGACAGGCTGATGCCTACCCCTAATTTTGGGGCCCTGAAGATAACGATTAGACAAACCCTAAGGCTTCGGATGTTTGGCATTGTGAAATTCAACCCTACAATCTCTTAAATGATAAGCCTTTTAAAGCTTGTTTGGCATCCTCTAAATAAGTGCATTTATTTGAATCACATTATTTCTCTATTTTTCTGCACATGTTTTAATTGCCTCTCCACATACTAACCTAAACCCCTTTAATATATTACAATAACTTTGTTGGGAGGTGTTTGTCAACCTATTCTATCGGGACAAAAATAAATCAATTTTTCTCAAGCTAAAATAGCCTGAACCAAATGAGGACTAATTATTTCCAATTGATGCATTCCCCTCTCTAAAGAATCAGAGTATAACTTTTATTTTAAATATTTTTTAATTTTATAATTTTAAATATATTATTTTATTTTTTAAATATTATATTTTTTAATATTTTAAATTCAAGATACAACTCCACACTCAAATCATAACCAAACATATAACTCAAAATTCAATTCAAAAACTATTTTCAAAACTCATAACCAAACACATAACTCAAAATTTAATTCAAAAATTCTTTTCTAAATTCATAACTAAACTCTTTTCAAAATTGTATTTAAAAAAATTCAAAAAAATATTTTTTATTTTGTTCTTTAAAATTATTTTTATTTTTGAAGAAAAATATTTTTTTTTTTTTGAAAAATAATTTTTGTTATTTTTTTAAGTGTTGGCGAAATAATTTGTTATGATTTAGATATTTATGGCCATCCAAATTTTTTTAAATTAAAAAAATAAAATAAATAAATATTTAAAAAAAGTAAAAAAAATATTAAAATATTTATAAAATAAAATAAAACATTTAAAATAACAAAAATATTTTTAAAAATATTTTTTTCTAATTTTTTAAATATTTTAAAAAATACAACGCATAAATGTATGAAATACAATACACATTAAAATAGATAAATAAATAAATATTTACAATATAAAATATTTACATTAAAAAATAAAATTAAGAAATATTTTAAATATTTTAAAAAAAATCCAAAAAAATTATAAAATACAACTTAAAACTTTTTTCAAAACTCATAACTAAATAAATTTGCTTTCCAAAACTCAATTAAAAACTCATAACTCAAAATACAACTCCACGCTCAAATCATAATTCTAAAAATAATTTTAAAAAACAAAATAAATAATATTTTTTTGAATTTTTTTTTTAAATAGAGTTTTAAAAAGAATTTGATTATGAATTTTGAAAAGAATTTTGAATTGAATTTTAAGTTGTTTGTTTGATTATTAATTTTGCAAATAATTTTTGAATTGAGTTTTGATTTTTGAGTTTTTTCAAGTTGCGTGTTTGGTTATAAATTTTGAAAATTTCTGATTGGAATTGCAATTTCAAAACAAAACCAAAGGCGGCCTTAATTTTCTGGTTTTGCTATAACGGAACCATCTTATATACAAATGTGTCTTCTGTGTATAATTTGTGCTTGCTTTTTAGTAGCACACTAGGTTAAAGCCCATTGTTATTTGAAAACGTAATGCCTTTTTGTTTCTGTTTAACTTGTGTTGCTAAATTTCCAACCCAAAAATAGATCTCTAGGCTAATCGGTTACTACATGCACACTCAAGCCGATACATAACATTAATATGTGTATATAACTAATGTAAGCTGATGATACAGTAATTACAACGAAGGATAGGTAGGGCTTGTCCATGCTTCTAACAAGTCTGTTGACCTTCAAGTCCACGAAACGTTCCTAGACACTCCGACGATCGAATTAGGATAAAGTAGATTGATTGTGTTAAGAGAGAAGAGGGGGATTAAGAACTTAACCTTTAATGCGTCTCGAAAACTTACTTTTATCCTTTGCTCATCATTTCCTTGTCTATTCCAGACTGTCATGTTAGCCGAAAGTCCATATTCTAGCTCGTATAATTTATGGTGAGTTTGTATCCTCTGACGTGAAGGGGTTGTCGTATTTAATGCTGTGAGAGCCTCATTTATGGTAGATATATGGGTGCAATAACTTTGCAGGATCTTTGTTCACTTATGTAGCTAGGGGACGTTGCAGGGGGTGGCGAGAAAAGGACTGGTGGCAGGGTTGCCCTCGTCGGTGAAGAGTTGGAGGCCAAGATGGTTTTATGTGTCGGCGAATGGTGGGAGAGGGGTGCGCATGAGTTGGAAGGTTCCCACTAAGTCACTGGAGCCGAAGTTAGGGGCAGCGGCGAAGAGGAGGGTGAAACAGGTGAAGTAGTGGAGGAAAAATGAGGGACTGGAGTGGGACGACCTTGTCCAACCTTCGGCCCTCTTCGCCCTGAACCTGGGGCCTGAGCCAAACAAAGGAGACACTGCTCCAAAAGAGATAGAGATGAGAAGGAAGGCGTAGGAGGCGGAGGGTAAACGTGCTTTTACTTAGGCCGAAAAATACGAAGAGCAGCAATTAGGCGCAGCACCTAAGTTGGTCGTGAAGAGGCCAGTCCGACCATGACCAAAGCCCTTGGGTGATAAGTACTTAACCGATTTCGTGCCGTTGTGAGCGCCAGTGGACCCGCTAAAAGAGAGAAGCGAAAAAGAGGTGAAGCTGGTATTGAAGAAGAAGAGAAGAGTGACCGCAAAGCGCGGGGAATAAGACCCCTTGGTGAAGAAAACGAAAGAGGGAGTGGTAGAGTTACCCCAAAGTCAAGAGGGGGAGACTAGGGTTGGTGTGGGGGCGGAGGAAGGTTTGGTCAAGTTCCCAAGTGGCCAAGTGGTGAGCGAAACAGACGAGCAACAAGGGTTGGCAGAAAACAACCGATCGGCAGATCTACCCTCCAAAGACGTGCCCCTACAAGATGTGCCCCCAAGTCAGGAGGTCGACCTCAGAAGAGGGTTTTGCTCGGCGCAGATGGAAGCAGCGACCTTGGCGGCGGCCCTACTAGGCAAGGCAGTGGGGGCGAGAATGGAGGTAGAGTCATTGAAGACCCAGCTAGAAGAAGTGCGGGCGTAATTGCAGAACTTAAGGATGGAGACGGCTGGCTGGAGAAAGGCAACGCAGAGCACCTGCACAAAGGGCCTGGCCTATGCTCAGAGGGAAAAAAAGATGGAGGTTTTGGCGGTGGTGAAGGGGTACTTGGCCGAGCGTGCCAGGGTAAGCTAGGCTGGGGTTGCCTCTGAGCTGTCAGTCACCAAGTCTGAACTTGAAGTGGTGCGCCACAAGGCGGTATCACTGGAGTTTGAGTTGGCCGGTGAACGGAAGAGGGTAGGCGAGGTCCAAGAAGCCTACAATACTACCAAAGAAAGGTTGGAGGAGGCCCTCACGAATAATGAAGAGCTGCGTGATCAAGCCCTGAAAGACAAGGAAGAGGTAGATGCGCATATTGCTGAGTTGGAGAGGGCCTTGGGAGAAGAGAGGGCCAAGACTGCAGAGTTAGCCAAGATGATGGCGTCTGAGAGGGTGGCCTATCCGGACCTGTGCATCGCGGCGGTGGAGCAATTTAAGGCGTCCCCTAAGTTCCAAATTGCCATTAACACAGCGGTAGCGAGAGGCTTGGCCAAGGAGAGGGAAGGTGGTGCTGACCCGTCAGAAGTGGCTGCTGCTAGGAGGACCGAAGAAGATATAATCCAGGGTTTTCAGCAGTCAGACTACTACAAACATGAGATGAGCCAATACTGGGACAGCGGCTGGACAAGCTTCAAGTACAGGGCGTAAGAGCCGTTTCCAAATGTGGATTTTAGCCTGGTGAAGCCAAGAGAGGAGGACATCGCCCAGACTCCATTGGATGAGGGGGTAGAGGAGGAAGACTTGGCATCCAGCGGAGGGGAGTAAAAACTAGGCTTTTGGTTTGTTTTTGTTTTTGTTTTTTTTTTTTTTTGTTGGGGTGTAGAGATGTAATTTTTGTAAGGAGGTATATAGTTTGGCACGATGTTAATTAATAAAAAACTGGAATATCTCTCATGGTTGCTGTGTCTGTTATGCTTGTATTGTGTGAGGATGACTAACGCATTAAACTGTTGGAAAATAAGGAAATTGCCTTGTGTAAAAATGGACAAAAATTTAACTTGGGTAAAAATGACCTTGGATAAAAATGAACTTAAAATTAACTAGGTGTTGGTAATTTTGGCTAAACTTACCAAGTTTTAGGTGTAAGGTTAACAATTGAAGTGGCATACGTGAATAGACACTTGAATAAGACCAAGCATAGTACGGGTTAACTTAGTCTGGCTGAGTTCTTCCTGCTGGTTGAGCTCTTTATGCTTAGTCTGGCAGAGGCTGGGAGGGCTCAGTCTGGCTAAGACTATAGTTAACTCAGTCTGGCTGAGCTCTTCATACTCAGTCTAGATGAGGTTATGTTTTAACTCAGTATGGCTGAGCTCTTCATGCTCAATCTGGCTGAGGTTTTTTTTAACTCAGTCTAGCTAAGCTCTTCGTGCCCAGTCTAGCTGAGGCTTTGGAGGACTCAATCTAGCTGAGGCTTTGTTTAACTAAGTTTGGCTAAGCTCTTCATGCTTAGTCTGGCTGAGGCTTTGTTTAACTAAGTTTGGCTGAGCTCTTTATGCTTAGTCTGGCTGAGGCTTTATTTAACTCAGTCTGGCTGAGCTCTTCATACTTAATCTGGCTGAGGCTTTGGAGGGCTCAGTCTAGCTGAGGCTTTGTTTAACTCAGTCTGGCTGAGCTCTTCATGCTCAGTCTGGCTGAGGCTTTGGAGGGCTCAATTTGGCTGAGGCTTTGTTTAACTCAGTCTGGCTGAGCTCTTCATGCTCAGTCTGGTTGAGGCTTTGGAGGGCTCAGTTTGGCTGAGGTTTTATTTAACTCAGTCTGGCTGAGCTCTTCGTGCTCAGTCTAGCTAAGGCTTTAGAGGGCTCAGTCTGGCTGAGGCTTTGTTTAACTTAGTCTGGCTGAGCTCTTCATGCTTAGTCTGGCTGAGGCTTTGGAGGGCTCAGTCTAGCTGAGGTTTTGTTTAACTCAGTCTAGCAAAGCTCTTCATGCTCAGTCTGGCTGAGGCTTTGGAGGGATCAGTCTGGCTGAGGCTTTGTTTAACTCAGTCTGGCTGAGGCTATGTTTAATTTAAATTAAGGCACAACACAGATAATGGGAATGTTGAATTGTCATCATAGTCTTGTGATCATTAATATATGCATTGTATTGCAAGGGCCAAAATGGACAAGTGTTCCGATCATCAAAATGAAACATACAACAATTTGAATCAAACAAAAAGTAGGAAATGTCGCTTTACTGGAAATAGCATTTCAAGTGTTCGGCATTCTATGGATGAGGAAGGTCTCTGCCCTCCATGTCTTGGAGACGGTATGTGCCTAGGCAGTGTCTTACTTTGACGATGTAAGGGCCTTCTCACTTAGCTGCTAGCTTGCCCTCGGTTGGGTTTTTAGTGGCAAGAGTAGTTTCACGTAAGACGAGGTTTCCCACGATGAATGCCCTCTGTCGGACTCAGCAATTATAGTGTTACCTTACTTTCTATTGGTATGAGGCTAGTCGGACGGCAGCCGTTTCTCGCAGTTCTTCGATGAGATCTAGGTCGGCCCTCTGAAAGTCTTTGTTCAGGTGTGGATTGGAGTGGATGACTCTTGGTGTCAGTAGACCAATTTCCACAGGGACGACTGATTTGGTACTGTATGTTAGGCAAAATGGGGTCTCCCCAGTTGAAGTTCGGGCAGTAGTCCGATAGGCCCAGAGGATGTTTGGCAATTCCTCTATCTAGAGGCCCTTGGCGGACTCCAGCTTAGTCTTGATGATTTTCAACAGGGAGCGGTTGGTAACTTCCACTTGACCGTTGGCTTGAGGATGGCCTGGGGAGAAAAAACAGGTCTTGATATTGAGTTCTGCGTAGAATTCCCTAAATTTGACGTTGTCAGAGACAATGGCTTGAGGAACCCTGAAACGACACACAATGGACTGCCAGATGAACTTAGTGGTATTCTGCTCAATAATCTTGGCAAGAGGTTCAACTTTGACCCACTTAGTGAAGTAATCGATGGTGACTACGGCAAATTTTACTTGGCCCCTGTCGATCGACAAGGGGCCCACGAGATCGATTCCCCATTTAGCGAAGAGACAAGGGCTGCTGAGCGTAATCAGCTTCGTTGGAGGGATGTGGGGGATGTTAGAGAAGCATTGGCATTTGTCACATTTCATCACAAAATTAGTGGCGTCCTAACTAAGTGTGGGCCAAAAGTAACCTGTTCGGAGAATTTTATGAGCCAGAGACCGTCCTCCAGAGTGATTGCCACAAACTCCCTCGTGTATTTCTCTCATGACATAGGTTGCTTGATCATTGTTGAGGCATCTAAGGTACGACCGTGAAAATCCTCTCTTATACAAGATGCCGTTGACAATGGTATAATTTGAGGACCAAGCCCTGATTTTGGTGACCTCCTGTCTTTCTGCAGGTAGTATTCCCTATTCAAAGAATGTGATAATGTCTTGGGCCCACAGGATAGGTTCGTTCTAGAGTAGATGGATTACTTGCTGATTTGGTGAAATTGTTAGATGGGTCAGGTACTCAACCCAGACGCCATGGCAGAGGTCTGATTGATCTACTGAGGCCAATTGTGCCATTTAATCTGCGTGGGAGTTCTGTGACCTGGGGACATGTCAGATATGAAAACTGTTAAAGAGGCGGGTAAGAGGACAAACAATGTCCCTGTATGAGTGCATGGGTTCCTCCTTCGCATCAAACTCGTCTGTTATCCGTCCGACTACCAACCGAGAGTCGCTAAAAACACAGAGGTGGTCAACTCCGATGTCTCTAGCCAGTCGGAGACCCGCTATGAGGGCTTCGTACTCGACCTGGTTGTTACTTGCCGTAAATAAGAACCGAAGAGCGTACTTGAGGTATTCTCCTTCTGGGGTGGTAAGGATTAAACTGGCTCCACTACCCTCTTTGCGGGATGAACCATCAACACTAAGGGTCTAGGAGTGGAGGTCTTTTGTATCAGTAGTGATGTGTGCTGGTAGGGTAAATGCGTTCGAAGTGGGATTGGTGAACTCCAAGATAAAATGGCAACAGCCTGGCCTTTGATAGCTGTTCGAGGTCGATAAGAAATTTCATACTGGCTTAGTTCAACGGACCATTGCATGAGCTTGCTGGATGATTCTGGTTGTTGCATGACCTTTTTCAAAGGTTGGTCAGTGAGGACCACTATAGAGTGGGCTTGGAAATAAGGTCGGAGACGTCTAAAGGCAAAGACTAAAGCGAGGGCCATTTTTTCTAACAAGGGGTAGTTTTGTTCTACCCCCCGAAATGCGTGGTTGATGTAGTAAACCGGGCGCTAGACGGAGCCGTCTTCTCTGACAAAGGCAGCACTAACCGCGGTGTTGGAGACGACTAAGTAAAGGGAGAGGGTCTCGCTCGGCAATGGTTGAGAGAGGAGAGAGGGGTTAGCCATGCACTGCTTTAGTTGTTGGAAGGCCTCTTCGGACTCAGTGTTCCATTCAAAAGCCTGCCGGAGAACTTTGAAGAATGGAAGACATTTGCCAGTAGCGGGAAATGAATTGGTTGAGAGCTGTGACTCTACCAGTGAGTCGTTGGACCTCCTTTACCGTTCAGGGAGATTACATTTCGATTAGGGCTTTGATCTTCTCCGGATTGGCCTCGATACCTCTGTTGCTAACCATGAACCCCAAAAACTTACCAGATCTGACGCCAAAGGCGCATTTTTCCGTGTTCAGTTTCATCTTGTACTTGCATAGGGCTTGGAAGGTCTCCCGCAGGTCTATTAGGTGATCGGATGAGAGTCTGCTTTTGACGAGCATGTCATCGACGTAGACCTCCATGTTGCGACCGATCTGATGTTTGAAAATGACATTAACCAGACGTTGGTAAGTGGCTCCTGCATTCTTCAGATCGAATGGCATCACTTGGTAATGATAAGTTCCTCTGTCAGTAATGAAGGAGGCATGTTATTGGTCAACTGTATGCATTAAGATTTGATTGTAGCCAGAGAAAGCATCCATGAAGTTGAGCATCTGGTGGCCGGCCGTTGTGTCGATCAGTAGATCTATTCGAGAAGTGGGTAGCTATCCTTAGGACAAGCTCGGTTGAGGTTGGAGTAGTCGACGCAGAGTCTCCACTTGCCATGTCATGACCTGAACCCGCCTTTATGGATTAGAGTCATAACTTGCTAGTAATCATGAGATTACCTACAGTCTCAGTCAGAAATGAAACCATATTTAATAATAGAGGGCCAAACTGCGGAAGCATCACATACAAGAATTGTCCAACGAGCTGTGTATTCATGGTTTAATCAAAAAATTTCTCATATACATGAAATAACTCACACCATACAATATTTACATTATGTATGTACCATGTATATCCAGGATCATTTTACAGTTTCAGCACCAAGTTCCAAGGTTATACACAATGTTGGTCATACCTGACCATAAGAGAACAAAAACAAAAGTAAGGCCTCTGTATGAGGCGACCTTGGTTGACCTCACAAAACTTGGTTTCTCAACGTTTACTGGGGCTGGGGTTGGACGTCCCGTTGCTTATCTACATACATATAAATACAGAGTGAGCTAATGCCCAGTAAATAATACCAGAGTAAAGAGGTTAATGAATGAGTTTCGTTCACAATGAGTCATACTTATAAATTAAACATTTGAATTACTATTCCTATTCACATACAAATTTGTAGGTCACAACAAAGCAAAACGACCTCGGGTCCAATACATCATAGTCATATACACAACGACCTCGTGTCCAACTCAATATAAAACAAAACGACCTTAGGTTCATCTATACAAAACAACCATGGGTCCAATACTCATTCATAGACCAACTTTAGGTCTAATGGATCCATGTACCAAGGACCACTTGTCCTCCATATCATATTACTAAATGATCTTGGGTCCACCATTCTTACATTCATAATTATGCGCATATGATCGTGACCACATCCATACTCATATTCAAAACGACCTTTGGTCCAATTTGTATATAAGATAACCTTTAGTCTATCTAGTTAAGCATTCCAAACGACCTTGGGCCCAATCTGTGTCCTCAACAAATATACCAAACGGCCTTAGGCCCAATTTGTGTCCTCGTCAAACATGCCAAACGGCCTTAGGCCCATTTCATACTCATATATCAATCACTTCACATACATTATAACGAATCAAGCAAATAGAATACTCATTCATAGTACAAATTCATAGAGTCAGAAATTTACCACGAAGGTAACATTTAGAAAACAATGCATACATAAAAATATATTTACTAAGATATTACTCACAGTGTTCCGGTGCTTGATTCATTCTTGCGCTTGACCCTACATAATTCATAACACATTGGGTCATAATACAATTCATTCCATTCTTTAATTTGCTTAATGTTCTTAGGCTTCTTCCATGCTCTTTAATTCATTTAGTGTACTCACTGCATGCCTAAGAGTGCTTAGAAGTGAAAAAGAACGAAAAACGAAACATAAAACGTCTTTTCAAATTTTCTAAAACAGGGCTCTCCGCTCAAGCGAGGATTCAAAAATAAAGGTAGTCGCTTCAGCGTAACTTCCGTCGCTCGAGTGGTCTACAAAAGTACTGGTTGTGTGAATTTCTTGCTCGACAGTCACTCGAGAGGAAGACTAAGTAAAAAGAGTCATCGCTCGAGCGTCACTTTGGTCACTCAAGCAATCTGTAAGATTTTGTAAAACTTCTGGCAGCTTGATTTCCACGCTCAAGCGATACTTTCCTCGCTTGAGCGGACAAGTTGAATTCTGGGTTTTCCAAAACTCTATTTGAAGCTCAAAACACATCTTTAAATGTTCAAAACTCGTATTTTCAGTCCAAACTTACAGAAAACCATCATATGACATGGAAACATAGATAATTTGAGACCAATTACTCAAATTATGGATCAAATCTCCGAAATCAAGCTTAAACCATGAGGTTGAAACCATGTATGTAAAATCCATGTTTCATATCTTGCATATACAAGCTTTAAGATTAAAATTAGGCTTCAAAACATGACAGTTCATGCATGCATGTGTCAAACAACTCTCAATTCAACATGATCTTTATGATTTATCCTCAAACATGAGAAATCACAATAAATTCATGCATGCATGCCCAAGTTGATCTTATATTCAACACATTTAGCTCAATTCTCATATTTATCAACATATACTTCTTGAATTCACATAGTTATGAACTTAAACTCATAAATTTGAGTTCAATTACTCACCCAGAGTCTTTAACTCTTCCAAATCTAGTTAGTTCTTGAGCCTAGTTCTTCAATTCTCCAAGCTTTGAGCTTAAGTCCTCAAATTTGAGCCTCTTCTCCCTTAGAATCACACTTTCTCTCCCTATATAGGCTTTTCTCAGATTTTGCAAGGCTAAGAGCTCAAAATTAGGAGCCTAGGCACTTGCACTATATATATAGTGGTGATTAGTTTGACTAATCATATTTGCTTAGAGTTAATCAATTGTACTTAACTTAATTAATTTAATCTAATTATTTTGATCCGAATCAGTTTTCAATTAAATTTCACCATAAGCTTTAAAAATTATGCTAATCACAATAATATGGCCAATTTTGGTTTCTGTCGCATCTACGGCCTTCAATTTAATTTTTATAGCAGAAAATCAAACAGATTTTCCTACGGTGAATAGATATAAATTCACAAGCACCCATAATTATATAATTAGCACTCAAAATCATATCAAGCTCATAATTATAAGCATAATTAAGATTAATTAAGATAACACAGAGTAGGGTTGTCACATGCCATTACTTTTTCAGACCAAGACTACGTTGGATAGCCATTTGGGGTAGTCTACGTTGCTGATGAACTGGGCCTTTAACAGCTTGTCCACCTCAGTGGCAATGAGATTGTTGCGTTCTAGATGAAAAATGCGCTGCTTTTGGCGAAATAGGCGAAACTAGGGCTCAATACTGAGGCGATGGGTAATAAAAGAATGGTCAATACTTGGCATGTCCAAATGGGTCCAAGCAAAGACGTCTTTATGCTCGGCTAAGAGGGTTGTGAGGTCGGCCTTGGCTTGAGAGGGCAGCTGATTGTCAATCTTAGCCGTTTTTGTTGAATCGGTGGGATTAGTGGGTATTTCGACCAATTCCTCCACTAGTTCGCCCCTAACTAACTCTTACTGGTCTCGAATGTCAAGGCCCTCGATGATCATAGCCTCTTTCATCTTGACTTCCTTTAGCGAAACAACGTAGCACTCTCTGGCCACCGCCTGTTTGCCCCTGTGACAACCCTCACCTCTGATTAGTGTTAAACTGTGATTGAGCATGATAAGTAATTGATTAAGCTGAAATTCTGAATTGACTGCATGAGTATGTTACTTTAATTGCGTTTTCTATCTGTTTGTCATTTAATGATCTGTTCATATTCTGATTTCGAACTGCGAATTGGAAGCCGTATCGACGACCAAATCAAAAATTGATTAGTGTTTTATGCTAATTAGAATTTATGTCATTTTATGGTAGGTTTAATTAAAATCTGATTAGGAATGATTAAATTAGCATTGTTAATGTTAAAATACATCAACTTGAATTATTTACATTTTTGCCACTAGTGGGCATTTTAGGCCATTAATTGATTTTATATCATTTTGTTGCATTATCTCATCCATTTCCTCAAGACCAAAACCGTGAGAAGGAGAGAGAGACTTGAGGGAGATTGAATTCATCTAGAAATTTGGCTTGGATTTTGAAGAATTGTTCATTTGCTCTAGGACCTTGCTTAAGTAAAGTTTAATTGAAGAACCTAGGTAAGAGCTCAACCCTTTAATTTTGTTTTTGAGCCATCTAGAGCTTGTATATTAATGAAATAGGTGAATTCATGGTTAGTTGAGTTAGAATTTGAGTGAAGCTAATTCATGCATGCATGTACATGTTCTTGAATTTTGAGGTTGCTTTCATAAGAATTTCTTACAAGCATGTTCATATTTTTGTTGTGGTCCATGAATTCATCATGATTTTGAGCTCAATCTTGCATTTGATCTTGTTTTGGAACATTAGAGTTCATGGGAACTCATGCATGCTAAGTTCTTGTATTGTTCTTATAGTTTCTTTGAAATTGGTGTGCAATTGGCTTACTTTTGGGCTTTGATTTTATCAAATGATCTTCAAAACATATTGTATTTTGAGTATCCAAGTGTTTTCTAGAAAATTGGCCCAAAAGATTGAGTTTTGATGTGTTGAATTCTTGGTTTGAGCTTTGAAGGCAAATCTGGAAAACCCAGATTTTGGCTTCCTCGCTCGAGCAAAGGATTCCACGCTCGAGCGAGCACCTTTGTTTTCTGAATTCGGCTCGAGCGACGGAATGCTGGCTTGAGCGTAGATTGCAAGCTCTCAGGTTTTTGTGGACGCAGACGCACGCTCGAGCGACAAGACCTACGCTCGAGCGAAACTTTGTGTCTCACGCTCGAGCGAGCATCGAGCGTGCATCGAGAGGAGAATTTCAATAACCAGTACTTTTGCATTTTTACAGACCGCTCAAGCGAGGGAGTCTACGCTCGAGCAACCCCTCTATTTTGGTAAAGCCACGTTCGAGCGAGACCCCTGTTTCAACAAAAATTTTGAAAAGTGTTTTAAAGTACATCTTTACATCCTCATTCCATCCTAGGCATTCCTAGCCCAAGTTTAAGGCATCTTAATGAGGATAATGTTATAGAACCACACCGAGTCAAGTTAAGGGGCTAAGTTATTAATCCCAAGTGTGTAACTTAGTGTGTGTTCGTTCTGCAACTGTGTGGGGTTGACACTCGAGGACACTGACTAGCCTGTCTGTAGCCCAATACTCTGTGAGTAACAATGTTGTAAAAATATGTTCGATTATAATTATTTCTGAACGATTGATTATACTGTTTTCTGAAATGGCATCATTTGCTGAATGAATATTTGTCCTATTTGTAAACTGTACTCATGGCATTCATAGAAACTTCATCGTTATTCACGAATCTCATGCAGATTCGCCAGTTCAATGTTTGGGACTACTATCATTTCTTGCTCGATGGCCATCAACTGATTGTTCGGTCTGTTAAGACCTACTGTACTGTTTTGCTATTGGATGTACCACATATGACTATTATGGTTCTTAAATAACTGTAAGGCATGAATATAAGTGTAGACACCCTATTTTTGACCGTCCTCAAGACTTGGACGTCACCGTTTGAACACCCGGTGATTATCCATGTTTGTGTTCGTTTGGACTTCCTGGAGGTCTCGGCTACGTGTCTTGCCTCAGGATCTCCGAACTTGACCGTTTTGTGTCTGGTTTTGCACCAAACACTTGTGTTTTGCCTTGGAAGGGCAGGGGATGCCTTGTGAGGTCTCCCCACACATCACCGGCCGTGGCTTGAGGCCACCGGCTGCTGTTTGTGCCCATCGGCCATATATTTGGCCGACCGGCACTCTTTTTGGCCGACCGACCATCAATTTTTGTCAAAATAGCAATTTTGAGCAGCTGACTACTGTTCATCTGCTTTTGCAGATATTTTAGGACAACTGTGTGACATTTTGTTCCCCTCCATACACGTGTATAGAGGGATGCTCCTCTTGTAAGCTTATTGAACAAGCTTTACAAGATTGTTGGCCTATAAGAGAAGGGCTCTTCTCTTGGCTTTAGGGTTAGAGAAATTTTGGTTAAAAAAGTGTGGGAGAAGCTCTGGTTTTAGGGTTTGAGTTCCATACATAACCTATTTCTATATCTCTCTAGTTTATGTTCTAGGTGCTTTTGTCCATACTATTGCACATAAACACCTAGTCTTTCACCTTTCCTTGGCTTTTGAAGGACCAGAGGTTTGTTCTTAGTGTTCTTGGCTGGATTTGAGCTTGAAGGAGCAACAAGATCACCATTGTTGAAGAAAGGCTTCAAGGGTAAGAAACTAGTCCTTTTTACCCCATTTTTGCATCCTACTTTTGACCATCTTGTAACTGTTTTTGTGTTTAGTGTATAACATAAAAAAGTTCTTTTTTTAAGCCCTCTTAATTGTTTGTTTAGAGTGTTTTGTGGTTTGGAGGTGTTTGACCACCCTTAGGCCTTGAGAGGCCCCATTTTGTGCCATTTTTGGTGAGCTCCGAGACTTTGGTGCTTGGGCCTCCTCACCACTGAAATCTTGAGGGATTTTAGTGGTGAGGATAGTGCCTTGAAGTCTCAAGAAGGAGAGGGCCACCCCCTCTCCTTGTTGTCCTTGAAAAGGGCACTTTTTAACCTCTTGAGGGAGCATCTAGCTTAGGCTCTTGTTGACCATGCCTTGGTTGTTATTTATGCTCATTTTGCCATGAAATAACATTGTTGTGTGTTGTTTTTGGTACACCATGCATGCTTAGCATACCTACCTTGTAATGCCATGTTTATGCCTTAATATGCCTTAGGTTGTAAACCCTTGTTCAAGCATGCTTTAGGTTTGGCCTTGTGAAGGTTTTGTGCTTATTTTGCCATGTTCAAGGTCTGTCCATAGTTTTTTGGGTCGATCTTGACATGCATCATGTGGCCCCTTTGTATTTTGGCTTGTTGGCCTTAAGTATGTAAGTGTGTAGCATGCCATTCTTGCATGGTTTTAGTGGGTTGGGATCATTTTTCATGCTATTTCAGTCCCTCTAACATGCTTGTATGCTTGCCTTAAATACCTCTTTGATGCCTTATGAGTTTGTGTTGTATGCTCCTTGAAAGTGTATTTGTGCATACCTTCATATTTGAGCCACTTAGATGCCATCTAAGTAGTCCTTTGGCCTTGTTTTAACATGCTAAGAATCTATTTTTAGTTGTTTAATGCATGCCATGTTGGTCTTGCTAAGTGTAGTTCAATGCTTTATTAGCTCGCCTTGAGTACTTGGACCATTTGCATAATATGCTTGCTTTGTTTAATTTGGTTTGGCACCATGTTTTAACATGATTTTCAGAGCTTGTGTTGCATGCTAATTGCCCATGTTATGCCTCTTTTAAGTGTGCTTGAGAGTGGCCCTTTTGATGTTTGAGTGTTGGACCATAACATGTGCATGTGTGTGTGTGTTTTAGTCCACATTTCATAGTGCTTTGGCCAGATTTGGCCACTGTTTTGGGACTACTTAGAGCTGCCCAATTCATGTTTAAGTCCACCCTTTATTTGGTTTGCATGCTTACCTTGCATGTTTGCTTGTATGCTTGCATAAGTGCCTTGCATTGCCATGTTGCATCCTTAGCTTATATGCTTAGGTTGCATTGCATCTTGCATGCATGCCTTGTCCCTTGATTTAGTGATAGGGATTGGGCCTTTGGTTGTTTGTATGCATTACATTTGAAATTGAAAATGCACGCTTGGTTCTCTTGGGCCATCACGCATTGAAATGCGCGATTGGTGGTCCGAGAATCGAGGCACATCCTCCCTTTGAGTCCTACACATGATAAGGGACATGGTTGGTGAATATATTACTTGAATTACATTGCCATGCAAGTTTTGTCCTCTGCTGCTGTAAGTTGCAGGTTCTGCAGGCATTTTTGGCCGACCGGCAACATATAGTGCCGACCGGCCATCCATTGGTGGCCGATGGATGCATCTTGTGCCGATGACCACACTTCATTGCCGGTGGTATTCCCCAGTGTCCAGGGAAGCAATTATGAGACTTTGGAAGTCTTCAGAGGGGCAGAGCAGGGAAAACAGAGGCAGTCTATGCATTGCAGTGCACTTCCGAGCAAGACCGAGCATGCATTGCATTGGACCCGTTTCCTGAGGACTTTACTGCTTTCCTTAACTTAGTTAATTTGTAAATTAATTAAGTGGTTTGTAATAATTAATTAGCTTGTAGGTTAATTAATTTGTATTATTATTCGGTCCCTCCGAGCGAGGGCGAATTTGTAATAAGTGTGGGTGCGTGTGTGTGCATGTCTTCCAATCCCCACTTCTTTCTTCCCTTTTATTTACCCGCTTATGATGGTAGACTAAGGCATGTTTTAATTAGCATACCTTATGCTATGCATATGTGCATCCATACACTTGCCTCGTATGCACCGGGCTCGGCGCATCATGCTAACTGCATTTGTACTTCAATTCCAAATTGAATACGTGCATCAATTGATTGCATTTCACATGACATGTTTAGGTTAGCCGAGCCTACCCTAATTGCATTCTGTATGTGTTGCATTAGTCAAATTGACATGAACTAGGACCATGCATATCTGCTAACTAGTTTATTGTTTTGGCACGGAGTACGATGTAAGTATTTTCATGCTTTAGCATACCGCATGCGTGTGAGTGCTACCATGACAGCATGCTTACCATGTGGTTAGATGCTTATGTGATGAACTGTTTGATTGCCTGTGGGTAAAGGTTAGATTGTTTGAGTTGGAAAAATTCGTTGAAATCCGTGTTTTAGCCTACTTGCGAGTAGCAAATTCCAAAGCATTTTCAAAACAAACGGATATGCAATGCTTATTTCCAAATTAGGCAATCTAGTCTATACTTGTTTGCTGTGCGCATAACAAGGTAATTCTAGGCTAATAACCGAAATAAGAACATATAACGTTTTCAAAATCGGATATCACGGTTAGTAGAGGCCGGTCTTCGGACCGGGTGAGAGGGGATGCTCATAGCTGACCTTCCCCAATCGTACCCAAGCTCCCGAGCCGAGGCAACTTTGGTGATGACGGACACGTGGCCTTTGACACCGAGTCAGGGTTTCCTAAATTTCCCCATAACAAATATTTAGGTGGCGACTATGTATCTGGCAAAACAGTCCATGTTTGGCACTTCTCTTTCAAAAATATGTTTTCTCAAACGATTTGCCAGATTTGGACTCTTTGGTTCAGATTACGAACCGTGACACAAAAGGGAGTCCGAACTGTAGCGAGGTCCCCCGCGGGCGTTGTTACAGTTTCTGGTGACTCTGCTGGGGAGGTTTAGAGAGCTTGACTCGAACTCGTGATATCCTGTTTTAATTTCATTTATGTGTCTCTTTGCATTGCATGTGCATTGGTGCGCCTAGGACACCGTGTTGGCCATCTGCTATTCCTGAGCGGTTTGCCGGAGGCATGACTTTGTCAAAGCATGCCATAAGGCTGACCGGTTGCGGGCTCTGCCAATATGGGAACACAAACCCTAGTTTTACCGGGGCACCTTTTTTGACCATTCGACCTAGTGCATATTCGGAATCCGTAGTGTCCATTCCAAACTAGGACAGGTTGCTTACCCGATGTTAGGTTGTTTGAAACCGCTGTGTGCGTAGTGAAACCCTAGCTCCTGACAAAATAGGACAGGGAAACCCTATTATTGGAGTGTAAGTTTGTGTCTATCTTATCAAATTTTAATAATAACCCTTTGAGTGATGGTTTGGAAATTTGATTATTTTAATAATTTTTTGACTATTTTATGAGATGAAAAAAATTATGTGTTTCGAATGATTTGTAATTTTTTTTTTATAATAGTTGAATAGATGATTTTGGAGGGAAAAAAAATTTGATTGATTGATGTGTACGATGCAATATTTTATGTTATTAGTTATTGTATTTTTTTTTTTTTTTTTGGGTCTTTATTAACTATTTTAGCCAAAATCAAATATCCCAAACAAAGCCTAGCAATTGTTAAAGTTGTTTTTTTAGGATAAATTATATTTTGTCCCCTTTATATTTGATCACTTGTCCACTTTGACTCTTCAATTTATTTCTTTTTCCACTTTGGCCTTTTATGTTTCAATTTTTTTTTTTTTTTCAATTTACTCATAAAGTTAACTTTTATTCAAAATTAGATAGAAATGTTAGAATAACTGTCATATAATATAAAAAATATATTATTATACTAAAATTTAAATTTATGTGAAAGATATGAGTTATATATAATAAAATATTTTTATGTCACATGACTGTCGATGTGTCATTTTAGGTTTAATATTTAATGGAAATTGGCTTTAGGATTAAACTAAGAAAAACTTGAAACATAAAGGGCCAAATGGAAAAAAAATAAACTTTAAGGGTCAAAGTGACAAAGTGACCAAACATAAAGGGAGCAATGTGTAATTTACTTTTTTTTGTATTTGATAATTGAGTGTCTAAACTAGCTTATGCGCACCTCGAATAATTTTTGGCAAGGATGGTCTTCACTGGGCTAGGCCAACACTACCTAATAAGGGACTTTGTATTTACCTAAGCCTACTCGGCCCGAATATCGGGCCTATATAATCAGCTTAAATCTGATCCTAAATAATTATAATTCCCAAATCCATCTATCAAGTCATATACATAAGCTATAAAAATATATATATATATATATACCTGTTATTTTTTTATAAATAGACAAAAGCCTATAAAGCAACTAACCATTAAAGATCATATTAGTTAAAACATTACAATTTATTTATTTATTTTTAACAAAGCACACCCATAATTTCAAAAGTTAAAACTTTTTTAAACCCAGCTGTTAATAATCCATCAAACTTTAAAAAAAAATCAATAATTTAAATTTCAAATTTCTTCAAACATTTTTTTTTTTTTTTGAATGTTTTCAACAAAATAATGATCACTTAAACATCTTACAAATCACATAGCCAACAATAAAAGGGTATATATTTTCAATATATTATATAAATAAATTAATTAATTAAATTAAATATGTAGCAGCCGGGTCGGGCCAAAAATATAATTTCCAAACCCAGCCCATTAATCAATCAGGCTGAAAATATTAACCCAGCCCAACCCTATGGACTAAAATAATATTCCCAAACCCTAAAAAAATAAGATTGGGTGACAGATGCCCACCCTTAATTTTGGGGCCCTGAAGAGAACGATTGGACAAATCTTCAATGACCCTAAGGCTTAGGATGTTTGGCATCATAAAATTCGACCCTACAATCTCTTAAATGATAAGTCTTTTAAAGCTTATTTGGCATCTCCCTAAACAAGTGCACTTATTTAAATCACATTATCTCTCTATTTTTTCTGCACATCTTTTAATTACCTCTCCACATACTAACCTAAACTCCTTCAATTTATTACAATAACTTTGTTGGGAGGTGTTTGTCAATCTATTCTATCAGGACAAAAATAAATCAATTTTTCTCAAGCTAAAATAGCCTGAACCAAATGAGGATTAATTATTTCCAATTGATGCATTTCTCTCTCTAAAGAATCAAAGTATAATGTTTATTTTAAATATTTTATAATTTTATAATTTTAAATATATTATTTTATTTTTTAAATATTATATTTTTTTAATATTTTAAATTCAAAACACAACTCCACACTCAAATTATAACCAAACATATTACTCAAAATTCAATTCAAAAACTATTTTCAAAACTCATAACCAAACACATAACTCAAAATTTAATTTAAAAATTATTTTCTAAATTCATAACTAAACTCTTTTCAAAATTCTATTTTAAAAAAAATCAAAAAATCTTTTTTATTTTGTTCTTTAAAATTATTTTTATTTTTGAAGAAAAATATTTTTTTTTTTTTTTGAAAAATATTTTTTTTTTATTTTTTTAAGTATTGGCCAAATAATATGTTATGATTTAGATATATATATGGCGATCCAAATTTTTTTAAAATTAAAAAAAAATTAAATCGTTAAAAAAACTAAAAAAAAATATTAAAATATTTATAAAATAAAATAAAACATTTAAAATAACAAAAATATTTAAAAATATATATATAATTTTTTTCAATTTTTAAAATATTTAAAAAAATACAGCGCATAAATGTATGAAATATAGTACATATTAAAATAGATAAATAAATAAATATTTACAATATAAAATATTTACCCTAAAAAATAAAATTAAGAAATTTTTTAAATATTTTTATAAAAAAAATCCAAAAAATTTCAAAATACAACTCAAAACTTTTTTCAAAACTAATAGCCAAATAAATTCTTTTTCCAAAACTCAATTTAAACACTCATAACTCAAAATACAACTCCACGCTCAAATTATGATTCTAAAAATAATTTTAAAAAATAAAATAAATAATATTTTTTGAATTTTTTTTTCAAATAGAGTTTTAAAAAGAATTTGTTATGAGTTTTAAAAAAAAAATTAATTGAATTTTAAATTGTGTGTGTAGTTATGAGTTTTGAAAATTTTTGAATGAAATCGCAATTTCAAAACAAAACCAGAGGCAGCCTTAATTTTCTGGTTTTGCTATAACGAAACGTGATTATATACAAATGTGTCTTCTGTGTATAATTTGTGCTTGCTTTTTAGGAGCACCCTAGGTTAAAGCCCATTGTTATTTGAAAACGTAATGCCTTTTTGTTTTTGTTTAGCTTGTGTTGCTAAATTTCCAACCCAAAAATAGATCTCTAGGCTAATTGGTTACTACATGCACACTCAAGTCGATACATAACGTTAATATGTATATATAACTAATGTAAGCTGATGATACAGTAATTATAACGAACGATTGGTCGGGCTTGTCCATGCTTCTAACAGGTCTACTGGCCTTCAAGTCCATGGAGCGTTCCTACAAAAAGGCCTAAGAGGAAAGGTGATCCCCCGGCGGACACTCCGACGATCGAATTAGGATAGAGTAGATTGATTGTATTAAGAGAGAAGAGGGGGATTAAGAACTTAACCTTTAATGCATCTCGGAAGCTTCCTTATATCATTTGCTCATCATTTCCTTGTCTACTCCAAACTGTCGTGTTAGCTGAAAGTCTATATATTCTAGCTCGCATCATTAATGGTGAGTCTGTATCCTCCGACGTGAAAGGATTGTCGTATTTAATACTGTGAGAGCCTCATTTATCGCAGATATATGGGTGCAATAACTTTATAGGATCTTTGTTTGCTTATGTGGCTAGGCGACGCTGCAGGTGGTGGTGGAGAGAGGACTGGTGGCAGGGTTGCCCTCGTCGGTGAAGGGTTGGAGACCGAGATGGTTTTACGTGTCGACGAATGGTAACTAGGGGTACGCATGAGTTTGAAGGTTCCCACTAAGTCACTGGAGCCGAAGTTGGGGGCGGCGGTAGCGGAGATGAGGGTAAAGCAGGTGAAGGAGTATAGGGAAAATGAGGGACTGAAGTGGGACGACCTTGTCCAACCTTCGGCCCTCTTTGCTTTGAACTTGAGGCCTAAGCCAAACGAAGGAGACCCTGCTCCAGAAGAGGTAGAGATGAGAAGGAAGGCACAAGAGGCGGAGGATAAACATGCTTTCACGAAGGCCGAAAAATACAAAGAGCAGCAATTAGGCCCAGCGCCTAAGTTGGTCGTTAAGAGGCCGGTCCGACCACGACTGAAGCCCTTGGGCGATAAGGACTTAACTGATTTCGTGTCGTTGCGAGCGCTAATGGACCCGCTGAAAGAGAGAATTGAAAAAGAGGTGGAGCTGGTATTGAAGAAGAAGATGAGAGTGGCCACAAAAGAAGAGGAAGAAGGGCCCTTGGTGAAGAAAACGAAAAAGAGAGTGGTAGAGTTGCCCCAAGGTCAGGAGGGGGAGACCGGGGTTAGTGTGGGAGTGGAGGAAGGTTTGGTCAAGTTCCCAAGTGGCCAAGTGGTGAGCGAAACAGACAAGCAACAAGGGTTGGCAAAAACCGACCGGTCAGCAAATCTACCCTTCAAAGACGTGCCCCTACAAGATGTGCCCCCAAGTCAGGAGGTAGGGAGAGAGCAGGCGAGTGGAGTAGAGACCAACGCCCGCGTTGAGACCGCCACGCATCACGTTCGCGAGGTGGTCGACTGCTTGACGAGTGATAGGGGTGAGGCCAAGGTCGCCGTAGACCATCTGTTGGGAGTTGTTGAGGACGCGACTGTGTGGAGTATGGCACAATTTACGGAGGTTGATCTCATGAGAGGGTTCTGCTCGGCGCAAATGGAAGCAGCGACCCTAGTGGCGACTTTACTAGGCAAGGCAGTGGGGGCGAGAATGGAGGCAGAGTTGCTGAAGGCCCAGCTGGAAAAAGTGCGAGCACAATTGCAGAACTTAAGGACAGAGATGGCTGGCTGGAGAAAGGCAGCGTGGAGCGCCTACGCAAAGGGCCTGGCCTATGCTCAGAGGGCGAAAAAGATGGAGGTTTTGGCGATGGTGCAGGGGTACTTGGCCGAGCGTGCCAAGGTAAGCCAGGTTGGGGTCGTCTCCAAGCTGTCAGTCGCCAAGTCTGAACTTGAAGTGGTGTGCCACAAGGCGATATCACTAAAGTTTGTGCTGGCGGGCGAGTGAGCGAAAGAGGGTGGGCGAGGTCTAAGAAGCTTGCAACACCACCAAAGAAAGGTTGGAGAAGGCCCTTACGAATAATGAAGAGCTGCGCGATCAAGCCCTAAAAGACAAGGAAGAGACAGATACGCATATTGCTAAGTTGGAGAGGGCCTTGGGAGAAGAGAGGGCCAAGACTACAGAGTTTGCCAAGATGATGGCGTCTGAGAGGGCGGCCTATCCGGACCTGTGCATCGCGGCAGTGGAGCAGTTTAAGGCATCCCCTGAGTTCCAAATGGCCATTGACGCAACAGTAGCGAGGGGCTTGGCCAGGGAAGGGGAAGGTGGTGCTAGCCCGTCAAGAGTGGCTGCTACTGGGAGGACCAAAGAAGATATAATCCAGGGTTTTCAGCAATTAGACTACTACAAACATGAGATGAGCCAGTACTGGGACAACGGCTGGACAAGCTTCAAGTACAGGGTGCAGAAGCTGTTTCCAAATGTGGATTTTAGCCTGGTGAAGCTAGGAGAGGAGGACATCACCCAGACTCCGCTAGATGAGGGGGTGGAGAAGGAAGACTTGGCATCCAACGGAAGAGAGTGAAGACTGGGCTTTTGGTTTGTTTTTGTTTTTTGTTTTTTTTGTTTTAGTTGTTAGGGTGTAGAGATGTAATTTTTGTAAGGAGGTGTATAGTTTGGCAATATGTTAATTAATAAAAACAGGAATATCTCTCGTGGTTGCTCTGTCTGTTATGCTTGTAATTGTGTGAGGATGACTAACGCGTTAAACTGTTGGAAAATAAGAAAATTGCCTTGTGTAAAAATGGACAAAAAATTAACTTGGGTAAAAATGACCTTGGATAAAAATGAACTTAAATTTAACTGGGTGTAAAAATGGACAAAATTTTAACTTGTGTAAAAATGACCTTGGATAAAAATGAACTTAAAGTTAACTAGGTGTAGGTAATTTTGACTGAACTTACCAAGTTTTGGGGGTAAGGTTAACAACTGGAGTGGCATACATGAATGGACACTTGAATAGGACCAAGCATTGTATGGTTTAATTTAGTCTGGTTGAGTTCTTCCTGCTAGCTGAGCTCTTTATGCTCAATCTAGCGGAGGCTAGAAGGGCTCAGTCTGGCTGAGACTATGGTTAACTCAGTCTGGCTGAGCTCTTCATGCTCAGTCTGGACGAGGTTATATTTTAACTCAGTCTAGCTGAATTCTTCATGCTAGTCTGGCTGAGGCTTTAGAGGGCTTAGTCTGGCTAAGGTTTTGTTTAACTCAGTCTGGCTGAGCTCTTCGTGCTCAGTCTAGCTGAGGCTTTGTAGGGCTCAGTCTGGCTGAGGCTTTGTTTAACTCAGTCTGGCTGAGCTCTTCATGCTCAGTCTGGCTGAGGCTTTGTTTAACTTAGTCTAGCTAAGCTCTTCGTGCTCAGTCTAACTGAGGCTTTGGAGGGCTCAATCTGGCTAAGGCTTTGTTTAACTCAGTCTGGCTAAGCTCTTCATGCTCAGTCTGGCTGAGGCTTTGGAGGGCTCAGTCTGGCTGAGCTCTTTATGCTTAGTCTGGCTGAGACTTTATTTAACTTAGTTTGGCTAAGCTCTTCATGCTCAGTCTGGTTGAGGCTTTGGAGAGCTCAGTCTGGTTGAGGCTTTGTTTAATTCAGTCTAGCTGAGGCTATGTTTAATTTATATTAAGGCACAACACAAATAATGGAAATGTTGAATTGTTGTAATAGTCTTGCGATCATTAATATATGCATTGCATGGCAAGTGCCAAAATGGACAAGTGTTCCGATCAGCAAAATAAAACATACAACAATATGAATCAAACAAAAAGCAGGAAATGCCGCTTTACTGGAAATCACATTTCAAGTGTTTGGCATTCCATGGATAAGGAAGGTCTCTACCCTCCATGTCTTGTAGACGGTATGTGCCTAGGCAAGGTCTTGCTTTGACAATGTAAGGGTCTTTTCACTTAGCTGCTAGCTTGCCCTCGGTTGGGTTTTTGGTAGCGAGAGTGGCTTTACGTAAGATGAGGTCTCCTATTGTGAATGCCTACGATCGGACTTGGCGATTATAGTGCTGCCATACTTTCTGTTGGTATGAGGCCAGTCGGACGGCAACCGTTTCTCGCAGTTCTTCAATAAGGTCTAGGTCGGCCCTCCGAAGGTCTTCGTTCAGGTGTGGATTGGGGTAGACGACTATGGGCGTCGATAGACCAATTTCCACAGGGATGACTGCTTCAGCGCCGTATGTTAGGCGAAATAGGGTTTCGCCAGTTAGAGTTCGAGCGATCGTCCGATAGGCCCAGAGGACGTTTGGCAATTCATCTACCCAGAGGCCCTTGGCGGACTCCAGCTTGGTCTTAATGATTTTCAACAGGGAGTGGTTGGTAACTTCCACTAGAGCGTTGGCTTGAAGATGGCCTGGGAAGGAAAAATAGGTCTTACTATTGAGTTCTATGCAGAATTCCCTAAATTTGACATTGTCGAACTGTTTGTCGTTGTTGGGGACAATGGCTTAAAGAACCCCGAAATGACACACAATGGACTGCCAAATGAACTTAATGGTATTCTGCTCAATAATCTTGGCAAGAGGTTTAGGTTCGACCACTTGGTGAAGTAATCGATGGCAACTACAGCGAATTTTACTTGGCCCCTGCCAGTTGGCAAGGGGCCCACGAGATCGATTCCCTGTTTAGCGAAGGGACAAGGGCTGCTGATTGTGATCAACTTCGTTAGAGGGGCATGGGGGATGTTAGCGAAACATTGGCATTTTTCGCATTTCATCACAAAATCAGTAGCGTCCTGACTAAATGTGGGCCAAAAGTAACATGTTCAAAGAATTTTATGAGCTAGAGACTGTTCTCCAGAGTGATTGCCACAAACTCCCTCGTGTATTTCTTTCATGACACAGGTTGCTTGATCATTGTTGAGGCATCTAAGGTACAACCGTGAAAATCCCCTCTTATACAAGATGCCGTTGACAATGACATAATTTGAAGACCGAGCCCTGACTTTAGCGGCCTCTTGTTTGTCTGCAGGTAAGATTCTCTATTCTAAGAATGTGATAATGTCCTGGGCCCACGAGATAGGTTCGTTCTGGAGTATATGGATTACTTGTTGATTTGGTGAAATTGCTGGATGGGTCAAGTACTCAACCCGGACACCATAGCAAAGGTCTAATTGATCTGCTAAGGCCAATTGTGTGTCTGGGAGTTTTGTGACCTAGGGACATGTCGGATATGAAAGTTGTTAAAGAGGCGGGTCAGAGGAAGAGCAATGTCCCTATATGAGCGCATGGCTTCCTCCTTCATATCAAACTCGCCTGTTATCTGTCCAACTACTAACCGAGAGTTGCTAAAAACACAGAGATGGTCGACTCCGATGTCTCTAGCCAGTCGGAGACCCGCTATGAGGGCTTGTACTCAGCCTAGTTGTTACTTGCCGTAAATAGGAACCGAAGGGCACACTTGGGCTCCATTTGTTTTGGGAGATAGAATGGAGGGGATTGATAGTGAGGGGATTGTTAGTGAAGGGATTAATAGTGAGGGGATTGATAGTGAGAGGATTAATAATGAGGAATTGTTAAATTATTTTTATATAAAATAATAAAACAAATAAAAAAATATAAAAAATTAAACATTATATTTATAAAAAAAAATCCCAATATATAAAAAATAAAAAAAATTTCTAATCCCCTCACTATTTTCTAATACCATCTCTACCTCCTCCTTACCAATCCCCTTTCCAAGGATATTAGTAATACCAAGGGACTAATAGTCCCAAGTCTATCTCTCCAAACAAACAAGGGCATTAGTAATACCTTGGTATTACTAGTCCCAATACCCTCCTTATAACCCAAAACAAACGGGGCCTTGAAGTATTCTCCTTCTGGGGTGGTGAGGATTAAACCGACTCCGTTACCCTCTTTACGGGATGAACCATCAACACTAAGGGTCCAGGAGTGGGGGTCTTCTGTATCAACAGTGATGTGTACTGGTGGGGTAGGTGCGTTTGGAGTGGGATTGGTGAACTCCAAGATAAAATCGACAATAGCCTGGTCTTTGATAGCTATTCGGGATCGGTAAGAGATTTCATATTGGCTTAGTTCAACAAATCATTGCATGAGCTTACCGGATGATTCTGGTTGTTGCATGACCTTTTCTAAAGGCTGGTCAATGAGGACCACTAAGGAGTGGGCTTGGAAATAAGATCAGAGGCGATGACTAGAGCGAGGGCCATTTTTTCTAATAAGGGGTAGTTTTGTTCTACCCCCCAAAGTGCGTGATTGATGTAGTAAACCGGGTGCTGGACGAAGCCGTCTTCTCTAATGAGGGCAGCACTAACCACGGTGTTGGAGACGGCTAAGTAAAGGGAAAGGGTCTCGCCCGGTAATAGTTGAAAAAGGAGAGGAGGGTTAGCCATGCACTGCTTTAGTTGTTGGAAGGCCTCTTCGGACTCGATGTTCTATTCAAAAGCCTGCCGAAAAACTTTGAAGGATAGAAGACATTTGTCAGTAGCTCGAGAAATGAATCGATTGAGAGTTGTGACTGTGCTAGTGAGCCGCTGGACCTCCTTTACCGTTCAGGCTAACCATGAACCCCAAAAACTTACTAGATCCGACGCCAAAGGCGCATTTCTCCTAGTTCAGTTTCATCTTGTACTTGCATAGGGCTTGGAAGGTCTCCCGTAGGTCTGTTAGGTGATCAGAGGAGAGTCTACTTTTGACGAGCATGTCATCGACGTAGACCTCCATGTTGCGACCAATCTGATGTTTGAAAATGGCATTAACCAGACGTTGGTAAGTGGCTCCCACATTCTTCAGACCGAATGGCATCACCCGGTAATGATAAGTTCCTCGGTCAATAATGAAGAAGGTATGTTCCTAGTTAACTGCATGCATTAAGATTTGATTGTAGCCAGAGAAAGCATCCATGAAGCTAAGCATCTGGTGGTCACCCGTTACGTCGACCAGTAGATCTATTCAAGAAGTAGGTAGCTATCATTAGGACAGGCTCGGTTGAGGTTGGAGTAGTCGACGCAGAGTCTCCATTTGCCATTACTTTTTTGGACCAAGACTACATTGGATAGCCATTTGGGGGTAGTCTACATTGCTGATGAATTGGGCCTTTAACAACTTGTCCACCTCAGTGGCAATGAGATTGTTGCGTTCTGGATAAAAAAATGAGCTACTTTTTGTGAAATGGGTAGAACTGGGCTCAATACTGAGGCGATGGGTAATAAAAGAAAGGTCAATACCTAGCATGTCCGAATGGGTCCAATAAAAGACGTCTTTATGCTCGACTAAGAGGGCTGTGAGGTCGGCCTTGGATTGAGAGGACAGTTGACTGCCAATCTTAGCCGTTTTTGTTGAATCTGTGGAATCAATGGGTATTTCAACCAATTTCTCCACTGGTTCGCCCCTAACTAACTTTTCCTCGTCTCGAACTTCAAGGCCCTCAATGACCATAACCTCTTTCATCTTGACTTCCTTTAGCAATGCGACTAGCACTCTGGCCATCGCCTGTTCGCCCCTTACTGTGCCGACCCCTAGATCAGTCGAAAATTTCATGGCTAGATGGTAGGTGGAAGTGACAGCTTAGAGGGTGTTGAGAGCTATGCAACCGAGTATGATGTTGTAAGCAGAAAGGCAGTCGACGAAGAAGAAAGTGAATAGTTTGGTGGACTGCCGTGGATATTCTCTGATGGTAATGAGGAGATCAATAGAGCCTGTGGAGGTCACTTCATCGCTAGTGAAGTCGACTAGTGGGGTTTGGAGAGGCGATAACTTTTCTTCTCCGACCTTAAGCTGTCGATAGGCGTTGAGGAAGATGATATTGGAAGAGCTGCCATTGTCGACAAGTACTCGTCGGACTTTGTAGTTTGATAAGAGAGCGGAAATGACCAAGGAGTCGTCATGGGGGTAGCAAATACCTGTGCAGTCTACCTTTGTAAAGGTGATTGGTTCAGACCATTGCTTGGGTTATTTGTAGGGGCGGTCTAGTGTCGTTACTTCCTTGTCAGAGCCTTGTTTGATTGTTCTGAGCTCCGCTCACTGTGCCGACCGAGATGGTCCGCCGCATGCGAACCCCCCAACAATGACTCTAATCTTGCCGATCGGAGGGGCAGGGTCGCCTTATGCTCAGGGTTGTGGTGGGACCTGACCGTCGTTCCGCTTAGGTTGTATAGGTTGTCTGGGAGGAGTGCATCGATGGTTGTGCCCAGAATTCGATCCTCGACCTTTCTTTGGGGCGATGTCGTCGTGAATCGGTGAGCCATACTATCGAATCAAATCCTCGACCTGATCCTTAAGGTTGACACATTCCTCAGTGTTATGGTCATGGTCTTGATGGAAACGGCAATACTTAGATTGATTTCGCCGATTGGAGGGAGATCTGGATGGTTGAGGCCATTTCAGGTTGTAGTCTCATTGAATTTGGTGCAAGATTTGCTCCATGGGTAAATTGAGAGGGGTACACCATTCGAACCAACCAAGTGGGCGGGTAGGTGTCGGGCGGTCTGCTCGAGCTAGTCGGCCCATGTATTGGGGAGGGTCGATGAGTATATTGAAAGGACCTATGCTCAGGTTCTTTTCTTTTGTCCTTGGGGGGTGGATTTTTAGGTGTGGAGTCTTGGCGGGCTGCAAGGGAGTCATCGGCATTCATATATTTTTTGGTTTTGGCAAGAAGGGCGGCCATGACGGATGAGGGGTTTTTAGAAAGGGAGAAAAGAAAATCTGATGGGCGGAAGCCGGCCATGAAGGCAGTGAGAATGACCTTGTCATCATTTTCCTCCACTTATAAGGCCTCGGTATGGAAACGAGTGACAAAGCTGCGCAGTGATTCCCCTTCCGTCTGCCGGATGTTTAGCAGTTGGGTTGCTGGGTGCCACTACCGTTGAGCACCGATGAAATGGCTCAAGAAAGGTTCGCTAAGCTAGCGAAATGAGGTGACAAAGTCTAGAGGAAACTAGTTGAACCATAGGCGCGCCGATCCTTTCAACGTGTGTGAGGAAGACGTAGCACATGACTTTATTGGTAAAGGCAGGGAGAATCATGAGTGTCTGATATGCTTCCACATGGTCGACCGGATCAGTGGTATCATCGAAGGTGTCGATCGATAGCATTTTGAACTTGGGAGGAAAAGCTTTATCTTTGATAGAGGCGGTAAAAGGAGAGTTGACGGTAGAGGAAGTTTTGTGTTGTATGTCCTGCATGACCCTTTGCAATTACAGCTTCATGGCCCTCAGCTCCTCATCCAAGACATGGGCATTATCCCCGTAAACTGGGATCGAAGGTTGAACACTGCTAGCCTCGCCGTCATGAGCGGCGGCCTGGTGCGGTAGGAGGTGGTTATGGAAAGGTGGTGGCGTCTCTTGTCGAAGTTGCGAGCCGAAAGAATGGGTGTTCAGACCATCGAGATTTGACAGTTGAGAGCGTAGGGCGAAGAGTGGAAATGTTCCGTAAGGCATTTGTGGTGGCAGTTGGTGGTGATTGTGGGCTTGTTCGGGGTGCGAGGGAATTATTTGTGGTGATGGGGGAGGAATAGGTAAATCGCGCTGGAATAAAGCGTTGATCAGGGCTTGGTTTTGTTCGGTCAGGCGGTTGATGCTGTTGGTAAGTTCTGCGAAATACAGAGGTGGGTTATTCGGGTTAGAGGACTCAGCTGCAGGATCACCAGCATTGTGTTAGGAAGCCACGGACCTAGTCGTTACCATCTACCCTGACGTAGGAGAGGAATGGGGGCGGGGTTCCCTCCGGTGACAATGAACACAAATGTTGACCGGAGTTAGCCTTTCCCACAGACGGCGCCAACTGATAATATAATAATTACAACGAAGGATGGGTCAGGCTTGTCCATGCTTCTAACAGGTCTGCTAGCCTTGAAATCCACAGAGCGTTCCTACAAAAAGGTCCAAGAGGGGAGGTGATCCCCCGACGAACACTCCAACGATCGAATTAGGATAGAGTATATTGATTGTATTGAGAGAGAAAAAAGGAATTAAAAACTTAACCTTTAATACGTCTTGGAAGCTTCCTTATATCCTTTGCTCATCATTTCCTTGTCTACTCCAGATTGTCGTGTTGGCCGAAAGTCTATATTCTAACTCGCATCATTCATGATGAGTCTATATCCTCCAACGTGAAGGGGTTGTTGTATTTAATGCTGTGAGAACCTCATTTATAGTAGATATATAGATGCAATAACTTTGCAAGATCTTTATCTGCTTATGTGACTAGGCTCCTGCTTGACAAGTGTTTAAATGCTATTGGTCCTGGTCTATCATCGATTTCTCAAAATTACTGGACTTTAATATCTAGTCCGTGAGCTGAGTCCTGAGTCATGGACTGGACCCTCTTGTGGGCCCACCGATATCATAAGCAATTGCTCCTCTCAAACACTAAGCTGCCATTTAATACAAGTTTTTTTGGTCAGTACAAGACCAATTCACATTGTATTGTACTAAAAGAGTATGCCACACAAAAAAAAAAAAAAACAAAAACAAAAGATATTTTTTTAATAAAAATACTTATTATGGAAAGCTACCAAGTTTTTAAGTCAACTCAAAGAACAATACATTGCCCATCACTACCCACCTGTAAGGATACACTTCATTATCTAGAGATTACTTGTGTATATATTTCTAGTTTAAAAAAAGGCAACCTAATGCATGAAATTCCCACTGCAAGATGTAAGCAGCAGCCTTGCTCTTATTTTTGCAGAGGTTGTTTTCATATTTTTGTGACTGAAGCTCATGCCACCAAAACACTAATGGCAAACCTTACAATCAACCTTAAACATTAGGTCAAACCGCTATTAGAAATAAAAATGGAAATACAGCTATTAGAAATGGAAAAACATTTGAAATAAAGTAACTGTAGTACTATAGAACAAAGTTCAAACATATAAAGATGTTCCAGAGTCACACACGCTGCACAGGTTTTTTAAGTACCCCTAGAGAATCTTATCTCCTAGAAGTTGGGAAATATAATTTACATGAACAACACAAGTCGGAGCGAAGACCGGTGATGATAATGCTCCCACATCTTTCTTTTCATTTGTACACTTAAATGGAAGCACACCCAAAACAGAGAACACAAAACACAATCATTTGCTTAACTCTGTTCTTCATTTTCACACTTGAGAATTTCCTTCTTTTACCTTTAACTTGGGTTGGTTCCTGAATCCTAACATCTTGTTCAAAGCATTAATGTAAGCTCGGACACTGGAGACAACAACATCCATTCCTGCCCCAGTTCCACTGCCACCATAGGAGAGATAATAAATCATATAATTCAAGGTATTTAAAAGTTAGCACTGTAAACTACAATCAAGTATATTAGATATAATGATTCAATTACAGTCAAAAGAAAAGTAGACTTGAGCGATTGTCGTACCTAAATGTATGATGGACAGTTTCTTCACTAGCATTAGTTGATGAATGGTTGTTGTCCCCACGAATTAAAACTCGAGTGGTGGCTATTGCATCAATGCCTTCTGTTACAGCATTCATGGAGTACTCAAGAAGAGTTACAGGTACCTGTATATATGGAGAAAGAGTAGTCATTACAAATAATTTTTTCCATGCTGAGAAATATGAACAAATGCAGAATAAAAGATACACAACCCAAAAGAACATGTATAGGTTCAAGCTGCACAATATTGTAACCAACTACTGCTTCAGTAATGAAGAATGATATCGTTCTTAATGATATTAGTACAAGGGAAGGAGGCTAAAATTATTTTGGGTTGAGAAAGTAAAAGTCAAACATGTTAGCATGTTTGGTTGAAGCTATGACCATTGATAGAATGGAATGGCAAAACAAGATTTAAATAGTCCATAAACGTTGAGTTGAGTTTCAAACTAAAATCACATGTATGTTCTTTTTCATTCCCAAACTAACTGTTTTGCAGACTTGGGTTCTATTTTTTATTTTATTTTTTTCTGAAAAAATCAGTTCTCAATGTAAAAAAATTCTTGTTGAAAATGGATAGTCAAATTATTATCAACAATACTGATATAATTGGGCACTGTATATTGACGATTACTTTTGGTTAAATTGTGAATAGCTTTTAAGTTCTGGATTATAGCAGGTTTCGGTTAAAATTTTTGATACTTTTTGAGTTGTAATTGTATACAAATGTTCCACCAGGATGTAATAGCTGTACAGAAATCTCATCCAATTCTAGTCCAAACACCAGAGAAAATCCATACCCAAGGCCAAGGCACGAAATCCATTATGCCCAAGTACAACTTATTTGGTTCAGATATCAACTTCTGAACAAAATTACATGGTTCGGAAATCAACTTTTGAACAAAAAACCTATGGTTAGGCTATATCTTTTGGTTTGGAAGTTGATTTCTGAACTACAGGTTTTGGTTCAAAAACTGATTTCTAAAACATAGGTTTTGGTTATCAAGTAGTTTTGTTCGGAAGATGATATCCGAATGAAAAATGATGTGTGAACTGAAAGAAAGTAGTGTGTGGAAATATAAGCTCCCCCATATGGTTCCACATTTTTTCAACCCATATGCATATATTTAGACCTTTTATCTGGCATGAAGGTATCCCTTTATCCTTCTTCCACTCACAGAAGAGGGTTCATCTTTGTGCAAGTGTCTTTAAGTCCTAAACCTTATAGTAAGATTGTGGGGAAAGAAAATAGCAAGTTTTCTGTTTCAAACCTTCACAATGTGATCAACAGCCTTGTAAGCTGAATCAACTGGCCCTGTTCCATTTGCACAAGCAATATGCTCTGCCCCCTCTGCGTCAATGAGTTTAACAGTTGCCATGGGAAGACCAAGAGTTCCACATGTAACCTGTTTGTCAGGTCACTTCCAACTAATTGTTAGAGCCATAGCTTAAATGAATAATGAATGACTAAGTTGAAACTCGAGAGTCTATGCATACTTGAACATCTCCAAGCTTCCAAACAACTTGTGGCTGAAAAACTACATCTGACACCAGCGCCTTCAGATCATCATCGGTAATATTCTGGGACCAAACCAAATAATTTATGATTGTCTTAATTCAGAATACACAAATAACATTATAACAGTGATAACAGTAAAGTGAAGTAAAGTGGATTTGTGTTTTTTGTGTCCATACAAGTGTGAAGAGTAGGTTATACCTTTTTTACTTATTTTAATAACTAAAAGATTTATTGATTGAAGTAAAGGCCCTGAGGGAGTGCCTATCCAATATAAAAGAAAAGAGAGCTAACAACTTTACACCAAAAACCTAAACCTATTCAAAGGCACGAAGTCCAAACCCTGAGAACCAAACTATACAGCAAAGACAAAAAATAATATTGATTATAAAAACAGGTCTTTTCACAATAAGTACAACCACAATACATAGATTAGCATTATAGCAAAGAATTCGCAGACAAAATTTGCATTAGAGAATTATAGCAAAGATTTTGCAGACAAATAGCATTTTCACAAGAAGTAGAACTACAATACATGGATACATGATACTTCCTAGCTCTAAATCTATTTGGCAGAGTGAAGAACAACTTTGCCAAAATTTGTTTTGCTTTTCATCCATCATTTACTTGAGATTGCCAACATTATTTATTAAGGCAAAGAAGATGAAGCACCCTGACTTCAATGCTCCTCCTATCACAAAGCATCATTGGCATGTAATCCATGATAAATCTAAACTAGTCCATTTTGTGGCCGTACGGGTCCTTAAAATGAAACCAGTTACACCTATGTCTTTGCAATATATATTTTTAACTAATTGATTTAGGGATATCTACCAACATTGTAAAGTACAAGTTATTCCCCTCTACCTTTTTCTTTTCAGCTACAGCTTTGAAACGCCAGAAGAGACCATCGAGTTCCTTACCATCAATATCATAACCCAGCTGAAACAGCGAAGTAGAACATTAATGCTTGAGATCAAAGAGGATTTTAAACAATTCTCTGAGGAAAACATGAAAATTACACTTTACCTCTGAAAGTCGAGTTTTCAAAGCATGGCGTCCACTGCACCCAAAAGTTTTCACAAAAAATGGAATGAAATTACTCAACATATATATATAAAATAATAATCTAGAGAAAGAGATATTCAATCCACCAAGTATCAACACTCATCATATTAGCACCATACAGTATTTATTATTCTCTCATAAAATAAATAACACAGAAAATCCACCGTTATTGCATTGCAGCACCTTCAAGAGTACAAATTTTATGTAAGAAGAATATTTATTGCTAGCACCATTAGAAACTCAGGCTTACACAATAATCTCCCTCTATTAAAATTTAACCATGAAAGGCCACGACAAGTTCTTTTGACTAGCATGATTCATTTGATTTTTTCGGCACCAAGTCATTCTGTATCGTTCACCAAAAGATTGATTAATTACTATCTTATTTGGACTTGCGGATTTACTAGATGGACGTTGCTATAAAGATTGTAAAGTCCTAAGTGTGTCCTCGAAATCCAAAGATGAAGCCATGCATTCAAATTAGGATGCATGAACAAAAAAACATCAATGATGAAAGATACATTGTTCATATGACTATTCAATGGACGAAAGAGTAAGATATATTGTTGAAGAGCATATACAAGTATATTTAATTGTAAGAAGTTTAAAAGAAGAAGAAGAAAGAACACACAGTATGGGAAGCACAAATTTAGCATAGCATACCTGAGTTTTCCAAGGACAATACCAGACTCATTACACCGTTGAAGCCCAATATCTTCAGGAGATATAATCTCGTAAGTATTTTTATGTTTAAGCATTCCATCCTACAAAACATAAAGCATTATAAGTCAATTTTAGAGGCCTAGACCAATACTGGAGATGAGAACAAACATGATAAACTTGGGATACAGGAGACATTCATTTTCCAACTAAACATTACACAGATTTATATATGTGTGTATATATTGATTGGCAACAAATAAAATTGTGTTAGAGAATGTGCTGGGGGGGCACAACCCTTAATACAGTTTTAAAAACCGAGAACAAAAGAATAAAAGATAGACCCAACTTCCCTTGTACAATCCAGAGGTGCTTTTTAACATGTCATTGATTTCCATCTGGCACCACCAGCTTTACCAATAACAGCAACAAATTAAATTTCTGGGTGCTTCTCCTTGAATAGCCTTATGAACTCTTCCATGAAAATAAAGAAAGCACTAACAAGCTTGTTAGATAAGATCTGTCCTCCAGAATGGGACTGCTCAAGCCCTTTACATGACAACACCTCCCTATGATTCACAACCAAATTTGACCAGCCGGAAGAATACCATTAGCGGTTAGCTTCAGAACTTCAATGAAGATACCTCTTCTATTTGAATACTTCTGAATCCAAACCTTAGCATTGCTGCTTCTATATTTCCTGAAAGAAGAGTTTCAATCAATCTGCTTTACAGCCTCAGAGACTGGATAGCCCAAGAGATACCCCCCAAGTCCAAGGTTAATGTGTAACTATGCATTCTATTTCTTTCAGCTATCCTTACCGTTTCCCATCTCGAGACTTCATCGATTTGAATAATGAATTTTTTTTGTTCAATCTTCGAAGTCCCCAGATCGTTGTACAACCTATACGATCTCATTGAAGCAGAATAGATGGAATGACGGGGGGGGGTGGAATTTAAGGAATCACAGAATAGACAATAATATCTGACACTACACTTTCAGCCAAATGGGTATATTTTACTTTGGATTTTATGAGAAGAAAAATTATCGTAAAAGCTTATTTTACACCTAATTGAGCCGATTTTTTCTTTTACCAATCAACCTTTCCCTCTACTGGAGACCTCATTGCGTACAGACCTTTTCTTCACTAATCAAAATATGGGACATTTTTTGTGTGTTTACAACACCATCTCAGCCACTTTCAACATGGGTAGATTACATCTATTCAAACAACACCACAAGATACCATTATAAACAGTCACATTTGTAAAGGAAGGTTCACAACAAAAAAAAAAAAAAAAATTATAAAGTAGAAGGGCTAAACAATTAAGATGCCAATGATGTCAGAAAGTAGATGTGCACCTAAAACATGAAGGACAAGAACAATCAAGTAATAAGATGTCACATAAGAGAAAAACATAGCAATGAGTCACATGAATGTAAAAGTTCGTGATACTAAACTGGTAAGATGAAACAAATCATTGTATCATTTTTATTACAACAAACCAACCTGATGGATACCACTTTCATGAGCAAAAGCATTAGCCCCAACAATGGCCTTGTGTGGTTGCACATGCAGTCCACTGTACTCTTCAACCTAGAAAAAAATATGCATTAATTAAGAGATCACAACAGAAGCAAATTTATTAAGGAGAAAATAGATGTTAAAAGTTGCAAAACAAATCCCAGAATAGATGTTAAAAGTTGCAAAACAAATCCCAGAAACACTACCATCTTGCTTGACATAACAATCTGTTTTGTATTGATCCCTGTATAAAGTCCTCCTAACACTTGTTCTCCACGGCATTTAAGGGCCATAACAACCTATTTTGGAAGAAAAAAACACACACATTAATTGAAATAAAAGTTTAAAATTCAAAAAAAAAAGCTTAAAAACTTCAGGAAAATTTAAGAGAAGTAAAAACTTTAAAAGGAAATCTTAGTTAAAATAATTTAGGGGATGCATGAACTGTACAACACACACACGCAGAGTAACTTAATTTTGTATTCAGTTTCATTTAGTTTATACACCGAGAATCTTAGTGGTTTGTTTCAATTGCGATGGAGTACCAATGTTGTAAAGGCTACATTATGTACTTTTTCAGGGACAGAAGCAATATGAATGAACCCCTGTTTCATTTGTTTCTCTTTTAGGAAATGTTGAGGATGCAAACATGGACAGTAAACACGTAGCGCAAAAGAGTGATTATTAGAAACCATGAAAAATAGAAACCATTAGGCTGCAAATTTATATGTAAATCCAAATTTAATAATCAAAACAGAATGATGATTAGAAACCTTGAAAAATATAAACCATTCAGCTGCAAATTTATATATAATTCCAAATGAAATTGTGTCTGAAGCTTTCACCAAGCCCTATGAAAAGGTATTAGATAACTACCAGCACAGGAAGGAATGAAAGCTCTATCCCTATGCCTCAAAGCCCCATTAACGCAAAACAACAATGAAGATGGTGCACAACATAGTCACTCATCATAGACCAACTGAATCCAGTTTTGAGAAAATAAATCTTTCAGAAAAAGTCCATAAGCAAATGAAAAGCAGCTAAAAATATTCTTGTTGGTTACTCTAAAGGAGAAGCAATGAAAGGAACATCAGTAAGAAGTTCAGAATGCAATCGCATCATTAGGTCCATAAAAGCTGTCTGAAAGCTCCATGCAGAGCAACAGAAATCCATAAACCACATAAAAAATAAGCTTCCATGAAATTAAGAGGCTGCAATTTTTTTTTTATCAAACTTCACGTAAACAACACGCACCTCCTCCAATGAAGCATTACCAGCTCTTTCACCAATGCCATTGATTGTTACTTCCACTTGTCTTGCGCCTGCACATGCCCCCTGAATTTAGATGAACTAAGACATGAGTGCACCTTGGTTTATGTGGCCCTTAAATGTATACAAGAAGACCAATATAATTACATACCGCTAATGTGTTGGCAGTAGACAACCCAAGATCATTTTGGCAGTGTGTCGAAATAATCACATTTTCAATTCCAGGAGTGTTGGCTTTTATGTCGGCAATCAATTGTCCAAATTCATCGGGCACAGTATACCCAACAGTATCAGGGATATTGAGAGTTGTAGCCCCAGCATTAATAACTTCACCCAGTATCTGATAAAGAAACTCCCTATCAGATCTGTCAAGAACCAAAAGGGAATGATAGGTTAACAAGAAGATATTGCCAACAAAGACCAGTATCCTAGCAATTTGTTTCTAAATTCAATAGGAATGAAATTCAAATAATAATCAACAACTGATACCAAGTTTAACATAGTAAGATCATTAAAAGCTTTCCCAGCTGTCCTAATTCAAAACTACTTTGTGAAAAGCCAGCAATAAAAAAAATAAAAACATTAGATGCAATATCTTTGTCTTTCCTTAGATGGACAACAATATGGAAGTTTGACAAAATTCAACTAACTTTGCAACTTAAGACTTCAATATTCTTTTCCTCTCCCCCTTTCTTATCTTGGTTACGAAAAAGTTCTACACCCAAGATTATGAAACCACCTTAAGGCTCAAATACTACCCTTCGGCAATGCAACAAGAGCAATTCATTGGTACAGCTCAAAGTGATTGAAGTAAGACATGATGTAAATAGACTTTAGCCGGCAAAGCTTGGTTCACCTCATTAAACCCTAAAATTTTTAGGAGATTTTATTTCCAAACTATTTATTTCTCTTTTTTCTTTAATTTCCTTATTAGCTATGTTAGCCATATATATATGGAGATTGTGGAACATAAACCCTATAGTGGGTTGTGCCGTCTTTCGTCTTCTGGTTCTACACCACTCTCTCTCCTTAGGAAGTGAGACTATTTCTTAGTTTAGCAGATGGTCCTTCTTGCCCTGACCTTTCCCTTCCTAAAAAAAATCTCATCAAATTTTCAAATTTTTTTTTGCAACCCTAATTGGAATCTTGAATATAGACAGAAACTAAATTGGGATCCCGTTCTAAACTCCTTGTACCAGTGGTGCATCATGTGTAGAAGAAACAGAGAATCTTTAAACTAGTTATTCTTGCATTGCCATCTAGCTCTTAATCTTTGGCATTGACTCTTTCTTTTGGTTGATTCACTTTGTGTGGCTCCAGGTGTTAGTGTTCACATGCTTTAATTGATTTCCAGGGTTTTGGAGGCAAGAAGACGGCAAATGTGTAGTGGCTTTGTATTGTCTTCGTAATCTTTTGGGCTATTTGGTTGGAAAGGAATGTAAGGATCTTTGAAGACAAATTGAAGATTTGGATTCGTTGTGGGATAGAGTGCGTCTCTTGACATTGTTTTGGGCTTTTGTTTCTCCATTGTTTAAAGGGGATCCACATTGCAGATATGTTTGTGGACTCCTTGTCCTCTTCTTGCCTCTATTTTAATTTTTCAATAAAGTTTCTTTTTGTTGCCGACCAAAAAGAAAAAAGACAAAAATATATATATATATATATATCATGGAGCAATTAGTAAACGGGAATAAGAACGCTAGAAACAAAGAAGAAATAGAAATTGCTAGTGACCACTGGCCAGGCACAATATTCTTCATTATTAATCAGAAGTTCTAAAGACTCACGCAAGATAGAACAAATAGAAATTTTTTGGAATTCCAGTATAAAACATATTTGAACCCTTCAATATTCAATGAAGAAAAAATAGAAAACACAGTTTTCAATATAATCAATAAGCAACTCCAATTATTGGTGACAACTTTAAAATTATCACCAATATTGGGGTACTGTGGCTTTCGATAAACTAAATGCTACATCATCCTAAGCATAGGCAGATTTTCAAATTTGGATGAAAAACCAATTTTTTAACTTATTCCTCAGCAAACTTATTTTACAAAATTTTAGAGTGTACAAATGCATTACTTCAACAAATACAAAGTTATCTAGGTTTTTTTAGTGAGCGTCAAACACAAACATTTTTTTTTTCAAAGATCAATGTTAAAAATTCTAAAAAATTTCTCCAAAGTGCCTCAACATGAAACCATGAAAGCATTCAAAAAGATTCAATTGGACTTTTTTGCAGCTCCTTGATCATAGCCACTGTGGAAGAACAATATAAGAGAGGAGACATGAAATTTATGTGGTTCAGCCGTGATGGCCTACATCCACTTCAGAAGATCAATAACACTATTTTAGTTTTTCACTCAAATGAATACACATGAATACTATCATATCTACAGACCCTAGATAGAGAGAGAGAGAGAGAGAGAGAGAGAGAGAGAGAGAGAATTATTTGGATATCTACTATCTCAGGCATTATTATTATTCAAAAATCTCAAAAGATAAGATTAATATTGTGAATTTTATCTCTAACACCTTCCCTTAAGATGAGCAAGAATCATAAATGCTCATCATGTTTTTTCTTTCCCCTCTTAAATTTTCTCCCTCTTTTTACTTCTTTTTTTTTTTAACATTTCTGTTCCTATAAATCGTTTACTGAAAATCAACAGACTCTCGACTCAACAGTTTGAGCAAGGCTAGAATGGTTTCGATAACAAATAACCTGTTCATATTCATAAATTAGATTATATGAGAAAGAGTATCCCTTTCTATAAGCTGATCTTTATAACTAATCATCCTGTTTCTCACCAAAACTCACCACTTTTTTGTGAGAAAACAATATAGGCAAAATAATAGTGTTCTATTTCTTACCATTTCTCACATAATTTATAACCAAGCATGAGAAAGAGTCATCTCTCATCAAATCACCTCATCCAAATAGAGTGTTAGCTCTATAAAATTAAATAGATTGTAAAGCCACTATGCTTTCATAAAATCAATTAAACTATAATGAACCAAGCCAAACAATTGAGTTCATCAAGGATCAAAAACCGACCTTCCAGCATCCTCTGGACTGAACTCCACATCATCACAACCCAAACTCCTCGCATAGCTCACCATACTCCGCGCCGTCTCGACCACTTCTTCCCTCGTCTTCTTCAGCTTAAACTCCATGTGAATTTCGCTCGTGGCGATAAAAGTATGAATCCTCGGCCTCTTGGCGTACTTCACAGCCTCCCAAGCCGCATCAATATCCCTCTTATTACACCTCGCGAGACCACAAATCACAGGCACATACCCATTCTCATCCACCGCATTACCAACCTCCTGCGCAATGACTTTGACGGCCTGGAGGTCGTCTTTGGAGGAGGCAGGAAAGCCGGCCTCGATGATGTCGACACCGAGCTTGGAGAGCTGGCGGGCGATGTCGAGCTTCTCTTTGCTGGTCATGGTGGCACCAGGGGACTGTTCGCCGTCGCGGAGGGTGGTGTCGAAGATGCGGACGTAGCGGGGGTCGGGGATGCGGTTGGGGATGTAGTTTGGGCGAGTGATGGAGGAGCAGAGGATGGAGGCGAATGGGGTTGGGGTTTTGGGGTGAATTGAGGAATGGAGATGGAAGCGAGTTGGGGTGGGGGTGGAGGAGTGGGAGATGGGTGTGAAATTGAGGTTTGTGAAGAGAGACGCCATGGATGCAGGGAGAGAAGCTTGAATACGTCTCTCTCTGTCTCTGCGGAGGAGAGAGAGAATTGATGGGACAGTGGAGTTGAAACCTTAGAGTGAGAGAGAGAGACAGAGAAGAGGTTTATGGGTGAAAAATTAGAAGAATAAAAATGTTAGGACCCAAATGTTTTTGAAAATAATAATACTATATGTATTAATTAGTATATTAATTGATGATATAATATAATTTTAAAAAATTAGTATTTATAATTTGTATAATGAGTAGTATTGATACATCAGTTAATATATTAATTGGTACATATAACACCACTCTTTTGAAAAAGAATAAAAATTGAGAGCTCTAATTTTGAAGCTATAAAGAGAGCTCTAGTGATGTGGCAATGAGCGAAACCCACATGTGATGTGATATATGTGTTTATTTTTTTTTCTTGTCACATCACTAAAGCTCTCTTTAAAACTCCAAAATTAAAATTCTCTATTATTATTGTTTGAAAAATGTTAAAGACTTAAATATTTTACCAAATGTTTATATGAGTACAAGACTCATATTAAGTGGATCTTACGTGAGATTCATACCCATATGACACATTTGATTATTTATTTTGTAGAAAATTTGATGCCTATAGAATTTTTCTTTTTCAAATGTTTTATATAGATGTAAGGCTCGTATTATACAAGTGTCTCATGTAAATTTAATACTCATGTAAAATATTTAAAATTGTTAGTATTATTTGAAAAATTATTTGGTGCTCCTCCAGCTCCACGTGACGGTATTCTCATAAATTATAAATTTTTGTGTACCCTTCTTTAATTATTTAACACAAAATCATCAATCTCATGTGTTTTGTCTTTTTTTTCAAATCACAACATCTTTGAACATTAAGTGATGGTACTTGAATCAATTAAAAGAATGTTAAATATTCTAAATGTTTTGTCAAATATAAAAAATGTTAAAAATTTTAAATATTTTATGTGAATATGAAATATATACCATGTAAATATCACGTAAACTCATATAAATATTTAGGTCTCGTTTGGGAACAGGTTAATTTAATAATTTTTTGGTTAATTGGTTAAAAAGGTAGGTAAAAAAAACTTGTATGTTTGAGATGACTTTTTGGCTAATTACGAAAAGCTGTGTAAAAAGTAAAGAAAAAAGAAAATCTTTGATTTTTTGATATGAGTTGTTGACTTTTTGGCTAAAAATATAACTTTTTGACTAATTGACTAATTTAGTCACTCCCCTAAGAATAACTATTTTAGTTAAAAAGTTATTAAAAATTGTCATATAACTTCTCTATTTTTCTATACACCTTTTTATAAAAAATTAAAAAATTATTAAAATAATATATTCTCAAACGAAACCTTAATAAAATATTTAAAATTCTTAATATCACTCTCAAACGAAACCTTAATAAAATATTTAAAATTCTTAATATCACTGATCAATTAATAACTTCCGTTTATGAGTGGGTGCCTAGGGATAAGACGTGGCGTACCCACGTGGCCTTCGGACAGAATAGGTGGGCGCCACCTATAGACTTCCTGGCATAAATTATTCTTTGATTACGAAAATCATGAGGTCATGTAACTGAAAATGCTAAAAGTTTTAAAAATTTTATTAAGGGATTGTTTGGGATACTTTAAATAAATATATTTTTTATTTTTTTAGATTAAAAAATTAAAAAATATATATAGATATTTAGATTAATTTTTTGACTTTTTATAAAAAAAATATGTATTAAAAAATTATATTAATAAGTGTGTAGGAGAAGATAAGATAACTTTCGGACTTCTGAACTAAAACGTGTATTTTTTTGGGCGAATAATGATAACTTTTTAACTTTTTAAATAACTTTTTAATTTTTTAAATTTTTCTAAGATTGCCAAACTTGTCCCAAATGTCTCATATATAGATGTGAGATTTACATAAAATTTACTTTATATACATCTTATACACATATGAAATATTTGATAAAAATTTTAATAGAATTTTTTAAAATCTTTAACATTACTCATCATGTGCCCGCAATTATATTTAGTGAGTTTACTTTCAGTTTTTTTAATTTAGTTTTTCAAAAATTAATATTTTTATTTTTTATATTTTTTAGTAAATATTTTTTAAATTTTAAATAATTTTTTTTCTTTTTTTGGATGTATTTAAATAATAAAATATTTATGAAAAATATTTTTAAAAATTAATAAATATATAAAAATATGAAAAATATACTAAATTTTCGTATTTTTTTATATTTTAGTATTTAGTGAATTTAAAATAAAAATTCACAAATGTTATATTTTTTAATTATATTTATGTTGGGTGTGTTTAAAAATTTTAAAAATATTAAAAATATTTAAAAAATTTAGTGAAAATAAGAAATATATATAAAAAATAAAAAAATAGATTTTTCTAAAAAATAAATTCTAAAAACTGAAACTAAGGCCTCGTTTGGGAACAGGCTAATTTAGTAACTTTTTGGCTAATTGGCTAAAAAGGTTGGTAAGAAAAACCTGTATGTTTGGGCCAACTTTTTGGCTAATTACGAAACGACGTGCAAAAAGTAGAGAGAAAAGAGAATCTTTGACTTTTTGGTATGGGTTGTTGGCTTTTTGGCTAAAAAGGTAACTTTTTGGCTAATTGGCTATTTTAGCCTCTTGCCAAACGAGGCCTAAACAGTGTAATTATTTTTCTATCATGGTTCTTGATGATACAGTTCGTTCCCGGTGAATGGGCAGGACCGATCCAAGTTCTTCGAGTCCACGTCCAGGTGGCGGAGCCCACTAGATGACCTGCAAGTAAGTCCAATGGGGAACAGAGTAGTCCCCCAGTGAACCCTCCGACAAGCTAGTTAACAAGTAGGAAAAGAGATGAAGTATGTAGAGAGAGATTAGAGATAGAAAAGCTTAACTTTCTTCTTGTCTTCGATGTTTGCTTATATCCTTTGGTAATCATTTCACTGTCCCTTCCGACGTGCCCCTCCCGCCAAAAGCCTGTGTTGTAGCTTGCCTGCAGAGTAAGTGGCCGTTCGACGGGAGGTGTTGTCGTAATAAATGCTGTGATGGGCTGCATTAATGGTAATGTATTGTAGCAATAACTTTGCAGATCTTTGTCTGCCGGCGTGCTCGCACTGCGCCATATGTCCGAATGCCATTGGTCATTCGTGTCCAGTTGGCCTCCAACTGTCATGGACTTTACCAACCGGGTCATGCAATGGGGTCCAAATGGTGGGCTTGGAGTGCATTCATCGTGGGTCAGGGCCTTTATGGGCCTATCCATGTCAGTAGTCCCCTATTCCCAAGTGTAGCTTCAGTCCAACGAAGGGAATAGTAACGAGGAAGATGTGTCCGGCCGTCGGGTGGGGTAGGGGGTTCGAGTTAGGGGACCGACCGAAGTGTGCCGACATGGTGAAGTGCCGACCGCAAGGAGTGCCGAAAGCGAGTGGAGGGAGGCCGACCGAAGGAGCCGACCAAGGCCGAGTGCAAGGCCCGCCAGTGGAGTCAAGCGGGAGGGCCGACCGCGAGGAGTGCCGACTGCGCAGCGGGGCTGAGTGGGGGGCCGACCGCGTGAAGGCCGAGCGGAGGGGTGTGGGGCTCAAGAGGCGGCGTGTGTAATGAGGATTTTGAAGTGGAAAAGACAAGGGAAGTTGGTGAGGCAGTGCATCGTGGCCACACGCGTGGCGATATCGTGGGAGGTAAGTGAAGCGTTGGAGCAAAAATGAAATGACAGGTCATTATGGGGTTGAAAAGACAGTTTTGGCGGATGATTTGAAAAGTTTTCAAGCTGGCGAAAATTAATTGGGATCCTTGGAATACGGGCAAACCGTGGGCTTTTGGCGTTGTGCGATTCACTTACTTGTTCACAAAAAAGCAAAACATTCCAAGTCTTATTTCATTTGTCGCTCACGATACCCCTTTGCAACATTTCTTCAATTTTCTTGCTCCTGCATCAGAAGCAATTCGTAAACATACCCTAGAAATGGCAGAAGAAGAAACTGCGAATATCAGGATGGATCCGCTCGGGGAGGATGATGCTGAAGAGTTGGCGCAGCAGTATAGGATGGAGAAGGTGGGGGAAACGGTTGCACGACTCCACAGTTCCACCGTGATAGTGGCTGCGGAGCCAATCAGCTAGGCAGAACCGGACCACTGGTACACAAAGGCGGATAAATCAACGGTGACTGCGGCGGATTTGGAGGCGATTCGTGAAAAATACCAAATTCCGATGGAGGTGGAGTTATTGCTGCCATCGTCAACGGAGAGGCCGTCTGACACCAGACTAGGAGAGTTTTCCCTGTATGAGGAGGCTCTGAAGGGTGGACTGAGGTTGCCACTGCCTTAAGTGGTAGTGGACGTGCTCAACCGTCTGGAGATAGCACCGGGCCAGCTGATGCCCAATGTATGGAAGATCTTGCTGGCTTGTGCAAGCGCATGGCCGAAAGCGAATGGAGGGGAGGCTATGACAGTAGATGAATTTTTCGCCTGCTATAAAGCCTCAGGGCAACAAGAGACGTGGGTCACCTTGCAGGCAGTAATGGGGAAGGGGTTGGTAGCGGGTCTGCCGTCGTCAATAAAAGGGTGGCGACCAAGATGGTTCTATGTGTCTGCCAATGAGGGGCCTGGGGTTCGCACCATCTGGAAGGTGCCCATCAGGTCGATAGAGGCAAGACTGGGGGCAGCGGCGGAGGAAAGGGTGAAGAAGGTGAAGGAGTGGAGGGAGAGAGAGAAAGTCAAATGGGACGAGCTTGTGCAGTCGCCCGCGTTGTTTGAGGCGGGGTTGGGGCCACTGCCGATCGATGCCGATCTCGACCGAGCGGCTTTGGAGGCGAGGAGGGAAGCTCAGGAGGCAGAGGATCAGGCCATCCTAGCCAAAGCCAAAAAATTTAAGGAGACGCAAGAAGGCCGACCGGCTCAACCGATTGTGCGAGAGAGGATCCGACCGCGCCCAAGGCCACTGGGGGGGAACGACTTAAGCAGTTTTGAGCCGCGACCACCCCTAGTTGATCCTGTGAAAGAACAAGCCAGGAGGGAGGGGAAGGCTCTGAAGAAGAAGAAGAGTGCCCAAGAGGAGGGTGTAGATGAGCCTGGGTCCAAAAAGGCTAAGGTCGTTCCAAGCATGGCGTAGACCTCTGTGGTCAAGGATGCCCCAGAAGTGGCGGGGGTTACCCCAAGGTTGGAGGTTGTAGAGATTGCCCCAGCAATACAAGTGGGAGTTGGGGTAACTGGCGCAGAGCCGAGCGTAGGGCAACAGACCCAAAGGAGCTCTGATCCCCAAGAAGGAGGAGTCAGTCTTGCCACAGCAATTTATCATGCCGTCTTGGTGGCCGGACTTGGAAGGAGAGGGCGGCCAGGCGGTGAGGCATCGGTTGGTAAAGATTGTAGAGGAGTCCGCTCTACGCTCGGCATTCAAATTCAGTGAGACTGACCTGCTGAGGGGGTTATACTCCGCTCAAATGAAAGTAACCACCTTGGCAGGGGCCCTTCGGAGGAAGGCGGGGGCTGCCAAACTAAAGGCGAAGGAAGCCAAGACTCAGCTCACAAAATTAAAGAAGGAAAGTACAAGCTGGGCGAGTGCTCATGCCGATCTGCAAGCGGCCAAGGTGGAGCTGGAGGACGCACGCCGCCAGGTTGTGTCGCTCGAGTTCCAACTGGCTGGCGAGCGGAAGAAGGTGGATGAGGCCCAGAAGGCTTGCGCCGTCGCAGTTGAACGCCATGAAGAAGCGATGCTCAACAATGATGCGCTAGTTAGGCAAAAAAATGAGGCGGATATGAAAGTTGGCGCTCTGCAAAAGGAGCTGGAGGGCGAGCGGGCCAAAGCAATGGAGCAGAGGGAAAATCTGCGTAAGGAGTTGGAGGCAGAGAGAGGAAGGGCGACAGTTAAGAGGGAGACTCTGCAGAAGGAGTTGGAAGCTGAGATGGCCAAGGCTGCTTCTGAGAAGGCGATCCTACAGAAAGAGTTGGATGAAGAAAGGCGGCGACCTCGAGAGCCGCCTACCCGTCTGTACATTGCAGCAGTTGATCAATTCAAAGGGTCGCCTGAATTTCAGATGGCGGTTGATGCCGCAGTCGCCCTCAGCTTGGCTAGGGAGGAAACTGGGGGAGCTGGGCCATCAAGGACGACTGCTGGGGGGAGGACTGAGTCTAAAGTCATTGTGAGCTTCCAGCAGTCAGACTTCTATAAGCACGAAATGGCCGAGTACTGGGACAGCGGGCGGAAGATGTTCAGGCGTAGAGCTGAGGAGCTGTTCCCAGAACTTGACTTTAGTAGTGTGACGATTGGGGAGGATGATGTGGCCCAGACCCCCCTGGATGAAGGAATTGAAGAAGCAGATCTTGTCTCCAGCGAAGAAGATGAGTGAATTGGAGATGTGTGTTTTTAAGAGTGTTTGTTGTGTTTTTGTATACATAATGTTTTTTTTTTTGTTTTTTTTTTTTTTTTGAAGTACTGTAGTGGACTGATGTAATATTTCTTAATAAATAAAATTTTCTTTGAGTTTCTATGATTCGATTGTGTTTGCTTATGTATAAGTCATACAGAGGTATAATAAAAATCCAATACTGAGTAAAGTTAAAAACTCTTGTGTACATTGTGAGACTGAACTTGTATAAAAACTTAAGGGGGAGTGGAGTTGAATTAAATAAAAACTTAATGCAGAGCAAAATTGGAGTTGTATGAAAATTCAGTGAAGTTCAAAGTAATGTTGAAATAGGACTTGTATAAAAATGCAATGCAAAGTAAAGTAAAGGGGCTCCTTAATGCAGAGTAAAGTTGGACTTGGATAAATCTTTAATGCAAAGTAAAGAACTCCTTAATGCGCAATGTAGGCTGACATGGGACTTGTATAAAAATTCACGCTAGATGGTGGAGGGAATAATCTGATTAGTAAATGAATTTGATGGTGGAGGGAATTTGACTAAGTAAAAGGTAGTGTAAAAACTTTGATCTGGAACCGTGACTGTGAAAGGAAAGTAAGGAACTCCTTAATGCGTAATGTAGATCTTATTAAGGATATAATTATGGAGTGTCACTGATGGTGGAATGGAGGTTGTAGGTAAGGCGTTCTGGACCTGCATTGGTGGCACTCAGTCTGGCTGAGTCTTTTGGAGCACTCGGTCATGGCTTAGGGCTTTGGAAGTGCTCAGTCTGGCTGAGGCTTTTGAACTGCTCAGTCTGGCCGAGGCTTTTGAAGTGCTCGGTCTGGCCGAGGCTTTTGAAGTTCTCAGTCTGGCTGAGGCTTTTGAAGTGCTCGGTCTGGCTAAGGCTTTTGAAGTGCTTCGTCTGGTTGAGGCGTTTGAAGTGCTCAGTCTGGCTGAGGCTTTTAAAGTGCTCAGTCTGGCTGAGGCTTTTGAAGTGAAACATCATTGAGATACCATATATATAACTGAGAGATATAAATGCCAATTAATTACATTGCACAAAAAGGATGATAGGAATGTTTAAGCGTGTAACTTCTCGAAAAGAAAATACAATAACTGAGCAACTCAAAAGCAGTAGTTTATTGAAAATAACGTTTCAAGTGTTCGGCGTTCCAGGGGTGTGGGAGGTCTCGTCCTTCCGGATCTGGCGTGAAGTGCCTGGACGTGGTCTGGCTTTCACAATATAAGGTCCCTCCCATTTGGCTGCCAATTTACCCTCAGTCGGGTTCTTGGTGGCAAGGGTTGCTTCTCTCAACACTAGGTCCCCAACAGCAAACTCCATTGGTCAGACCTTGCGGTTGTAATGTGTTCTCATTTTTTGTTGGTATGAGGCCAGTCTGACAGCAGTGGTCTCCCTGAGTTCTTCAATTAGATCTAGGTCCGCCGCCGTGGCTTCGTCGATGGCGGTTCTGGATGTAAAACTCTGGGGGTCGGCAAACCGACTTCCACTGGAATAACTGCCTCAGCGCTGTATGTTAGGCGGAAAGGGGTTTCCCCGGTGGGAGTTCAAGCTGTAGTTCGGTAGGCCCAGAGTACATTTGGTAGTTCCTCGGCCTAGAGTCCTTTAGCAGTTTCCAGTTTAGTCTTGATGATCTTCAGAAGAGAACGGTTGATGACTTCAACCTGGCCATTAGCTTGGGGGTGACCGGGGGAGGAGAAACATGGTTGGATCTGGAGGTCTGCACAGAACTTTCTGTATCTGGCGTTGTCGAATTGTTTGCCGTTGTCGGACACGATGCCTGAGGGATGCCAAACCTGCAAACGATTGACTGCTAGATGAACTTAGTTGTGTTCCGTTCGGTGATGGTGGCAAGGGGTTCTGCTTCGACCCACTTGGTGAAGTAATCAATGGCAACAATCGCGAACTTGGTCTGGCCTCGGCCGGTGGGAAGTGGACCAATTAGATCGATCCCCCATTTGGCGAACGGGTACGGGCTGCAGAGCGTAATCAGTTCAGTGGGAGGAGCATGGGGGATGTTGGCAAAGCGCTGGCACTTATCGCATTTGAGGACGAAATCAGTGGCATCTTGATTGAGGGTCGGCCAGAAATAACCAGTGCGGAGTATTTTGTGGGCCAAAGACCTGCCACCCGAATGATTGCCACAAATGCCCTCATGGATTTCTTGCATTACATAGGTTGCTTGAGTTGAGTTGAGGCATTGTAGATATGGTCGTGAAAAGCCACGTTTATACAAGACGCCATCGACCAGGACGTAGTTAGACGATCAAGTCCTGACCTTGGCGGCCTGCTGTTGGTCATCTAGGAGTTCTCCTGTTGTCAAAAATTGGATGATGTTGGATGCCCAGGGAATGGGTTCATGTTGGAGGGATTGCACCTCGTGCGGGCCGGGTGAGACGGCCGGATGAGTCAGATATTCAAGGCAGACTCCGTGGCTGAGGTCGAACTGATCTGCAGAAGCTAACTGAGCCATCTCATCTGCTTTGGAGTTTTCCGCGCGGGGTATGTGCTTGATCTGGAAAGTATTGAAAAGACGAACGAGAGGGAGCGCCATGTCCCTGTAAGCCCGCATGGTGCTATCCTTGGCATCGAATTCCCCCGTAATTTGACCGACGATGAGTTGGGAGTCACTGAACACTCAGAGGTGGCTGACACCAATATCCTTGGCCAGGCGGAGTCCTGTTATCAATGCTTCATATTCGGCCTCATTGTTGCTGGCCTCAAACAAGAGACGGAGAGCGCATTTGAAATAACCACCTTCAGGGGAAGTGAGGATGAGGCCAGCCCCACTACCTTCCCTTCGGGATGATCCGTCGACGTTGAGAGTCCAAGAATGGGGGTCTTCTGGTTCGGTAGGAGTTGGTAGGGGTGGGGAGGTGGTGGTTGGGGTGGGGTTGGTGAATTCCAGGATGAAGTCGGCGATGGCCTGTGCCTTGATTGCTGTGCGAGGGCGGTAGGAAATGTCAAACTGGCTGAGTTCCACCGACCACTGCATAAGTCGACCAGAGAGCTCGGGTTGTTGCATGACCTTCTTTAGGGGCTGGTCGGTGAGAACCACTATGGAATGGGCCTGGAAGTAAGGACGAAGTCGTCTGGAGGCGGTGACCAAAGCCAGGGACAACTTTTCTAGCAGTGGGTAATTTTGCTCCGCTCCCCTGAGAGCTCGACTGATGTAGTAGACCGGCCGTTGGACCGAGCCGTCTTCCCTGATAAGAGCTGCACTGACAGCAGTGTTCGATACAGCTAAATAGAGAAAGAGGGGCTCGCCCGTAACTGCCTATGAAAGAAGGGGGGGATTGGCCATGCATTGCTTTAACTGCTGAAAAGCCTTTTCGGATTCAGCTGTCCATTCAAAAGTTTGCCGAAGAACTTTGAAAAATGGTAGACACTTATCTGTTGTGCGGGAAATGAAGCGGTTAAGGGCCGCCACTCTGCCGGTGAGTCTTTGAACTTCTTTAACAGTTTTGGGTGACTGCATCTCCATCAGGGCCTTGATCTTTTCAGGGTTGGCCTCAATGCCGCGTTGACTGACCATAAATCCCAAGAACTTTCCAGATCCTACGCCAAAAGCGCACTTCTCTGGGTTGAGCTTCATCTGATACTTGCGAAGGGTGGCAAAGGTCTCTCGTAGGTCGGTCAGATGGTCAGTGGAGAGTTTTCTCTTGACTAACATGTCGTCCACATACACTTCCATGTTCCGACCGATCTGATGGTGGAAAACGGCATTGACTAGCCATTGGTAAGTGGCCCCAGCATTCTTTAGTCCGAACGGCATTACACAGTAGTGGTATGTACCTCGGTCGGTGATGAATGATGTGTGTTCCCGATCGGTTGAGTGCATCATGATTTGGTTGTACCCGGAGAAAGCATCCATGAAGCTGAGCATTTGGTGGCCGGCCGTGGCGTCGACCAGCAGATCTATGAGGGGGAGTGGATAGCTATCTTTGGGGCAAGCTCGGTTTAGGTCAGAGTAATCGACGCAGAGTCGCCACTTGCCATTGTTCTTGCGGACCAGAACCACATTGGACAACCACCTAGGATAGTCCACATTTCAGATGAATTAAGCCTCAAGAAGTTTATCGACTTCTGCGGCGATGAGGTTATTGCGCTCTGGGTGGAAAATACGCTGTTTTTGTCTGTAAGGTCGGAAATGAGGTTCGATGCTGAGACGGTGAGTTATGAAGGCGGGGTCAATGCCTGGCATGTCTGAGTGGGTCCAAGCAAAGACGTCATTGTGCTCGGTCAAAAGGCCGGTAAGATCGGATTTCGCTTGTGGGGGTAGTTGGCTGCCGATCTTTGCAGTTTTCAATGGGTTGGTGGGGTCAGTTGGGACCTCAACGAGCTCCTCCACTGGTTCTCCCCTGACCAGCTCGTCCTCATCCCGGACGTCAAGTCCTTCGATGATCATCGCCTCCTTCAGCTTGACTTCTTTAAGTGAAGCGACATAACACTCCCTGGCCACGGTCTGCTCTCCTCTGACTGTTCCGACCCCGAGATCAGTGGAAAACTTGACGGCAAGATAATAGGTGGATGTGATGGCTTGGAAAGCGTTTAGGGCGGTGTGGCCCATGATGATGTTGTAGGTGGATGGGCAATCGACCACAAGAAAGGTGAGCAACTTCGTGGCCTGCCGTGGGTGTTCGCCAATGGTGATGGGAAGGTCAATGGAACCAATAGATGTCACACGGTCGCCAGTGAAGCCGACCAGGGGGGTTTGGAATGGAGACAAGCTTTCTTCCCCAATCTTGAGCTGGTGGAAACAGTTGAGGAAGATGACGTCTGAAGAGCTGCCGTTGTCGATGAGAACTCGTCTGACCTTGTAGTTGGAGAGGATGGCCGAAATGACAAGGGGGTCATCATGTGGGTAACGGATGCCAGTACAATCGGCGTCTGTAAAGGTGATGGGCTCTGTCCACTGCTTGGGCTGTTTGGAAGGTCGGTCTACAGTGGCGACTGCCTTGTCTGAGCCCTGCCGTATTTTTCTCAGTTCCGCCCTCTGAGCCGAACGGGATGGTCCCCCGCAAGCAAGTCCACCTGAAATAACTCTGATTTCACCAACAGGCGGGGGTGGGTTACCTTATGGCCGAGGCTGTTGTGGAGGTCCATCATGGCCTTGATTTGGTTGAGCTGGCCGCCGTGGTGGGGTGTGCCGGCGATTGTCTCTGTGGGGTTCGGTTCTTTGCCTTTGCTGAGGGCGAGGGTCGGTGAATCGGCTTAGGCGCCCCTGGCAAATGAGGGTCTCCACCTGATCCTTGAGGTTGATGCAGTCGTCAGTGTTATGGCCATGGTCCTGATGGAAACGACAATATTTGGATTGGTCTTTTCGGTTGGAAGGGTTCCGCGAAGGTGGAGGCCATTTGAGGGGATAGTCCCGTTGGATCTGATTGAGGACATGTTCCATAGGAGAATTAAGGGGTGTATATCGCTCGAACCGACCGGGCGGTCGGACTGGTGCCGCCCGGTCGGCACGAAGGGGTCGGTCTGTATGGTGAGGTGTTTGGCTATGATATTGGGCGTGTTTGGGTTCTGAGTCTTTTCTCTTTTCTCTTGGGGTCGGGTTTTTAGCTGTTGGATTCTACCGAGCGGCTAGTGAGTCCTCGACATTCATGTACTTTTGGGCTTTGGAGAGCAGGACTACCATTGAGGTCGGGGGGTTTTTAGAGAGGAAGAAAAGGAAGTCAGACAATCGGAGACTGGCCATAAAAGCTGTGAGGATGACCTTGTCATCATTTTCTGCTACTTGCAGGGCTTCGGTGTTGAAGCGAGTAACAAAGCTACGCAGTGATTCCCCCTCGGTCTAACGAATATTGAGGAGTTGGGTCGCCGAGCGTCACTGGCGTTGGGCGCCGATGAAGTGGCTCAAGAAGGAGTCACTGAGACGCTGAAAAGTGGAGACCGAGTCTGGTGGTAACTAGCTAAACCATAGCCGAGCTGACCCCTTCAGTGTCACGGGAAAAGCTCGGCACATGATTTCGTCAGGGAAGGCATAGAGGATCATGAGGGTGCGGTAGGTCTCCAGATGGTCGACCAGATCGGTCGTTCCGTCAAAGGAGTCGATGGTGGGCATTTTGAATTTGGCGGGCAGGGGTTTGTCTCGGATGGAGGCGACAAATGAGGAGTTTACCGTGGTGGAGGGCTTATGCTGGATATTCTACATAACCCCTTGGAGCTGGAGCTTCATGGCTCGGAGTTCAGCATCCCACAGGGGAATGTTGTCGCCACCAGAGGGAGACAAGTGTTGGACGCTGCTGGCTTCCCCCTCGGGGGCTGGTGTTACGACCGATGGACGTAGGGGTGGAGGCGGTGGATGTATATGTGGGTGAGGAGGTTGTAAACCTCCCGAGTTGAGAGGGTTAGGTTGTGGGACAGCATGGCCCGGAGTTTGTTCTGGATGGGGTGGAATGTCTGGAGGTGGCGGTGGAGGAATAGGGAGGTTTCTTTGGAGCAAAGCATTGATTAGGGCCTGGTTTTGTTCGGCCATACGATTGATGCTGTTGGTAAGCTCTATGAAGTACTGTGGTGGGTTGTTTGGATTGGGAGGGTCGGTTTGGTAATCGGTAGCATTATGGTGGGAAGCCATGGATCTAGTCGTGACCATACACTTGACGGGTGAGACGTAAAGATTCTTTGGAACAGGTCTCCGTGGCAATGAACACAATGGCGCCTGAATGAACCAGTTCCTGAGCGGTGCCAATCGATGAATCTGATTCGTTCGGTGAATGGGCAGGACCGATCCAAGTTCCTCGAGTCCACGTCCGGGTAGCGAAGCCCACTAGATGACCTCCAAGTAAGTCCAATGGGGAACGGGGCAGTCCCCCAGCGAACCCTCCAACGAGCTAGTTAGCAAATAGGAAAAGAGATGAAGTATGTAGAGAGAGATTAGAGATAGAAAAGCTTAACCTTCTTCTTGTCTTCGATGCTTGCTTATATCCTTTGGTAATCATTTCACTGTCCCTTCCGACGTGCCCCTCCCGCCGAAGCTTTGTGTTGTAGCTTGCCTGCATGCAGGTAAGGGGCCGCTGTTCCGACGGGGAGGTGTTGTCGTAATAAATGCTGTGATGGGCTGCATTAATGGTGATGTATTGTAGCAATAACTTTGCAGATCTTTGTCTGCTGACGTGGCCTGTTCTGCACCTGCCATATGTCCGAATGCCATTGGTCTTTCGTGTCCAGTTGGCCTCCAATTGTCATGGACTTTACCAACCGGGTCATGCAATGGGGTCCAAATGGTGGGCTTGGGTCTGTTCACTGTGGGTTGTGGCCTTTATGGGCCTATCCATGTCAGTTCTTGTTCTTGGAAAACAAATTGATTAGCCTCTTTAAGGGTAACACACATAAAAAGAAAAATTATATTCTTACATAAAATTTATATAAAAAACCTTGATAAGAGTGGTATGATAATAAATACATTTTTAATAAAAAAAACCTTGATAAGAACGGCAACAACGAGGTCTATTTCATCATATTGTTGTTATATATATATATATATGATTCTTTGGTTAGATTTGTTGTTGATTTTTGAAATGGGTTTGATGATAAATTTGTTATTGATTTTTGAAACGGATTCACTCACTGAAACTGGCCATATATTTTTGAAGTGGGTTTGGTTCACTCACTGAATCTGTTGTAGTTAAATTTGATGTTCTATATATATATGATTCAGATTTTTGGGGATTCATATATAAATTATATTTGATTCTTGGATTTGATATATTTCATTCTTGGGTTTGATGATTGATGTGTTGTAGTTAAATTTGTTGTTCTATATATAACATATTCAGATTTTTGAGAATTCATATATGAATTATATTTGACTATTGGGTTGGATATATTTGATTCTTGGCTTTGATAATTGATCTGTTGTAGTTAAATTCAGATTTGTTGTTTTATATATTATTTTGTTAGATAGATAGTGAATTACATTTATTTGTTAGATAGATAGTAAATATCATTTATTTGTTAGATAGTGAATCACATTAATCTATTGTAGTAGATTCATATTTGTTGTTAGATAATTAATCACATTTATTTGTAAATATTATTTTCTGGGGATTCATATATAATTTTCTTCCATTATATATGCATGATTCAGATTTGTGCAATTCACCTCCAGTACCTGCAATTCAATATAAATGTGATTAAACCTTATTGTTATATATATGAGAGAGATGTGTAAAAAATAGCAAGAATAGAGAAATTGATTATTAATGACCTAATTATTTGTAGAAAAAAATAACAAGAATATGGATGGGTAAAACTTGTTTTTTGTATAATATTGAATTGCAGGTAATGGAAGAAAATAATATTGTTGATGAGTTGGCCAATTGTGGTTGGAAGCCGAAAGTGGGAATGCCATTTGACTCTGAACAAGCCGCATATAACTTTTACAATACCTATGGGGGAAAGGTGGGCTTTAGTATTAGAAAGGCCTATGCAAACAAGAACAAACATACGAAGGAGATAATATCACGGACGTTTGTATATTACAAAGAGGGAATTCGGGGTTTGACAAACAAGATCCACTTGTCAAAAATCTAAGACAAGAGGTAAAATATGGTTGTGATGACTGATTTAGTATCAAGTTAGATAGAATTTTAGGAAAATATATTGCTTGTGATTTTGTTGAACATCATAATCATGACATTGTGCCTCAAGATTGCATTCATATGTTGCCATAAGTAGAATTGGCTTCAGAATCTGGAATTCCTCTTAGGTCTACTTATGAGCTATTTGGTAGGGAATCTAGTGGAAGAGCATCACTTGGCTTCACGAAATAGGACTAAAAAATTATTTAAGATTGAAGAGACAAAAAGATTTAAAACATGGAGAAGCGGGTAGTGCGTTGCATTACTTTCATAAGAAAACTGTGGAAAATCCATCCTTTTTTTTATGTAGTCCAATTAGATTGTGAATAAAAGATAAGTAATATATTTTGGGCCGATGCTCAAATGATCATGGACTATACTCAGTTTGGTGATGTAGTGACCATTGACACTACTTACAAATTAAATAACGAGCATAGACCTTTTGGATCATTTGTTGGATTTAACCATCATCAAGAAATAGTTATATTCGGTGCAGCGTTAATGTATGATGAGACTATTGAATCTTTTACATGGTTGTTTCAAATTTTTCTGGAGGTAATGTCAAACAAAGCTCCGCAAACTATTTTCACAGATCAAGATGCTGCGATGGCTAAGACCATTCCAATTGTCATGTCCGATACAAACCACCGACTTTGTACGTGGCATTTTATGCAAAATGCTGTCAAGCATGTAAGTTCTGTTTTCGATGATGTAGGGGTCAAGGCTATGTTTTCAAAATTTATGCATGACATTGATGACGAAGAAGAATTCCGAATACAGTGGGACTAAATCCTTGATAAGTATGATGCACGCGACAATCATTGGTTGGAGCAGACTTTTTGCGTAAAGGAGAAATGAGGATGGCCATATATTATGGATACTTGGGCAGCTGGAATGAGTACTACTCAACTTAGTGAATCCTTCAATGCATTTTTGAAGGATTATCTGAATTGTGACCATAACTTGATGGAGTTCTTCACGCATTCTGAGAAAGTGCTTTATGAGAAGAGGTATAAAGAATTGGAAGCTGAGTATATTTGTCCCAAAAATTGCCAAGGGTTTCAATTCCAACTTTGATGTTAAAGCAAGTTGCAGAGATTTACACGAAAATAATTTTTGAGGAATTCCAAAATGAGTACGTGCAGTCCATTGAAGCATTCATTATAGGCATTATTAATGATGGTGAGAGTACCATATTCACAATAAGAACAGTGGTAAATGGAAAAAAAAAAAAAAAGATAAGAATGTGATAATGGATAGAGATGGTTCTTTGAGTTGTAGTTACAGGAAGTTTGAAGTGAAGGGCATACTGGGTTAACATTATGTGAAGGTGCTTAGAGATATATTCAATGCAACGGAACTTCCTCCACAATATATACTTAAACGATGGACTAAAAAAGCAGGGGCTGAAAATGTGAAAGATAGACGTGGGTATGAAGTGAAGGCTGATATGAAACTACATCAAAGCGACTGATATCGATCATTAATGACCATGTTTAGAGCAATAGCGAGTAGAACCGCTGAAAGTGAAGAAACTTATCAGTTGTCAATTTCAAAATGTGAAGAATTGAGTGTAATGGTTGAAAACAAATTAAGTGTCCACATTGGTAGTTAGGTGGAGGTAACTGATTTGAGAAATTCGTCAAGCAAGACATGCCCACATAGTGATGAAGTAGATTATCCAATCCAAATTAAGGGACTCAAGAAAAAAGAATCAACTAATAAGGGAAAAAGAATAATCAAAGGCGGGATGGAAAAATCTATCGCAAAAAAGAAAATGATGCAATCTATTCAGGTAATTACATGAAAAATTGCATGATTAAAATGCATTAGATTAATAAACTAAAACAATGATTGACCCACTTTCATTATGGTTTTTCGTTATATGTAGGGTGTCGCTGATTATACTCCCCAATGTGAATCTCAGCCTCCTTTCGGCATGGGTAATAATTCTATTCAGGTAATATTTAATAGTAGTGTGGTCTTTGTATGGTTAGTTTTATGAATTCCTTTCATTGAGTCCATTCACTGGTATGAAATTATGAACTATCCGGATGGCATTTAATTTTTGTTATCTTTAATTGGTTTGCCTGGCAATGTAGTCGGGTGTTGCTGTTTATACTTCCCAAGGTGAATCACAACCTTGTTTCGTCATGGGTAGTAATTCTATTCAGGTAATATTTAATAATAATGTGGTCTTTGTATGGTTAGTTTTATGAATTCCTTTCATTGAGTTCATTCACTAGTATGAAATTATGAACTATCCGGATGACATTTAATTTTTGTTATCTGTAATTGGTTTGCTTGACAATGTAGTCGAGTGCAGTTGTTTATACTTCCCAAGGTGAATCACAACCTCATTTTGTCATGGGTAGTAATTCTATTCAGGTAATATTTAATAGGAATGTGGTCTCTATATGGTCAGTTTTATGAATTCATTTCATTGAGTCCATTCACTAGTATGAAATTACGAACTATCTGGATGACATTTAATTTTTGTTATCTTTAATTGGTTTGCCTGGCAATGATGTTTGTACTTCCCAAGGTCAATCACAATCTCATTTCATCATGGGTAGTAATTCTAATCAGGTAATATTTATTTGTGTGCAAGCTTTTAAGAAAATGTTAAATAATGTTTTTAAATAATGTTTCTTTTTTTTTTTTTCAAAATTTGTGTTTACATACTTTATATTGGTTGTATTTAGGATCATGGTCTTGGTATCTATATTTCTCAATCACAACCTCGTTTCATCATGGGTAGTAATTCTAATCGGGTAATATTAATGTTGAATAATGTTTCTTTTTTTTTTTTTTCAAAATTTTTGTTTACATACTTTATATTGGTTGTATTTAGGATCATCGTCATAGTATCTATATTTCTCAATCTCAACCTCAACCTCAAGTTTTCATGGGTGGTACAAGTGGTCCTCCTCTTATGTATGGTACATATGATGTGAGTTATCATTGGTTACATAATTTACATTAAAAGGGTAGTATACATTGTAATCAAAGTTTAATAAATTTAGCTCTATTGTAGGGAAATAACACGTCTCAATCAATGCCTTCTGTTTATCCCACTCACAAATCTTTTTAAGAATTGCTTCGAGGTACAAGTATTCAACACTTTGCAATTCAAGTCTCGCAAGTGTCACATAGTCTTGCTGACAGTCATGTAGATGGACATCCCTGAGAAGTTGATTTTATCTATGTTAGACAGATTTGGACAGATTTATTTTGTTTTGGACAGATTTATTTTATCTATTTGTTTTGGACAGATTTATTCCAATTAATATGCAATTAAATTATTGTAGGATAATATTTGTCCTAAGTATTGAGATTTTTACGTGGACATCATAATAATAATGTTTGAAATTAGAGGTTGTAGAATATTGTAATTATGCTTTTGGATTCAAATATAGAATATTGTAATTATGCTTCAAGTTGCTGCCACCAGGTGTTATTTGAATGTCATATGTTCAATGCCAGCAGTTGTTATTTGACTATCATATTGTCATATGTTCCTCAGCTTGTGTAAATCTTAGATTTCTAAAACCCTTGTAAAGAAGCCTAGTTTGAAGGGTTATTTCCTCTATTTGATGGACAGTTCTGGTCTTCCCATACCATTAGATATGCAATAGTAGTGTGTCCAAGGCCATCTGTACAAATGAACTACCAAATCCCATTTGTATTGCAAATAACAGAGGGCATAGCTTCATTTCACAGTTGCAGAAAGCAAAGGCCTATCTTGATAAGAACAAGTATGACGAACAATAACAATATAAAAGAATGAATGAAAAGATTGAATCAGAAAGCAACTTCAAAACCCATAAGTTTAAAGCTGTACAACTTTTATTGATAGAAACAAAAAAGAAGCACATCACTATTGTCATGACCTGAACCTGCCCCTAAAAGTTTGGGTCATAACCGGCTAGTAATTCATAGATTACCGAAGGCCTCAAACTATCATACAAAATATTTATGCTAATGAGGCCATAAACGGAAACATATAATAAGGAGAAGTCCATTGAGTTGTGCCAATCATGAGTAAAATCATAGAGTTAACCAGGTAACAGAATAATACATATGCATGCCCATCAAAAAAATATAAGAGCCAGAGAAAAATCGTACATAATGTTTACAACCTAAGACCATGAAAGCAAAAACATAATAGGGTCAAAGTGTGGTATGAGCCAAGACAAAACTCCGTCTCGGAGGCATGACTCGATTGGGTCACAAAAGGCTCCTGAAGCTGACTCTAGGGGTGTGCTCTATGCTGCTGATCACCTACATGTGCATACATAAAATTGGGTAAGCGAAGCTCAATGAGTAATAATGTAGTAAAACAGTGTAAATAAGTGATTATAAGGTTCTCTCAATATCCATAATCATATAAACCAAGCGGCCTCGAGCCCAATCATATGTCAAGCGGCCTCAGGCCCAATCATAACCAGCGGCCTCGGGCCCAATCATATAATAAACGGCCCTAGGCCCAATCATTTATCAAGCGGCCTCGGGCCCAATTATTTAACAAGCGGCCTCAGGCCCAATCATTTAGCACATCTCATATAATATTAATGAAGTTTCATCATTTCCAATCAATTCATAATGTTGGCACCAATCACCATTCATGGTTCAAGATACGCAACAAAGAGTATAAGTGTACTATATTACTATTCACAGTGCGTTTGGTCTTGCGGCGTTGCCTCCGGCACTCGACCTTAGTTCAAATCTATGGTTTGCTCCTTGATTTCCTTCAAATCCCTAGCTTTCTCTTCTTCCTCTCCCTCTAACTCACACTATAGAGCTCTCAAGCACATTAAGGAACACAAGAGGCCAACATATCTGTGACTTAGCTTTAAAAATTCTAATTTAATTATTACGAATCGTAATTTTTCAAAATCTCACTAAAGGCGCTAAAAATCATGCTAATCATAGATATGAAGTCCGTTTTTGTTTATCGCGCCTCTACGGCTCCCAATTTCAGTTCAAAGTTCCAAGTGCAACAAATATTCCTACTTTTAATAGATATTTTTCCAAATTCACATATTTTCCATACTTAAACTTGCATATTCACATCAAACACATAATCACATATATAATTAAGCATAGTACGGGTTGGGTTATCACAGTCTTCCCCCATTTAGGAAGTTTGGTCTTCCAAACTTATTTACCTCAAGTTGAAAACAATTTCGGGTATCGTTGCTGTATTTTTTCTTCTCGTTCCCAAGTGGCTTCGTTCTCGTGATATTCCCTTCATTCCACTTTTACCATTAGGATAGTCTTGTTTTGTAGTTGCTTGACTTGCCGATCAAGGATTCGAAGGGGTTTCTCCTCATAAGCCATATCGTCATCTAACACAACTTGATGATAGTCAATAACATAAGAAGGGTCCTGAAGATAGCCTCGCAACATTGATACCTGAAATACATTGTGCACTTGCTCTATGCCTGGTGGTAAAGCAATCTGATAAGCCACTAGACCCAGTCTTTCCAAAATCTGAAACAGCCCTATGTACCAGGGTGATAATTTCCCTTTCTTCCCAAATATTGTGTGCCCTTTCATTGGAGTGACTTTGACAAAGACATGATCCCCAACTTCAAACTCCAAGTCACTCATTCTTTGATCCGTATAGCTCTTTTGTCGGCTTTGAGCAATTTTCAATCTCTGTTGGATGATTTGAATCTTTTCCATAGTAACTTGCACAATTTCAGGCCCAATCAATGACCTATCCCCAACCTCGGTCCAACAAACCAGAGTTCGACATCTTCTCCCATACAAAGCTTCATATGGTGCCATCCCAATACTGGAGTGAAAACTGTTATTGTAGACAAATTCCACTAAAAGTAAATGAATTTCCCAACTTTCACGAAAGTCTAAAACACACATCCGAAGCATGTCTTCCAACGTTTGTATGGTCCTCTCAGATTGACCATCGGTTTATGGGTGAAATGCGGTACTAAACCTCAACTCCGTTCCCAATGCTTTTTGTAAGCTTTGCCATAACCTTGACACAAACTTGAAATCTCTATCTGACACAATGGAAACCAGAACACTGTGTAATCGAATAATCTCAGCAATGTACACCGTAACAAGTCTATCCGCATTATAAACAGTCTTCACAGGCAGAAAGTGAGCAGACTTAGTCAATCTATCCACAACAACCTATATAGAATACATACCTCAGGGTGTTCGGGGTAAGCCCACAATAAAATCCATAGTTGTATGCTCCCACTTCTATTTTGGAATAGAGAGAGGTTAAAGTAACCATGCCGGTCTTTGATGCTCTGCTTTTACTTGTTGACATTGAAGGCACCTTGTAGACACCCCATTTTGACCGACCTTAAGACTTGGGCGCTTTCTTTTGATTACCCGATGATGACAATTAGAATGTGTTTCTCACAAAATTTTCAGTAAGAAAGATGGAATTTAAGTTTTAATCCCAACCTTCACCCATTTTTTGGCCAAACTATTTTAGACCTTAAAACCCTCTTTTCAAAATATGTTTTTTTTTAAATGTTTCTACAATGTCCCGAAGCTCCTATTTCGATTAAAATGTTGCACTTTTCAGTAAACCGAGTAAGGACAAAATAGAAATAAATGAAAGGGAGGTGAACTTTTTTTGAAAAATATTTAAAAACATCTTCTTTATAGGTTTGGATTTAAAGGAAATAGGAGGGGATGAAAGAAAATTGGTTTAGGAAAAGAATGAGTATCAAATCATTAAGAAGGAAATGAGCAGCCTTCACTAAATTAGGCATTTCTCTTTGTACACTTGGAATTTAAATGTGAGGCCACCACCATTGGAAAGTAGACTTCTGGGGCTTCAATTTAGACCCAAGAACCACCTTAGACCAAGTCCAAATAAGGGAGATATGCCTATTTGAAGTTGGGCTTCAAAGCAGATTTTGTTGTCCTAGCTCGAGACAGCCTTTACTAAATTAGGCATATCTCTTTGTACACTTGGAATTTAAATGTGAGGCCACCACCATTGGAAAGTAGACTTCTGGGGCTTCAATTTAGACCCAATAACCGCCTAAAACCAAGTCCATGTGGGGGAGATATGCCCATTTGAAGTTGGACTTAAAAGCAGATTTTGTTGACTCGACCCAAAACAACAATAGCCTATTTTTTCTTGGTTTTGGTTCGGTTGGGACAACCCATTTACCTATTTTCTGAGCCATTCAAGTGCATCCACTCATCCTCCATTATACCTACTCATCCCCCATTGTCAAAAAGAGGTTTTGTTTGCATTCATAAAAGAGTAACCCATGCAACCACCTTGAAAATTTGCCTTCCTATCACATTCTTGTCTCCCACCTTGTCTCCCACCTTCTTTTTGACCTTTACTCTCCCTCATTGCCTATATAGAATGATCATATTGTAAGAGAGAAAAGAGGACCACGAAATTGAAGAAAAATGAGTGAGAAAAGAGTGAAAAAAGAGAGAAAAATTGAGTTTTTGAGCCAAAAATATTCCTATCTTCCATATACATCCCATACCTTCTATAACTACTGAAATTCCTCATTTTCATACACCAAAACCACTTCAAAAATTCTGATATAGCCAAAGATCAATTTCCTTGATCATAAGGAAGAGTGTTTAGTGATTGAAAGTGTGAAAAACTAGAGAGTTAGCCACTTTCCACACCATAAATTCCATAATTTCGAATTGAGGATTTGAGAACACACTTCCTACACTTGAGGGTGATCAAAAGGAAGTTTGGAAATAAAGAAGTTCAATCTTTCTTTGAAAGGTGAATTTTTAGTCTTTCATTTTCTTATATTTTATATCTCATATTTATTTTCTTACTTCTTATTTCATAGTGTGTTGTTTTAATCCTAGTGGTTTGTTTAGCCCATAATTATTTATTATTTATTTATTCGCATTTTTTAATTTCATGTTAGTTTTATTGTAACCTTGCATGTTCTACCTTATAATTATTTTTTCTTGTATTAGTCTCAAATTAGTTTTGTTGTAATCTTGCATATTCTACCTCATTTTTTTTTTTTTTCTTATATTAGTCTCATATTAGTTTTGTTGTAATCTTGCATATTCTATCTTATATTTGTTTTATTGTTTTAGGTTTATGTTGTAAGTTTGCACTTTTTATTTTATTTTATATTTGTTTTCCTATTTTTAATCTAACTGGTAGTGGTTAGTTAAGCCACTTACATATTTTTTGTTTGTGCCTTTTCTTGGTTTCGCAACAAGACAGGTTTTGCTTGGCCTAGTTAGCTGACCGACCTATTTGGCCGGTCGATTAGCTTCTTCCAGACAAGATGGCGCAATCTCCCGATGTTGACCAATTTCCAGTGGCGGTTCCAAAGAACATGAAGTTTTTATTTTATTTATTTTTTTAATTTTGAGTGTATTGTGAGGTTTTTATTTTGTTGTAATATTCTCCTCATTCCTCTCTAATTTAGTTTGTAATTATTCTTTAAAATGTTGTAATAATTCCCCGCCCCGCTTCTTTCTATCCCGTTCTTTTACTTGCTTTCTTTATTTGTACATAAACATCATATTTATTTTTCATCATATTCATGCTTTGCATCCATGTTTCATGCATCTTGATTCGGCTAATTTTGCATTTGTGGATTTAATTAATTCCTATGTGATTATATGCGCTACCTCATGTTCTTGAGATGATTCACATGTCATATCTTAGAAGCCGAATTTTTGGTTGCATCTCATGAGTGAATTGCATTAGAATTTTGTATATAAAATCATGCATGTTTTACTAACTTTGTTTTGTAGCTGTTCGCGGGATATCGGTAAATATGTAAGTTTTTATGCTTTAGCATTTCGTTTGTGCGTATTTTTCTTACTATGTTCAAGCATCCTACCATGTGGCTATTTGCTTATGTGATATAACTGTTTGAATGCCAGTGGATGGAGGTTATGTCGCTTAATTTGGAATGATGTTGATTTTCATGTTTGTAAACTCAATTTATTTGGGTTGTACATTTTCAAAACTATATGAAATCAAGCTGTTCCAAAATGGGTGACATAGTCTATACTTGTATGTTTCACATAGTAAATTTTAGGATTTATTAAATAATCAGAACATGAACATATAAAGAAAATAAAAAGTCATATCATGGTTTAGTAGAGGCCGATCTTTTGATCGAGTGAGCGGGGGTGCTCATTATTGACCTTCTCCTCTCATACCTAAGGTTCCGAGCCAAGCATCCTTGGTTACGACGAACATTGGCCTTGGCACTGAGTCATGGGTTTCCTAATTTCCCAAAATATTAGGTGGCGACTCTGAGATCTGATGACGCAGTCCATTTTTGACAAAATTGCAATAAAATGGATTTTTAATAAAAGTTGCCAAATCTAGACTCTCATCTATGTTTCACATTGCACTCGTGAGACATGAGATCAAAGAGATCTCGAGAGTCCAAACTGTTTAACGCGCGCGGGTACCCCTCGGGCATGTTACACACCTTGAAATGAATTCTGCAATTTCTCTCTTCATATTAGGCCACTAAAAAGCTTGCTTGAGATCTTGGTACATTTTGGTATTCCCAGGGTGCATAGCAAACCTGGACTTATAAGCTTCTTCCAAGACTCTTCTTTTAACTTCGGGGACATTAGGAACACACAATCTTCCATTGAACTTCAATACTTAGGCTTCCAAAGAAAATCCCGGTCTCGGTTTTGCTTCTATCTCATCATATACTTTATTGATGAATTCATCCTCCAATTGCCTTTGTTTAATTTCCTCAACAATAGCCAGTTGTGTGGTCATTGCGGCCAACATTCCATCCCGTTCATGTAGCATAGTTTCCACCTCCATTCTTTCCAAGTCAAGTAAGAGTTCATTCCGCTCCGTAAGAAAACATGCTAAGTTTCTTGTTGAGTTTTTACTAAGAGCATCCGCCACCATGTTGGTTTACCAGGATGATAATGAATCTGCAAGTCATAATCCTTGATAAGTTTTAACCATCGTCTTTGTCGCATATTAAGCTCCTTTTGAGTAAAAAATACTTAAGTCTCTTATGGTCAATATAGACTTTACATGTTGCTCCATAAAGATAATGCCGCCAAATCTTCAATGCAAACACTACAGCAGCTAATTCCAGATCATGCGTGGGATAATTCTTTTCATGTGGCTTTAACTGTCGGGATGCATAAGCAATTACTCTTCCATTCTGCATAAGCACACACCCCAAACCCTTATGAGATGCATCACTATAAATTACAAACACTTCGGTACCCAACGGTAAGGCAAGGACTGGTACTGTCATGAGTCTTGTCTTTAATTCTTGAAAGGCGGACTCTCTCTGTTCTGACCACTCAAATGGAACACTCTTTTGGGTTAACTGTGTAAGTGGCACTGCAATCTTGGAGAAATCTTTAACAAATCTTCAATAGTAACCCACTAAACCCATGAAACTGCGTACTTCTGTAACATTGGTAGGAGAAGGCCAATTCACAATAGCTTTTATCTTTTGCGGATTGACAGACACACTATCCTTGTTAATTACATACTGTAACATGCCCGGGGGGTACCCGCGCGCGTTAAACAGTTCGGACTCCCGAGATCTCTTTGATCTAGTCTCACGAGTGCAATGTGAAACATAAATGAAAATCCAAAATTTGGCAATTTTAAGAAAAACCATTTTATTGCGAAACCTTTTGCCAGAAATGGACTGCGTCATCAGATCTCAGAGTCGCCACCTAATATTTATTTTGGAAAAATTAGGAAACCCATGACTCGTGCCAAGGCCCTTTGTTAATCAGTAACCAAGGATGCTTGGCTCGGAACCTTAGGTATGAAGGGGGAAGGTCATTATTTGAGCACCCCTGCTCACCCGATCAAAAGATCGGCCTCTACTAAACCATAATATGACTTTTATTTTCTTTATATGTTCATGTTCTGATTATTTAATAAATCCTAAAATTTACTATGTGAACCATACAAGTATAGACTATGTCACCCATTTTGGAATAACTTGATTTCATGTAATTTTGAAAGAGTTTTGAAAATGTATAACCCAAATAAATTGAGTTTACAAACACGAAAATCAATATCATTCCAAATTAAGCGACACAACCTCCATCCACTGGCATTCATACAATTATATCACATAAGCAAATAGCCACATGGTAGGATGCTTAAACATAGTAAGAAAACACACACACAAACGGGATGCTAAAGCATAAAAACTTACGTGTTTGACGACCCGCGAACAAACTACAAAACAAAGTTAGTAAAACATGCATGATCTTATATACAAAATCCTAATGCAATTCACTCATGAGATGCAACTAAAGATTCGGCTTCTAAGATATGACATGTGAATCATCTCAAGAACATGAGGTAGCGCACATAATCACATAGGAATTGATTAAATCCACAAATGCAAACTTCGCCGAATCAAGATGCATGAAACATGGATGTAAAGCATGAATATGATGAAAAATAAATATGATGTTTATGTACAAATAAGGAAAGCAAGTAAAAGAATTGGATAGAAAGAAGTGGGGCGGGGAATTATTACAATGCTTTGAATAAATTATTACAAACCAGATAAGAGAGAGAAAAGGGAACATTACAACAAAATAAAAACCTCACAAACTCTCAAAATAAAAAATAAAATAAAATAAAGAAACTTCATGTGCGCTGGAAAATATTCTGCTTGACGTAGGAAGACTGCTCCGTTCTGTCCGGAAAAACTTATTTTGCGTGGGCACTATTCATCTCGAGATACTATTCACTGCCGGAAGTTACTATTCATCATTACTATTCACCTTTTTTGATCATTATTCATCTTACCGGACATTTTTCATCCGCAGTCACTATTCATCGCTGGAGGTACTATTTATCGACGGGGCTACTATTCATTGTCGGGGTTACTATTCACCGTCGGAGGTTACTATTCACCGCCGATCACTATTCAACCTATGGGGTCACATCTTTTTACAAATTAGATGGTTCGACCAACCATTTAAAGTGGTAAAATTACAACAATTTATAAATAGTAAATTACAATATTTTATGTAAATTACAACAAATTATATACAACAGTAAATTACAGCAGATAAAGTAATAAAATTAGGTGGTTCAACCGACCATTTAAAGTAGTAAAATTACAACAATTTACAAATAGTAAACTACAACATTTTATGTAAATTACAACAGTTTATATACAACAGTAAATTACAACAGATAAAGTGGTAAAATTAGGTGGTTCAACCGACCATTAAAAAAAAAATTATGAAAAGCAATAAATGAAGTACTTAAACAAATTATATCATATTTTGGAATTAAATGAAACTTTGCAAAAACTCACCTTTCGGGGAAATGATGAATTTTCTGATTCACAAACTTTCTTTTGATTACCCTCAAGTTTGTGGAATGTGTTCTCAATTCTCAGTCCTAATTTGGAATTACAACTTCTCTTTTTGATTCTTTTTTTTTAAATTCTCGCACTACTTCTCTTTTTTTTTTATTATTCTCTCAGACTCTTTTTTCTTTGATCTCTCCCGAAACAGAATTCCTCCCCCGCCCAAAAAAACTTCTCTCCATTCTGCTTTGATGTTCCCCCTTTTATAGAAAATGATGGTAAGAAAAAGACAAAAGAAGAAACGGTGGGAGGTGCTGATTTCAAAAGATGCATAGTGATTTTATTGTGCATTGCACAGTAAAATTACTATGCGCTTTATAATATAATAATATATAAAAGGGATTATTAGCATAAATATATGTACAAATACCCAAAAAAATATATAAAAACACACAAATATATAAAATTAAAATACATGGACTAATAAAATATATTTTAGTAGGCCAAATATGTAACATAATTTGACCAAAGCGGGTCTAAGGGCACAGAAAACAAAAAGACACACGATGGGAGTGTCGTGAATTTTCGCAAATGAGGAATAGTACCCTTATATAATATAATATTATATATATACAAAAGTATAGTGCATGGATGAAACCATGGTACCGAAAATATTATATAATAATATAACATAATATATATATAATACATAATAAAGGGAAAGAAAATGGAGAAGGAGTCTAAAATAATTTGGCAAAAACATGTGTAAGACTAGGATTAAAGTTTACATTCCATCTTTTTACTAAGAATTTTGTGAGATAGCATATTCCTGTTTTCATCATCGAGTAATCAAAAGAAAGCACCCAAATTTTAGGGCCGGTCAAAATGGGGTGTCTACACATACCCCAAAAACACAACTTCATTCAACCAAAATTCACACTTCTTCAATTTAGCATATAACTTCTTGTCCCTAAGTGTTTGAAGAATTAATCTCAAGTGCCTTGCATGATCCTCATTACTCTTCGAATAAATAAGAATGTCATCAATGAATACCACCACAAACTCATCCAAGTACGGTTTGAAAACTCAATTCATTAAATCCATAAAAGCTGTCGGTGCATTCGTAACCCCAAATGGCATGACTAAAAATTCGTAATGGCCGTACCTGGTTTAAAAGGCGATCTTATTAACATCCTCTGCTTTGACTTTCAACAGATGGTACCCGGATCTCAAGTCGATCTTTGAAAACACTTGTGCCTCTTGTAATTGGTCAAACAAATCATCAATCCGTGGTAAAGGATATTTATTCTTCACCGTTACCTTATTAAGTTCTCAGTAATCAATACACAACCGAAGGGTCCCATTCTTCTTCTTCGCAAACAAAACGGGTGCGCCCTAAGGCGATGTACTCGGTTGGATGAACCCTTTGTCAAGCAATTCTTGCAACTGTATTTTCAGTTCCTTCATTTCTGCCGGAGACATTCTGCACGGAGCCTTGGAAACAGGTTGAGTACCCGGTACAATATCAATAACAAATTAATCTTACGGTCTATTAAGTCCCATGGCAGTTCTTCTGAAAATACATCTGGAAACTCACTAACAATTTGAATATTTTCAACACCCACCTCAGTTGTCTCTGCATACAAAATACTACACAAATAACCCCTACAACCTTTCTGAAGTAGTTTACAAGCTTTCATAGCCTATATCAAATAGGGTGGAGAGACCACTCCGTGTCCCACAAAAGTAAACTCTTCTTGACCTGGTGGGTAGAAAACAACTTGTTTGGACACACAATTGATGGTTGCATGATACTTAGCTAACCAATCCATTCTCAAAATTACATCAAAGTGTACCATGTCAAAAGGCATCAAATTAGTACATAATGAAATATCTCATATACCGGATACATAGAAGCACAAAACATATAATCCCCAGATAGGAGAGACACACACAACACATAATTCAAGGGTTCCATAGATCTATTCAAATTAGGAGCAAAGGTTTTCGAAACAAAGCAATTAGTGGAACTCGAATCAAGTAGCACATGAGCAAGTTGGCCATTGATGAAAAGCGTACCTGAAACCACAGCATCTGAATTTTGGACATCACCTGGAACAAGAGCAAAGACTCTTCCTTGCCTAACATTATCTCGAGAAGTAGCAAGCCTTGCTAGGGTCTTTGTTGCAGGAGTGGAACCGGCTGAGCTAGCAGTTGGCCTATTCCCTTTTTGTTGCCCAAACATAGGACAATCTCTCATCATATGTCTCGTTTTCCCACACTTGAAGCAAGCTCCTGGTGCTCGATGACAAATCCCTCGATGTTTCTTCCCACACTCTAGGCAAGTTTGTGGTGAATCATGGTTAGACCCTACAGTGTTGGAAGTTTCCAAATTTTGTTTCTTATTTTGCGAGGATGCCGACCCTTTGTGTATCCTGGAACCTTGCCTTTTGCCTCTCCAATCCGAGTACTGATTGCAGTTGGCTTGGTTACCTTCTGCTATAATGTCCTTATCCAATACATCCACTCATTTCTGTACTTGCAATACATTAATCTTCTTGAGAATGGAGTCTCGGAGACCTTCCTCGAATTTCCTCACTTTTTTGTAGTCCGTATCGACAATGTACGGTGCGAAATGGGCTAATTCGGTAAATTGCGTCTCATACTCCGCTACTGTCTTTTTCCCTTGCTTTAAGTTTTTAAACTCCGCCACCTTCTTGTCTCGGATACTCTGTGGGAAGTATTTCTCATAGAAGATTTCCAAAAACTAGGCCCAATTCATCCCTTTATGTCCTTCTCGGATAAGCATCCACCAACGGGGTGCCTCATCCTCTAGTGTAAAGGTAGCTAGCAAGACTTTCTGTGCCTCCGTGCATGGAAAGACTTCAAATAATTTATCGATACCAAGCACCCAGGCCTCTACCTTTACTGGATCAATTCCTCCTTTGAACAATGGTGGTTTCATCTTCTTAAATTCCTTGGTAAGAGCATGGTCTTGCACTACAGGTGGTGGTACTAGTATTGGTGGCGGTGGTTGTTGTTGTTGTTGTTGTTGTTGTTGCTGTTGTTGCTATTGTCTAAAAGCCTCTGCCATTTCCATAATCATTGCCTCCATCCTATCAAGTCGTGTGGAGGTCGAATCCTCCCCATCTTCCGCCCTTGTTCTCGCCATGATCTGAGAACCATGCATTATAACTTTCACAGATAATATACACATAAGTCACATATACAAATATACATTTCCATGTCATATCCGATGTCAATGCATTATGGATGCAACTTAAACCTTTTCTAGACTTCTTATTGCTTATATGGACTCGTATATGAGATATTAACTCATGCTCTGATACCACTATTGTCATGACCTGAACCCGTCCCTAAAAGTTTGGGTCATAATCGGCCAGTAATCCATAGATTACCGAAGGCCTCAAACTATCATACAGAATATTTATGCTAATGGGGCCATAAATGGAAGCATATAATAAGGAGAAGTCCATTGAGCTGTGCCAATCATGAGTAAAATCATAGAGTTAACCAAGTAACATAATAATACATATGCATGTCCATCAAAAAAATATAAGAGCCAGAGAAAAATCGTACATAATGTTTACAACCCAAGACCATGAAAGCAAAAACATAATAGGGTCAAAGTGTGGTATGAGCCAAGACAAAACTCTGTCTCGGAGGCATGACTCGATTGGATCACAAAAGGCTCCTGAAGCTGACTCTAAGAGTGTGCTCCATGCTGCTGATCACCTATATGTGCATACATAAAATTGGGTGAGTGAAGCTCAATGAATAATAATGCAGTAAAACAGTGTAAGTAGATGATCATAAGGTTCTCTCAATATCCATAATCATATAAACCAAGCGGCCTTAGGCCCAAGCATAAAACAAGCGGCCTCGGGCCCAATAATATGTCAAACGGCCTCAGGCCCAATCATAACTAGCGGCCTCGGGCCCAATCATATAACAAGCGGCCTCAAGCCCAATCATTTATCAGGCGGTCTCGGGCCCAATTATTTAACAAGCGGCCTTTACCCAATTATTTATCAAGCGGCCTTGGGCCCAATCATTTAGCACATCTCATATAATATCAATGAAGTTTCATCATTTCCAATCAATTCATAATGTTGGCACCAATCACCATTCATAGTTCAAGATACGCAACAAAGAGTATAAGTGTACTATATTACTACTCACAGTGCGTTTGGTCTTGCGGCGTTGCCTCCGGCACTCGACCTTAGTTCAAATCTATGGTTTGCCCCTTGATTTCCTTCAAATCCCTAGCTTTCTCTTCTTCTTCTCTCTCTAACTCACACTATAGAGCTCTCAAGCACATTAAGGAACACAAGAGGCCAACATATCTGTGACTTAGCTTTAAAAATTCCAATTTAATCATTATGAATCATAATTTTTCAAAATCTCACTAAAGGCTCTAAAAATCATGTTAATCATAGATATGAAGTTCGTTTTTGTTTATCGCGCCTCTACGGCTTCCAATTTCACTTCAAAGTTCCAATTGCAACAGATATTCCTACTTTCAATAGATATTTTTCCAAATTCACATATTTTCCATACTTAAACTTGCAAATTCATATCAAACACATAATCACATATATAATTAAACATAGTACGGGTTAGGTTATCACAACTATTGACATAGCGTAGGTAATTTCATAAAGTTTTACATATCAAAAGTCATAATTTAAGGTTTACTAAATTCAAAACCCAAATATAACCACACACACACACACACACACAAAAAGGTTACATTCACTTCAGTAGTGCTATTAGCATGGTAAAACCAACCAACACTATGGTTGTCAACATAATCAATTTCATAGCTTCTTGGTTTGCCTCAACTCGTTCTAATCTATTTATAACTTCATTGATTTTGTCAAAATCATAATCATACCCTCTCTCATCTTCATTCTTCATATGAATAGCTTTACTTCTCCTTTGGATATTTGATGCATTCCTAGTAGGAGCCGCTCCCCACGTAAAGTACTCACACATCTTATCTGGACACTTGAAATATAGCCTCCCTGGATTTTACTCTGATTTTGATATGTACACTGCTGCTTTTTTTCCACAATTGCATCTTTTATTTTGCAAATATCCAGCATCAATGTTTGAACCCATTGACATATTAATCCTAGTAAGAGCATTTTATGACACAATTAGACTATTACAACTTAAGACAACATTCAAACAAAGATGTAAAATAAAACAATAATCAATGCTTTGTTTAGTCCATACATTCAAACATTCTGTTTTCTATCAACAGCCTCTATAGCAGAAATTAATCAGCTATCAAAGCAAGCAAGCACAAGTCACAAAGAGAGACCAGATGAAAAATTCAGCTATCAGTAATATAAAACTAGATCAGTATAATAATCTGAATAAAAGCTCCAGCATAAATTATTAGAGTGACTGACTTCAGACCAGAGGTAAGCCAACCCACAGCCAGTGAACACTGACACAAATTGCAAACATAAACTGAGTACAAAAAACTTGATGACTCAAACAAACAAATTTTACAACAAAGATGGTCTTGTTATAGTACCTACATGCTATGACACATTAGTATTGAACATTTTCCTCTCCAACATATGAGACTAAAGATGATAATTAAGATTGTGGGTAAAAACTTGCCACAATTGGAATGCACAAACCACGGGAAAATAAGATCATAGAAGAAAGCATAAAAGTAGTACCACTGTAATAAATATAATTGTCTTATTTTAAACACAACTAATAAAAAAAAAAAAAGAACTACAGAAAAACTTATATCTTTTATTGTTTCTTTTTTCCCTTAGAAGATAAGGGTTGATGAAAATGAAAGTAGTAAACTCGTAATTTATTCTTATTTCCCCAAATCAAAAAAATATAAGATAAAAAAAAAAAAAGATGCCTTGTCAAAATTGATGCACGTAAAATAGAGAAAATGAACCGTTATTGTGAGCTAATTCATTGAAAACATCCCATAAAGCTACTCATTTGTACATTGCCATACTTACAATTGCATCAATAGCCCCATACGCAGCCCCATACACAGTCATAGCACCACCTACACTAGACACACCAAGTGCAAGTTTCACAATATTCTTGGTGCATTCAACTATCAGTAATAGAAAACTAGATGGAAAATTCAGTGTTCAATTAATCACAGAGAAATTGATTATTAATGTCATTATTCTAACTAAAAAAGATGAAGTGAACGAAAATTTCAGACCCTGAACTGAGACAGAGAGTAGAGAATGTAAGACAGGATGTAAGCAAGCTCAATCTCAAAGGAAAAAAAATCAAATGCTGATGAAACAAAAAAAAAATGGAAAAAACTCAACTCAACAACAAATCTATTTCCACAACAAACCCTAGATCATCAAAAAAAAATTGGGAAAAAAATTCAAATCAACAACAAATATGTTTCCACAACAAACCCTATATATAAATCAAATGTCAGACAAAACAAATCAAACGCATCTATTTTTTTGAACAACAAATTAAACCATGGCCACAAATCATATATATATATATGAGTAAAAGAAATGAGAATGAAAACGAAATGAACGAAACGGACCACGTCGCTGTCGTCTCCCCCTTTCTGTCCGTCTCCTACCGCTTCCCCTCGTCTCACCGCTGCCTCTCCTCTCCTTGCCTCCGTCACCTCGCTCTTTTGCCACTTCTCCTTGCCTTACCGCTGCCTCTCCTCTCCTTGCCTCCATCGCCTCGTTGTAGGAGTCACATTACCGAGCCATGTCAGCCGCTCTGTTCGTCGCCTGTGTTCGTCTCACTGAGAAGGGGCTAGGGTTCAAACACCAGACAAAACAAAAAAAGGCTGAAAAGCAAAATAGAAGAACAGATGAGGGGAAAAAAAAGGTTCAAAACAACGTCATTTTGAACCACCGTAGGGGCACCGCAGGAAACAATGGTAGAGGATCCGGACTCATTATTGTGAGTTGTCAATAAAAAATATCTTCTCCGAATGAGAAAGGTCCACGTTCGTTGTGTAAAATCTTGTCATTCCATCTCATTTTCTCTATGTCTATTACTTTAGTAATCATATCGATGTGATCTCTTATTACAACGGCCCCATGGGGGCGGAGAATTCAATACATCTCAACTAGAATGTCAAGAATGTCACACCTGCATAGACACAAGGTAATTGTCAAGTTGTAATATTACTTTTTTGAGTATTTCCGGAATATGGACACGCAGTGCTTCATAAAATTTTGATTGGTAGAGAAGGATAGGGACCCACAATTTATGTTGGGGATGGGGAAACAACATGGGACTAAGTAATTAGTGCTTGGCCTAAAGTATGGCCACGTGGTGTTCTGGGATTATTGAATAATTTTTCTACTTTTTTGTCATAGTACAGTTATTGAATAACTTCGACAAACTAGCCCAATGGGGTAGATTTTGCTAAGCAAAATTTATCTATCTATCTATCTATCTATATATTATATAAGGAAAATGAGATTTTTAACCCACAAGACTTGTGAAAATTCCAATATTTCAATCTTAATTTTTTAATTTTTCAATTAAAAAAAAAACACCTCAGCATTTATTGACTTCTCTCAACTCACAAGCCTTTTTGACTTTTCTCATACCTATTACTGCACCATTTTCAACTTCTCATATACATTATATTTAGTGATGGGATTGTTAAATTATTTTTATAAAAAATCTAAAAATAATAATTTGCATATTAAAAAAATATCTAAAATAAATATAAATTTTTATTAAAAAAAATAACATGTTGTAATTGTGAAAAAAAAATTACACCATGCATTTCATTAAAATCTTTAAAAAAAAATTGTATATTAAAAAAAATCTAAAACAAATATAAATTCTTATTAAAAAATAACAGTTTACAATTGCAAAAAAAAAAAAAAAATTACACTGTGCATTTCATTAAAATCTTAAAAAAATAATTTCTATATTAAAACAAATATTTAAAAGAAATATAAATTCTTATTAAAAAATAACAGGTTGCAATTACAAAAAAAAAAAGAGAGAAAAAAATTTACACTGTAAAAAAATAATTTGTATATTAAAAAAATATCTAAAATAAATATAAATTCTTATTAAAAATAATAGGTTACAATTGCCACAAAAAAAAAATACGCTGTGCATTTCATTAATAATGCTCAAAAAATGTGCCAAGTATTTGTGTAAAGGCTTGATACGTGTTCTGTGACGCCCCGAAATAATTCAACATGAACTACCCACATTAATTAACAATCACTCATCAGTCACAATAATCCTTCCATCTTTACATAGTTAATAAGTGAGTTTATACAAAAGTTTCACATGCGGATATACATTCAACAATAAAAGAACACATGAATGTATAGCATGTGAGGCCTCTAGTCTCAAAATAATAAAATGGCCTTAAGGGCTTACATCTTCCAAGGCAATAGCCTGGTTACACAATATGGTCTCTCGGACCCATACACGTTAGCCCTTGGCTTACAAAAAGATTCACAACAAAAATAAGAGCAATCTGCTCTTCACCAAAACGTATCCAGGCCTTCAGTTTGACGGGATCACCACATCTTTACCTGCACCAAAGTCCCATAGGGGTGAGCATAAAGCCCAGTAGAGAATTCTTACAAAATATATACAGTTATGCAATTCTCAATGTGAATGCAAATGCAATGCCATGCAATGTCCTTTTAAGGAAAATTTCATTTCATGCTCTTCTTAATGATCATCATGTTTCAATGAAATATCACAATTCAACAATTTCCGAAACTTCAATTTTTAAATCAATAGGGGCGGTAAATACGACACAGGTAATCCCTAGGCTGGTGTCCGTAAGTAGACTCTACAAGTACTACCAAATTGTCATTTTTACCAACATTAACCAGAAGGCTCGACACCTATCCGCGCGATTTTCTGGTCTTTTACCATGGACACTCAGGCCAACTTATCAAGAGTAACTACACCCCCTATCCGGACTTACCACGTATTTACCCCATACCACATTCCCATAGTTCTTATTACAACGTCATTTTCTTTCATGAAATAAATATATTCAACTTAAATTCACAATGCCCGATGGTAAATTAAGTGAGTATGCAATGCAACGATGTTCCTTATCTCATAGCATTTCTCCATTTCAATTACCTCTACAATAATAACGACAATTACATTTCCCATTTCCTCTTTTCATGGTTCTTTCACAAGGTAATCACATACCATCAACACATACTACAATTTTCTTATTTCACAGGTCTTAGCAATTTAGTCTCATCAAGACTATATGTAATATCTTCAATCATTAATCTTTGATGCTTACAATTCTTACCATCCATGGTGCACAACAATTTGCTACATTATAACAATCCATATTCACACACTTTGCAAAAATGCTAAAATGACATTTCATTTCTCATAGATCAAGTAGGTTGCAATTTTGCTAAACATTTGATGAAATTTACTCTTACTCATTCTCTTGACGTAAGAAATGAAAGAAATTCATGTGTGTTTTCATGTTTTCCCAAAATCCCCAAATTTTAGGGTTCTTCACCCAAGGCAAAACCTTTTTCCATTTTCTTAATGAATCCTACCAAAGTCATCCATCTTGAGTTTTATAGAAAGAACATTCTCATGGATAAAAGAAAAGTTAAGATTTAAACCCATCTTTCAAAACCTCCTTTCTCTTTCTTCATTTAGTGCAAAATTAAAAATCAACACAACAACCTCATGGAAACTTTAAAATCAACATTCATGTAGCAAAACATATATCTATGACTCAAGAAATCCCTACCTCAAGCTTGATGAAGAGAGAGAGAAGATGAAACCCTAGGACCAAAAGATGGGTGAGCTTTGATTTCCACTACACCAAGTGAAGCTCTAGCCCTTGATCTTCAAGATTAGAGAGAGATGATGATGATCTTGACTCAAGATTTACAAGAATCAAAGTGTTTTGGGTGTTTGAGAAGGTTTTCTAGAGAGAAGGGGGAGAAAATAGGGTTTAGAGTGAGAGGATAATACCTAAAATGAGTTACATATTCGGACCAAAAAGAGAAAAAAAAAAAAAAACAAAGTTTCAGACTCACGCGTGCGGCGCCCTTTCTTGCGTCTTGAGCCCCCTCCGCACGTGTGGTCCTCCTGCATCTCACTCTTCGTTCATGCCTTTCAAGTAGTAGGCACACTTCTGAAGATCACACCTCTCCGCACGTGGGGCCTCACTCCCCTGCATTTGCGGCCCTAACCTAGTCAGCCCAAATTTCTGGTTCAAACCCCCGAGCATTTCGGAGCCAACCGAGCATCCTCCGAACCTGGTGAAATTCAACACCGAACAAAACTAAAACAAGAACCCAATCGAGAGAACTCTCTGGAACAAAAGAAAGGCTAACTCTAAATAAACAAGTGTGGGGACATAAATTTTGAATGACAACACATGGCCAAGGTGTCACCGAAGTACCAGCCGAGGTGCCACGTTTCCTGGTCATGACGCCGAGATGATCTCGGCTAGGCTGAGGTTATCTGCGAAGATACCGGAATCCGGGATAAGCGGATAAGGGACAAGAGTCCTAGAATGGGAGAAAACTTCAGTTTGGGTAAAGATAAGACTCTTAGAGAGTTTATCCTAATCCTACTGGGAGTCCAAGATGAGCAATAATCCTAAGTCCATTAGAGCTAGGCTTCTATTGGGACTAGGATTGTGTTGGCTATAAAAGGGAGGCACCCCTATGGGTCTAAGGTATGCCTTTTATGCTCTGTCTAGTGAGTTAAGCACTATTGGTTATCTTTGAGAGATATTTTACTAACTTGATCGTCGGAGTGCCCCCGGATGGACGAGCCACCGCCAGAATCTCTTCTTTCTGTTACAGGTTGTTCGGGCTTAACCTATTATGCCAGTGTTCTCCAGTTGAGTACTAAGTTGGCAGTATGGTCGCAAATTGACACACACAATTTGGCGCCGAGAATAGATGGCCAACGACGGACAGAAAGAGAAAGTTGGGGACGACACCCCTACTGAGAGTGGGAAACATATCAACCTTGACGTCGAAAAAGACAATTGCAACGAAGAGACTCGTGATAAGAATCACGAAGAAAAGGACGTCGGCCAGGAGGGCAACGCGCCGAAGAAATCGGACCGAAGCGAGTATTATAACGAGGACGACCTCCAGATATGGAAAGATAGATGCTTACGAAGAGACGACGAGATGAAGGGTATAGGGAACAAATTGGCGGACATGTAAACGGTTGTCAATTTCATGATGCAGAACAATGTCATGCAGCCACCGTTCCCGTTACAAGAAACGCCGATTCCAACGGCCAAGAAAGATGCCTAGAAAGGGGGGCAGAAAACAGTTCCTCCAGTCCCTCAGCACGACAGGGCAAAGTGGCATTCTCACCGGCCCTCACCGGAGATTGAGCACAGAGAATCAATGAGAAGAGAATCCCAGAAGACACGTCAAACCAAGGAAACTTGCACCAAAGAACATCAGGATATTCAGGGGGAGGAACTCTGTTTTGACACGACCAATGGAGGGATGTCCAAAAGGACTCACAATGACACTAGAAGTAGTGCACCAAAGAGGCTGAAATCCGGAGATAGCCGAGCTCTTGGACGAACCAAGGAGGATCTAAGGGATTACCTCCAGAGAAAATGACAAGATGCCGAGGTGACCTCTCCGGTTAAGCCGAGGACACTGTTCTCGGTAAAGTTAGACAAATTTGAGGTCCCGAAAAGGTTCCACATGCCGAGATTCCAGATATATGATGGTAAGTCAGACCCGAACTTTCACGTCGGCTTGTACCTGAACTTGATGGCATTATACACCGGGAACGAGCCGTTGCTCTACAAGGTGTTCCCCTCGTCCTTTAGGGAAATTACATCAGACTGGTTTCACAAGTTGCCAAAGGAGTGAAAACACAGGAGAACTGGCCGAGATGTTTGTGGCCAGGTTTGTGACAAACAAACTACAGCCGTTGAGGGTGGACTCCTTGATGGCTCTGAGAATCAGTGAGGATGAAAGCCTTAGGGCCTATGCCAAAAGGTATTACGAGGTGTTTAACCGAATACCCGCGTGCAATCAAGAGGTGGTGGTCGTGTCCTTTAAGAATGGCCTGAAAGATGACTGTCAACTTCGAAAGTCATTGGCAAAGACATTGCCAAAAAGTATGGAGGAACTCATGGCCAGAATTGAGAAATATGCTAGAGCCGATAAAGACACACGGGGGCAGAGGGCTAGAGAATGATGCTTGGAAGTTGGAATTTATAAGCTAAGATTAGTTTAACACTTGTTGAAATTTAAATTTACAAGCTGAAGTTAAACCGAGATCATGTTTAACACTTGTTGAAATTTTAAATTTACAAGTTAAACTGAGGTCATGTTTAATACTTGTTAAAATTTAAGTTTACAAGTTGAAATTAAACCGAGGTCATGTTTAACACTTGTTGAAAATTTAAATTTACAAGTTGAAGTTAAACTGAGGTCATATTTAACACTTGTTGAAATTTAAGTTTACAAGTTGAAATTAAACCGAGGTCATGTTTAACACTAGTTGAAATTTTAAATTTACAAGTTGAAGTTAAACCGAGGTCATGTTTAACACTTGTTGAAATTTAAATTTACAAGTTAAAGTTAAACCAAGGTCATATTTAACACTTGTTGAAATTGAAGTTTACAAGTTGAAGTTAAACCGAGGTCATGTTTAACACTTGTTGAAATTTTGAGAAAAATTTACAAGTTGAAGTTAAGCCGATGTTATGTTAAAGGAAGATGGTTTAACACTTGTTGAAATTTTGAGAAAAATTTACAAGTTAAAGTTAAGCCGAGGTTATGTTAAAGGAAGAAATTTTGAGAAAAATTTACAAGTTGAAGTTAAACCGAGGTTATGTTAAAGGAAGATGGTTTAACACTTGTTGAAAATTTTGAAAAAAATTTACAAGTTAAAGTTAAACCAAAATTATGCTACAATAATAGAAGACAGAGGACTTGAGTAAAGTGGCAAGTTGTGAGTAACACTTGTGGAAATATTATGATAAATATTTTCAAGTGTTAGGTCAAAGCCGAGGTAAACCGATTAGTGGGTACAACCGAGGTGTTACACCTCCAGGAGATTGCACGGTTAATGTGTATTTTGAAGATATGCAAATTATTCTAAGTATAGAATCATACAAGAGTAAAAAGAAGACACATACAACCACGTTAAAAGAAGAAATCAAAGAATGCATTCATAAAAGGAAAGAAGGAACTTCGGCTTAACATTGAAGAATGATTGTTTAGATTACAAAAAGGCCGGTGTCAAACGGTGGTAGTAAGCAAATAAGTGCAATGAAAGCAGCAATGGAGGATTTGAGAGAGAAAGTTTGAACAAGAACGAAGATGCAGAAGTGAAAAGACGAAGAGAGAATTGATTTTGATCAAACACGGAGAATGGCGGCAAAATACCATCAATGCGTCTAGGGCGACGTGCTTGTCAGACGACGCACCTAGACACAAGACGACTTACAGGCGCGTATCAAGTACGATCCAGTGAGGGGAAGACACATAGCTGAAACGGTTGGGTTGCTGTGCGTGACAGCTTTCACGCAGGATAAAACTCTTGGAGTTCTTGATTCAATGAAGCAAATACCTCTGCTAGGAGGATGGTTTCGATTGAGAAACTTGAACAAACTTGGTTGTTGGTTCCAAAGTATTGATGAAAACAGACTATAGGTCTTGGTCATATTGAGCCGACGAGTGGTGACCTCGGTAATGAATAATGGAGTGAGCTTAGCCGATGTGCTAAATAGAAGAAATGATATAGGTTCTATCACCTCGTATGCCGAGGTAATAGAACCTAGGGGGCAGTTGTGGGGACATAAATTTTGAATGACAACACGTGGCCGAGGTGTCACCGATGTGCCACGTGTCCTGGTCATGACGCCAAGATGATCTCGGCTAGGCCGAGGTTATCTGCAAAGATACCAGAATCTGGGATAAGCGGATAAAGGACAAGAGTCTTAGAATGGGAGAAAATTTCAATTTGGGTAAAGATAAGACTCTTAGAGAGTTTATCCTAATCCTACTGGGAGTCCAAGATGAGCAGTAATCCTAAGTCCATTAGAGCTAGGCTTCTATTGGGACTAGGATTGTGTTGGTTATAAAAGGGAGGCACCCCATGGGTCTAAGGTATGCCTTTTACGCTCTGTCTAGTAAGTTAAGCACTATTGGTTATCTTTGAAAGATATTTTATTGACTTGATCGTCGGAGTGCCCCTGGGTGGACGAGCCACCGCCGGAATCTCTTCTTTCTATTGCAGGTTGTTCGAGCTTAACCTATTCTGCCGGTATTCTCCAATTGAGTACTAAGTTGGCAGTGTGGTCGGAAATTGACATACACAACAAATATAAGAATAACAAAAGGACATCCGGACACAACAATCTCGATAAAGATGAAAACAAAGGGACGTAAAGTAAAACCGATCATCACATGTTCACTCTCAAATTATCAAGTAAATATAGATGAAACCAAAGAACTCAACTTTAATGGCTAACAAATATTAAAAACCTGACCATTGAAGCCTAATAACTATTAATTAATAGAATTCAACAATTGAAAGATCTCAAACTACATCCATTTATTTTCTCAAATGTTTCTTTTTTTTTTATTCCTACATTCATTCTAATATTGATAGAGAATTGGACGTGTGGAAGAGTAAGAAACATTTAAATTATATATTGAGTTATGTAATTATTGAATGTTGTTTTTATTTTTTAAAAATATTGGGTAAATTACATTTACCTCCCCTAAGGTTTCTGAAAAATACAGGAATCTCTCTTGTGGTTTGAATAATTACAGTAATCTCCCCTACTTTACCTGACAATGTCAAGATTCTCTCATTCTGTCTATTTTGGAACAAACGACGTTAGTATCCTATAAGAAATGACCATATTACCCTTATTTTTGCCTTAAAAAAAATGAAAAAGCCCTTTGTTCAAGCTAACATCACTGCCCGTGACTGACCAACACAACCATAAAATAAAATAATGTAAAAATATTTATAATAAAAATTATACATTTAAAATAAAAAATAATTTTTTTTAAAATTTTTTAATATTTAAAATATTAAAAAATACAACACATAAATGTATGAAATATAATGCACATTAAAAAAATATAAAAAAATATTTAAAATATAAAATATTTACCCTAAAAAAATAAATTCGAAAAATTTCAAAACTTATAACAAAACAAATTTTTTCTTTTCAAAACTCATAACTCAAAATACGATTCCACACTCAAACATGATTCTAAAAATAATTTTAAAAATAAAATAATTTTTTCTTTTAATTTTTTCTTTTAAAAATAGAGTTTTGGAAAAAGTTTGGTTTTGAGTTTTGAATTGAGTTTTGAGTTTGTGTTTGATTATGAGTTTTTGAAAATAATTTTTGAATTGAGTTTTGAGTAAAAACATGATCCGAAAAAATATTTTTTTTTAGAAACATGTTTGGTTCTCTTTTAGAATCACAATTCCAATTAAAAAATTTTAAAAATCTTTTCAAAACTCATAGAGTCTGAACCAAATATACAATTCAAACTCAATTCAAAAATTATTTTTAAAACTCATAACCAAATACAAACTTTAAAAAAAAAAAATGCAAACTTATGTTAAATATATTTTTTAAATATTAAAAAATTTATTTTTTTATTTTAAATATATAATTTTTATTTTATAAATATATTTTTAAATATTTTAAATTTTCTGTATTTGTTTTGTTATGATTTGAGTGTAGAGTTTTGAAAATGGTGTGAAGTTTCGAGTTATGTGTTTGGTTATGAGGTTTGCGAATAATTTTTGAATTAAGTTTTGAGTTATGTATTTGGTTACGATTTGAGTATGAAGTTGTGCTTTGAGTTTAAAATATTAAAATTAAAAAATTAAAATATTTACAAAATGAAATAAAATATTTAAATAAAAATTATATATTTAAAATAAAAAAATAATTTTTTTTAAACATTTTCTGAGTTCAAACTCAATTCAAAAATTATTTTTAAAACTTATAACCAAACACAAACTTTAAAAAAAAATACAAACTTATGTTAAATATATTATTTAAATATTCAATAATTATTTTTTACTTTAAATATATAATTTTTATTTTAAATATATAGTTTTTATTTTAAATATTTTAATTTTTCTGTTATGTTTTTTGTTATGATTTGAGTGTAAAGTTTTGAAAATAGTATGGAGTTTCGAGTTATGTATTTGGTTATGATATTTGAAAATAATTCTGAATTGAGTTTTGAGTTATGTGTTTGGTTACGATTTAAGTGTGAAGTTATGTTTTGAGTTTAAAACATTAAAATTAAAAAATTAAAATATTTACAAAATGAAATAAAATATTTAAATAAAAATTATATATTTAAAATAAAAAAATGATTTTTTTAAAAACATTTTTTGGTATATGAGTTCATGAAAAATGGATCCCTCGATAATTTCCTCTTTACAACAGAACAACATCTAGGAAATTCTTGAATTGGGCACTTGAGGGCATTATAGGCATTTTAGTGTTTATATTTGATGATATCATTAGGGTCTGTTAGGTGTATAAACGACTGTCAAATTTTAGAGGAATCTTGACATTATCAGGTAAAGTAGGAGAGGTTACTGTAATTATTAAAACCGCAGGAGAGGTCTCTATATTTGTCAAAAACCTCAAGAGAGATAAATGTAATTTACCCTAAAATATTTTGTCTCACAATTGTTTGTATTTTGTGTTATGAAATTTATTACATTTGTGTTTGCTAAAGTTATTAGATGAACCAAATATAAGAAGTGCAAATTATTTCAATATCATTATCAGGATTAAAAGTATAAAAAATATATGAATAGATAAGATTTTACCAAATTTGTTTATGAGCCTCACTTTTTGAAAATCCTATAATTAATTTATTTTTTGTATTATATTATATGTTTAATTTCTGTACTTCTTTTTATATATAGTTTTCTTTATTTTCTTTAAAAGTTTATTTTTAAAAATCAATTAATAAATAAATAAATCATTTTCTATTTCAAACAATTTCATTTTTGTTTTTATTTTTTATTTTTTCTTAAAGTAGTTTTAGTTTTGGGCAATTACTTACTCTTTTTTTTTCTATATATTATAATTTTGTGCATTTTAAGTGTGATATTTTCACTAATACACTCGGAGATGTACTATGAAAGAAGTATCATGCGAAAATTAAGGAAGAAGAAGAAAAAAAAATAAAATAACACGATGAATGTGAAACAAAGATCAAAGATCAAAACTCCCAAAGCAAGTAAGTAGAACATAATGTTTAACAATAGACATTTCAAAATTTGCAACAAAATTTTATAACTTTCCTTTTTACTAAGAAAATTCTATTTGTTACTAGCTAAATAAAATGTTTTTTAAATAGTTTTTTAAAATTTATTTATTATTTGAAATTAAAACTATAGTAAATTTATGTAAATATAATTGCTAACCACATTTTTTTTACTTAATGTATAATATTTATATGGACTACCTTTTTCAGGTTTATTTTTTAAAATATTTATACAGAAGTAAAAAAATGTCATTAAGAATAAATTTTTCCTTAATTTAGTTATAAATTTTGCCCATACATTATTTTTAAATTTTGAATAAAAGTAAACATTAAATAATTAATTGAAGATATGTTACATTTGTTATATTTTTTTCTGTATGCAAAAAAAAAAATTAAAAATCACAATTCACATATATACAAATAATTATAAACACAACCCACACATAGCACGGGTGGAACACTAGTAAAAAAATAATGAAATAACATAAACTAGTACTAGAGCCCCAATATACAAGATACTAACGCTGTGTTTGGTTAGGAGATTGGGAGAAAAATCTTAGATACGGAAAGGGAAAAAGTTTGTGAAACTAGGTGAAATGTAAGTATATTTTATTTACATTTCATTTACCTTTTTCATTTCTCTTTTCAAATTCCTCCTCAAATCTTCCAACCAAATAGGTAAATTCATCATATAAACTTTTCATCTTCTGGTATTCATGTGTTTTCATTTTCTGTTTTCTGTTAGGAATTTTTCACAAAGCACAAAATTGGTTGCTGAACTGTTTTCCGCATTTTTTTCCGAAAACAACCCAGTTTGAGGAAACATCCAAAAACTCGTTTTTTTGGAAAATTATTTTTGCATAAAAATGAAAACAACATAAAAATGATGAGTGTTTTCAAACATTTGATTGTTTTTGTTTTTGAAGACATGAGAAACAAAAACCAAAATCAAGAAAATGAAAACACAACTAAACAGGCCCACAAATGTTGCTACATTCTTTTCAAAGCTGTAAGATTTGTATGAAAATCATCTTCGGCAGTTCTATAATTGTGTGCTGAATCCTTGAGAAGAAGAAAATATATTTGCAAATTTGCATAAAAGATTTAATCTACCGCTATTCATAGCATTTAAATGAGTTCAGTTAGAACTTCGGCGACTCTTGGCTTTTCCTAACACTAGCAATCCCTATAGTTTGAGTCTTGTGTCACTTTAATTCCTAAATTTTCAATTGTGACACATTTGACCATGTATTTTGAATATTGTTCCAAATAAGGACAATTGAAGATACTGTTGCTTAATTTCGAGGGCAAAATTGTCAATTTGATAAAATATAAACTAATTTGACAAAAAAAGTATCAAAAAAATATTTTTAAATTTTTAAAAATTATTTCTACACACCAAAGATAAAATTATGTAAAATTGATAAATTTTTTAGACATTTATTTATTTATTTTACCAAATTAATTTTTATTAGAAGATGATCATGTAATAGATGGTTGTTAAGATTTTAATGGGTAATCGATATATTTAACATATAAAATATTTTTAGTTTTGGATTTTTTTAATTTAATAGATTGGTTTCATAATGATATCAAAATTGTTGCTACATTTGACTTTTAAAAAAATAGAAACTAATTTAATGAAAATAAAAATAACCACCCATTACATGATCATCATCCAAACACATAATAAAAATTAATTTGGTAAAAAAAATAAATAAATGCCTAAAAGATTTATCAATTTTACATAATTTTATCTTTAGTGGGTAGAAATAATTTTTAAAAATTCAAAAATATTTTTTTGACATTTTTTTTTGGTTAAATTAGTTTATATTTTATCAAATTAACCATTTTGTCCCTTAAATTAAGCAATGATATCTTGTAATGACCCAGAATTTTTTTTTTAAATAGCCAGTGTATAATTTAATTGAACAAATTTTCAAATTTAAGTGCTGTGTAAATTCTGTGCAAAAACATTTCGGTTTTCTATTTTTTAAAAATAGTTACCGATCTCAGAAAATTATGAAATTTTTGTATGTTATTCACATACGAGTCTAGCAAGTCGCGTAAAAATTTCAGAATTTATTGGTGAGTATTTAATTTATGAAAATTCACGGACTGATTGGTGTTCAGTTTAATTTATAGTAGAATTTGAAAGTGATTTTTGGGTGTTTGGTCCTTTTTAATTATATGATTGGTAGTAATCACTTTGGAAGTTGTTATTATTTATTATATAGGGTTATAATAAATATTTAAAAGTTAAATTTATGGTGTGTACCATACGGTGAAAAAATTATATATTTTATAAAGAATGAAACATGTATGTATTGTGAAATGAGCAAAATATTATATTTTGTGGTGTACAAAAATATTATATTTTTGTGGTGAGAAAAATTATATCATTTTATAATTTATATTATAAAATTCTGAGTTATTATTACAAAAAATTAAATTATATTTTTTAAAAACCCATCATTAAAAAAAGAAACAAACTCACATGGGGTTGTTCCCCACTTATCTCACTTTTCCCCTCCTTTTTGCTTTCCATTTTGGCTGATTTCTCTCTCTCTCTCTCTCTCTCTCTCTCTCTATATTCACTATTATTGCTCAAGTTTTGAGCTTAGAGTGGGAGTCCTTAGAGTAAGATTTTACAAAAGTGTTGTAAATGAAAGTTGGAGAGCTCGTCACGATCTTCGCAATGATAGTCTCGGATTCATGATCGGGCGATGTTTGCATTTTCAGATTTGTTTTTCTTCATATTTGAGGTAGGGATTTTCTTCATATTTTTACATTAAAGCTATATTATGGTTATTTTGAGAAAATATATCATTGTAAGAGGTATTGCATATAGATATATTTTTAGATTTTTGTTTGGTAATTTTTGGAAGAAAAATTATGTTGAGATGTTAAGAATGTTGGTATTTTGAGATTGATTTTAAAAAAATCATTTTGTGTTGTTAATTTTGTAAACGAAATCCGAAAATAGAATTTAATAGTTGTATGGATTATATCTACATCATATTATGGTTAGATAATTTATTTTGAGAAATTAAGGTGGAAATATTTATTTCATCCTTGAGTTTTGGAATTTATTTTGAGAAAAATAAATTGATATTGAGGAATATTGTGTAACTTGTTAAGTAGGGATTTTTCCTATACTTCTTTATGCACTTTTGCTTAATTACATGGAGTTTAGAGTGGTATATAATTTAATTAGAATTTTTGGAAAATTTGTGTTTTATTTGCTTAAAAGAAAAATTTTGAGAAAAATAAAAAGTTAATGCCCAAATTGTGAAAGTGTAAACTTGAAATATGTTTGTAAGGTTATGAAAGAGTTACGTTTTTAATTTGAATAAAAACGGACTTCGATTCGATTAGTTTTGAAATTTTTATCGGTTTGTGGCCAAAAGAGCATTTTTAAAGAAAACAAAGGAATTACATTTAACTTTCGGGGCTTTCAATCAAAATAGGATGTCATAGTTGAATAATGCTTGGAGAATGAGTTTGGAAAGAAAATAATGTTTTCTCGGGCATTAACGGTATTATTTTACTTAATGTATTTGTTGGAATAAAACCGACAAGGTTAGAAATGGACCTTGAGAGGTTACCGGACGTAATTGTGATATGAAAACTAGTGTAATTGTTCATATTTGATAAAATGTGGAATATGATTGGTTTCTAAATGTTGGGAATCATGGGAGATTCTAAGTTATAGTTATATGTTGGATTATATACCCATGTTGTTATTTTTTAATTAATATGTTAGAGATAACTATTTTGGCTATCGGTGAAAATTAACCATGTTGCAGTTAAATGAGGATTTGGATAAAAATGGTAATATTTAATAAGTATGGATATCCTACTCCTCTTTATGAGTTTTGTCTTTAAATTTTAACATTTTGATATGTTGGAAGTTGTTGTATAATTTTGAGAAAGTTTGGGTCTTTGTGTAATTTTACAAAAGTTGGGGTTTTAAATATATAAAACCTATATGCATGTTTGGCATGGAGGAATGGGATTAATGTTAAAACATTGATGAAAATGGAATTTTAGGGTTGTTATATAATTTTTGGGAATAATGCCTTAATTACATTGATAAATTAATTTGTGAAATTAATTTGAGAAATGAGAAATGAAATTGAAAATGTTGGAATTGGGAATGTACGGGACTAAAGGGTGTAGTTGGACAAGTTATCACTCACCTAGTTGAAATGTTGATTTTATATCCATTTGGTGCATTTATTTTCTGTTTAGAAATAACTGCTTTGGGCTATCGGTGGAGGATAGTCTTGATTGTTGTAGACAATGCATGATGATTAGGCAAACTAAAACTAATCAATTGAGTATGCTATTGAATATAGCGGTTGGAATAATACATTAACTTTATGTATTGATTGATTGTATATGATTTATGTTTATATACATGTGTTGTGTGGGAGGAGATAGGGGATGTACTCCGCGGTTTAGAGGAAGATAGGGGATGGACCTCTAAACCGGATATTGCTTGGAAGGAGATAGGGGATGTACTCTGCGGTTTAGAGGAAGATAGGGGATGGACCTCTAAACCGGATATTGCTTGAAAGGAGATAGGGGATGAACTCCATTGATACATCACTAAAATGTGTATCATTTGTGAAGTATGGAAGTGTATTTGTTTGACATTGATACAACACTAAAATGTGTATCATTTGTGAAGTATGGAAGTGTATTTGTTTGACGCGTTGATCTGAGACTAAAAGGTGTATCAAGTGTGGATTATGGAAGTGTTTAAATTGATTTGATATAGCACTAAAATATATATCGTTATCAATTGTGAAGTATAGAAGTGTTTCTATGTTATGTTGATACAGCACCAAAATGTGTATCTTCGGTAAAGTAAGGAAGTAGTTTATGTGTTTTTGATACAGCATCAGAATGTGTATCCATTATGAATTACGAAAGTGTTTAAAAGATGAGTTACAGTCTCATTAAATTATTTGGCTAAGTGTTGAGTCTTGTTTCAAACTCAAAGTTGAAAGGAAATGGAAAATGAACTGGAACATGGACTTTAATGTCATGAAACTGAAATATGTTTTGAAAGGATGTAAAGGGTATGGTCAGGTTCTGAGTCAGGATTATGAATTAGGAAATAGAAATTGTTATGAAACATGGATACATGTGTCATGTAATTGAGTGGATTAAAAAGAATGTCATGTCACTATTGAAGCATATTTATTTATTTAATTTAACTGGTTGTGGTTAATTAAATAAAATGAATTTAAGAGATTATGGGATAAAACCTTATGATTTTGACATGATATAATTTCATGAAAATATATAAATATCTTTGTACTCGCATATCTTTTAATGTTTTAATATAGGATTGCTCGGTGAGTTTTGCTCACCCCCTGCCTGTACATGTGTACAGGGAATGCTTTTCGAATTTGAAGATCAAACAATGGATTTTACCATTTCATAAGTGTAATGTGGAGATGGATTGTACTACTTCATTTGTTGTTTGACTGAGGGCTATATTTTTTTAAAGAGTAATGTCCTCTCTTTTATTGTAAGCCTCAGGGCATTTCTTTTATTTGTATGTAAATGTTATTATTGTATAACGAGAGGGAATATGTATATTTAATTATTCACCATTTCATCCAATGATAAGATGTTAGTTGTAAATGGACTTAATTAATGAATATTGGTAAGGTTATCCGAGTAATAAAATATGGGGTTTGACATATCTTCAATTGTCCTTATTTGGAACAAGATTCAAAATTCAAGATCAATTATGTCACAATTGAAAAGTCATGGATCAAAGTAACACAAATCTCAAACTATAAGAACCATTAGTTTAATTTACCCAAAATAATATTTAGGGCCTCTCAATAAATTCGCTGGTGGTTGACGAAATTTCATCTTTATCATACCAATTAGTGATTTCAAATACAAAACGAAGCAAGATGAAATCAAGAACTCTCCAAGCAATAGTTAAGCAAGTCTACAACATCAGTTGTGCTCTGGATACTTACTTGTCCATATACATGCTAAGCAAACCATCAGCAGCATGTATTAAATCATGGAAAAAGCTTGGGTCCTCCTTTTTGGGAATTCTCATCATCCCAATGTATTGTGATTGGTCAATTTTTTTGTTTTTATTTTTGTTTTATGTTTTTTTTTTCTTACTTCTGTATGAGATGTGTCTGTGGAGATTATGAGGGTAAAAAAAAAAGGGATACTTACCAATTAGTTCTATTAACTAGACTTATTTACCTACAGGTCCTAACTAATAAATTTAACACTATAAAAATAAGAGAGTGATAAATTTATCACTAAAAATTTATTCATAAAAACAAAGAGACTGATAAATTTATCACTATAAATTTATTCATAAAAATAAAAAACTGATAAATTTATCTTTATCACTTAATAAATTTATCAATAGGACTTAATGGGTAATAAGTCTCCAAAGTAGGATCTATTGAATAATAAGTTTCCAAAATAAGATCTATTGATAATTTACCCCAAAAAAAAAAAAAAAAAAAAAGGAATCGGTATCATTTTTGTTAAATCATAAGTTTGATGGTATGTCGAGAAGGGCTCACACGTGCAAGCAAAAAGGCTATATGAATCAGTTGATTTGTTATGTACAAAATGTAAGAAGAGTATATCATAGTGAAATTAGTAATACTTCACAATTTAATAGAACACGCACAATACGAAGGCATAACGTCCATACTTCTAAGCTAGAATAGATGTAAAAAAATAAAATCAATTTCAGATAGTTTCTTCTATAGTCAGTTGTCTCCAGTTAATGGAGATCTCATGGCGTGGCAGAGTTAGAAATTCAGTAAAGAGGGGGCATAAATTAATGATAATATTAATTTTATTTTTTCTTCATAATGAATAACAATGAGATATTACTAAACGTAAATATTGAGAGTTTATTTGGATAGATATGAATTTTAAATTAAAAGATTTGAGATTAAATTTTGTACAAATATTGTGGAGTAACTATTTTAGGTGAATTGAAAAATTAAAAAAGAAGATAAATTGAGATAGAAATGATATATTTTAGTAGAGAAATTCTATAAAATACACCGCAAAAAAAATGTCTATCATATGTCGCAGTAATAATCTTTGTGATATTTAGTTATGACACATTATAATGTTGGATATAAAACTTAATTATAACTTCTTGTGGTTGTTATTTTAGTTATGATTGAAGAGATCTTTAATTATACATCAAGTAATAATTAGTAATCACTCATTCTGATTTTAGTTATGACTTATTGTAATTTTATTTTTTATTTTTTGTTATAATTGAAGATATGTTGTTTGGTCAATAATCATTTTAGTTATGAATGAAAGTAATTTGGTTATGAAAATTTATAATATCAATACCATAAAGTCATAATTATTATATGGTACACTCTTTTTGGAGGTATAAAATAGAAAGACTCATTTTAGTATGTTCATTGTAATTAGAAAGAAAATTTATAATAAAAGAACTATTATAATTTTAAGAAGGGATATTATTATAATTTTATTAAAGATATATATGATATAATCTATATATATATATATATATATAAGGGTACCAATATAATTATCAATACTTAAGAGGCCGCACATGTCCTCCTTGGGCATATACTGCCTCTGCCCCTGGTTATCACATCACTCCAAGTAGACTTTTGAAGCCGTTTGGGATTAGTTTTTTGAATGGCTTTCTTTTTTCTTTTTCTTTTTTTTTTTTTTTTGACTTTGTTTTAGAATCTAAAAGAATTGATGTATTTGGAAATTTGAGTGGAGGAGTGGGAGATGGGTGTGAAATTGAGGTTTGTGAAGAGAGACGCCATAGATGCATGGAGAGAAGCCTGAATACATATTAAAATTCATAAAGGAATAATTATTTAATAATTTTGTAATATAGACACGTGGTATTATATGATATTGGGATTAGTAAGGAAAGTGAATGTAGGTGTTGATTTCTGACCATACAACCAAAAGGAAAAACTCAGCTAGAGAGTACTGGCAGAATAGATTAAGCCCAAATAATCTGTCACAGATAAGAATCCCTGTCACAGAAAGATAAGAATCCCGCGGTGGTTCGTCCACCCTTTTATAACCAACACAATCTTAGTCCCAATAGAAGCCTAACTCTAATGGACTTAGGATTGCTACTAACCTTAGACTCCCAGTAGGATTAGGATAAATTCTCTAAAAGTCTTATCTTTATCTAAACTGAAGTCTTCTCTACTCTTGTTCCTTATCCGCTTATCCTGGATTTTGGTATCTTCGTAGATAACCTGGGCCTAGCCGAGACGATTTCGGTGTCATGACCAGGACACGTGACACCTCGGTTGACAATTCGGTATCACCTCGGCCACGTGTTGTCATTCAAAAATTATATTCCTACAGTGAATATGGGAGATATTATGGTTAGTGATTAAGGAATAATAAATAATGATGGATTAAAAATATGAATATGTAATATTTTAGAAATATTCCGGAAATATTCTATATTTTTCGCAAGGGGGAAGAGATGAGGTTTAAGGGTTAATTAATGGTGCCTAGCAGGACGTGACCTGGCATAGCCACGTGGCTTTCAGACAGCATAGGTGGGCGCCACCTGGAAGAAAAATAATTATAAAAGCAGTGAAATAAATTTATTTACGTCCCAATTTGTCCCCATTTGTTGGTCTTTTTAAGAATTTCAACTTTTAAAGGAGAAGTTATTGTTTGGTCTATGGATGTGTCACCTGCTACTCTGCAATTGATAAAGGGAATAGAATTTATAATCTTACAATGAGTGATTGAAAAATATGAAAAGATTTAAAAATTTGTGATTGATTTAGAATATGGTCACGTGATATCTCAAGACTAATCAATAATTTTTTTTTTTTTTAAGGGAATAGGGTAAATTATAAATACACTCTCTAGATTTATTTGAAGTATAAATTATCCCTTGTAATTTAAAAAAATTATAAATACCCCATTATAATATACAAAACCAATCGTACAATATATGCACCCTATCTATTATTGGAATGTAATTTTGCGTCTAATATATGCAATTATTGGATTGTAATTTTGTGTCCATCGTATCAAATTTTAACAATAATACAGTGAATAGCAATTGTTAAAGTAGTTCTTACCTTCAATTTATTACAAAAAGTTTGTTGGGAGGTGTTTGCCAACCCATGTCAAAACAAAAATAAATCAATCAATTTTTCTCCAGCTAAAATAACCTGAACCAAATGAGGACTAAATTATTTCCAACTGATGCATTCCTCTCTCTAAAGAACAGAGTAGCTTATTCCTTCAAAAAAATAAAAATAAAAATAAATAAAAGAACAGAGTAGCTTAGAACTTATTCAAATGGCTCAAGAGCATGTCAACTGACCTCAAGTCTACATTTTGCATATGGAGATATGGCATAGCCATCAAATTATCACCATGCAAACGACTAGTGAAAACAAATCTTCATTACAAACTCAACTTTAAAATTATTGACCTTCTCAATGTCACAACATGCCAATGTCTTTATACATCTCATTCATTCAATCTCTATCCCTACCTTCTCCCAACACAATTGTTCGTACACGAGTGAAATTTCACATCTACTAACGCTATGTTTGGTTAGACGATTTGAGAAGGGATTTAGAAAGGAAAAGAGAAAAGATAACATACTTATATTTCACCTAATTTCACACATATTTTCTCTTTCTCTTTTCCTTTCCAAATCTCTTTCCAAATTCCTAACCAGACACAGGCTAAGAAAAATTGCTATATGGGAGAGATCAACGCATGAGCATGACTATTTCTGACCTTTGAGGCGATTGCCTATAGTAAATGCAGAGTTAACACAATTGCACAACAAATTAATATATTTTACTTGTAACATAATAGGGGAACTTGGGGCTATTGTGAGTTGTCAATAAAAAGTATCTTCTCTGGATGGAAAGGTCCATGTTCACTGTGTGAAATTTTGCCCTTCCATCTCATCCGATCCGTGATGCCTATTACTTTACCAATTGTATCAATGTGATCTCTTATTACAATGGCCCCATGGGGGCGGAGAATTCGATACATCTCAAAGAGAATGTCAAGAACGTCACACCTGCATAGACATAAGGTAACTGTCAAGTCGTAATATTACTTTTGTGTCATAGTACAGATATTGAATAAATTTGACTAACAAGCTCAATGGGGGTAGATTTTACTAAGCAAAATAAGAAGAGAACGAAATAGCAGAAATTAATATTATTGGCCAATATAAAAGACATTAAAGAGGAGGGAGGGGGGGTAGAAATCTGCATTCAAACTTTTCATCTTCTGGTGTTCATGTGTTTTCATTTTTCAGAAAACAAAAAATTGTTTGGTGAACTGTTTTCCACAATTTTTTTCAAAAACACCCCAGTTTCAGGAAACATCCAAAAACTTGTCTTCAAATTTTGGATTTTTTTTTTTGCACAAAATGAAAACAATATAAAAATGATGAGTGTATTAAAACATTTTATTGTTTCGTTTTTGAAGACATGAGAAACGAAAACAAAAATCAAGAAAATGAAAACACAACTAAACAGGCCCGAAAATGTTGCTACATTCTTTTCAAAGCTGTAAGATTTGTATGAAAATCATCTTCGGCAGTTCTATATATAATTGGCTGCTCAATCCTTAATAAGAAGAAAAATATACTTGCAAAATTAACATAAATGATTTATTTATCCAAAAAAAAAATTAACATAAAAGATTTAATCTACTGAGCTATTTATAGCATTCAAATGAGTTCAGTCACTTCTCTCAAAGAATTTTGGTGACTCTTAGCTTTTCCTAACACAAGCTAAAAAAAAAAACGCTCAATTAGTACACATTAATGTGTGTTTAGGAGGGAAAAGATTGAGTACCCATCTAACCTTTGGCATAATGCACAAAGTGATGGTCTCAAGAGTCGAACCCATAACCTTAAGGTTATTAAGTCAAGTCTTAACCATTGAATTAATGGTCAACCCAACACATGCTAAGAAGAATTGGAATAAAAATAGTATTTAGGGCCCCTCAACAAATTTGCGCTGGCAGTTGACGATTTCATCTACTTATTGGAATTAGTGATTTCAAATACCAAATAAAGCAAAGATGAAATCAAGAACTCTCCAAGTAATAGTTAAACAAGTCTATAAGAGCAGTTGCACTTTAGATACTTACTTGTCCATATACATGCTAAACAAACCATTAGCATGTATTAAATCATAAGTTCGAGGGTATGTTGAGAAGGGCTCACACCTGCAAGCAAAAAAGCTCTATAAATCAGGTGATTTGTTATGTATAAAATGTAAGAAGAGCATATCATATTGAAATTAGTAACACTTCACAATTTAATAGAACCACGCACAATATGACGGCATAACTTCCATACTCTAAGCTAGAATAGATGCAAAAAAATAAAATCAATTTCAGATACTTTCTTCTGTTAGTCAGTTGTCTCCACTTAATGCAGATCTCACATCACTCCAAATAGACTCTTGAAGCCGTTTGGGGTTAGCTTTTTGAGTGGCTTTTTCTCTTTTTTGACTTTTTTTGTAGAATCTAAAAACACATGCATTTGGGAATTTGAGTAGCTTCTTGGTTTTTTTGTGAGTGAAAAAGTTTGAATGTTTTTTTACTTTTTTAGCTAATGACAAACAGGTTTTCTGACTTTTTTGGCTTTTTACCTTTTATATTTAGCTAAAGAGCTGGCTTTTTAGAACATCCCAAAGTCTTGGCAATAATTTAACAAATAATAAAATTATAAAACTATATGGTAGTAACAAACTAGATAAAGAAAATACCAAAAATTTCAAAGTACATGAAACTGTTTTGGTGTCCTTGGATTTCGTAAAAAGATCAAATCTGACGCTTAGAAAATATGCACTCCCTAAACATATTCAAGTCTGTAACACAGCCCCCACTCCTCCCACAGCAACCCAAGACAAGAAATGGCCTATGTAAATCGAAATTACGATTTCAAGAATTGCAATTAAGTAAATAATGCAAGACTAACAATCAGATTTCTCCATACCACAGTAGAAAATAAAATAAAATTTTCTTTAAAGTCTTACCAGTTCATGTAGGTTCCAATTAGTCCACGCTCATAGATGATACTGAGTGTATTGTTTTTTGCATCAGTAGGAACCACATTCATAACCCAAACGGGATAGCTAACAAGTGCAGCAGCAAAACCTCCTATGCCAGCATTCATGTCCATTATATTTCTGTATTGTCCAGCAAACAGAGGTTTGAGAACACTCCCATAGTACGAAACTCTTCTTTTCCACAACTGATTATCCTCATTAAAAGCCTTGACAGTCATTCCTACAGCTACTGCATTTCTAATCCTAGGTGGAGCGATGTTCAATCGTTTAGGCCATTTCTCGAGAGCACCTCCGGATACATCATGTACGTCTGTGACCTTTGGGAGAGGAGTGATACAAGTATCCATCTTTTTGTACCTAAAAAAAGCAACAATAATTACTTTTAAAGAAAGAAATTTCTTTGCATAGTTCGTCACATATAGTACCACCAATGAAACTGTGTAATTAAAGTGCCTTAAAATTTAACTAACATCATCTTTGGACACTTAAAATGAGAAAAGTCCTAATCTTTTTTTTAACCTCACAACAAAGCTTTTAACCTCGTTTAGTTGTATGTCTGAATTTAATTTCCTTCGCTATGTTTCTCAGTACCAAATGTGCTATTAAGAGCTGTTTAACAAAATTTAAGAAAATGATAGATTTCTTAGTCGAAACTCTGAAGATCCTTAGCTGAACACTCAAATTAAAAATTCTTCATTTTATCTTCTCGCCTCCTTTAGACCAAAGAAACAAAAAGTTAGGAAGGATAGAGAAATCTTAGGACATTAATCTTCTAAAGGGTTCAGCTCATCGGTGACATTTGGTACCAGGAACACCACATGTCAATGCTAGAAAAAGTCTAGAAACATAGAAACCAATCACAGAACAGAACACAACTCTCTCGCTTTTGGGTGCTCTCTTGATACAAGGGCAAATATCCTGGGCTACATAGGCTAAATGTGCAAATATTATGAATAAACTCACCAACCAGCATCTGCATCATCTTCAGCACAGAATTTTGGAGCTTTCCAAGTCTTCAACTTTTGAGCGCAATGAACATGATTAGTAGGTTTTTGCCATACTGCAATTAGTCCAGTCTCTCTAATCTTTTTCCAGCACAATCGCCTAGCAAGATCCTCCAAACTCTTCTGCTCATTTTCAAGATCCTGTGGTGTTCTCTCCCAACCCTTGTATTTAACCCTCCAATTTATAGGTGGCCCAGATAATACCCAATAACCACCAGGGCGCAAAACACGGTCAATTTCCAACAAGAATAGTCCATCTAGCATTTCAGTTGAGAAAATAATCAGATTGTACCACCTTAATACATTTATTAACAGAGTAGACATTTGGAAACCACGAGTATGAAATCATTCGTCCTTTTCGTGTGATATTTGTGAGTATAATTTTTCATAGTTTCTAAAAAGTGAGCCAACATTTCTTTCTTCCTCTTCTTCTCCATTTTTTTTTTTTTAATCCTTTTAGTGAAAAATGGCTTAGGTGAACCAACATTACAGCACATCAAGGATGATCTTCACGATTTCAAGAAATAAGAAACAGTCAAAGTTGTTTAATTTTTAATAATGCTTTAAAGATAAGGGATAAAAAAATGCTAGTAAATGATTTTTTTTTTTGAACATTTAAATTAAATGAGTTCATTTTGTGGTAGTAACCAAATGTGCCCCATAAAAAATATACAAATCAAGTATAAGTACCATAAGCAGTCCATGGTATAATGCATCTTGAACAATGAGCCATATCAAAAGATCTTGATGGGTATGGCAACCTGTGGATACTAAGTATACCAAGCATGGCTGGAAGTCCTCTTTCCAGGGCAAATTGTACTTGAGCTTCATGTTTATCTCTCGGTGCAACAGACATTGTCAAAATGTTGTAGTCCATTAAAGCAGCTCCAAAGCTTGCAACCTGAGAATAATGAGATCGCCCAAAATTACCAACACAATGTTAGAGAAAAGTTACTAACACACCCAAGTGTACAACTGAAGCAGTTATGATCAAATCAATAAATGCATAGAATTGCTAATGCAAAATTTCACTCTCTAATTTATACATATATATTATATAGAAATTCCTGGTTCCTAATACTGCAATTCTTAGTTTAAAGCTCCAATCTTGTTATCATGAAAGTAAGAAGAGAACTAGATTTGAACAAAACAACCAACATTCACAACAAAACTAGAAGATTAGAACAGACAGTTTTACAAGATTGAATTTTTTTTTTTAAATCCCTCTTCTGTAAGCTTTGAAGAAGGAAAATGACAATTCCATTATGTTTAATATTAATAACATTCTTCCAGGAAAAAAAATAATATTTGGTTTGAGTTTTCTGAATTCACTTTTCAGAAAATTGAAATTTTTTGTTTTCCGTGTTTTTTTTTTTGTTTTCACTAAATTTTTTTAATATTTTAAATATTTTTTTTTTAAATTTTTAGATACACCTAACATAAATACACTTAAAAAGTATAATATTTATGGAAAAAAACCTCAAAAAATTCACTAAATACTAAAAATACAAAAATTTAGAACATTTTCTTATTCTTATGTATTTATTAATTTTTAAAAATATTTTTTTATAAATATTTTACTTTTTAGATATATTTAGGTAAGGTGCATCTAAAAAGTAAAAAAAAAAAAATTTGCTTAAAATTTAAAAAATATTCACTAAAAAAAAAAATGAAAAACAAAAAATTCAATCTCCAGAAAATTGAAACCAAACAAGGTGTAATTCCTGAAAGTAGTTTCCAGTAATGCAAGCAGAGTGGAACAAAAACTGAAGAATTTCTCCCCAGTCTTGGAAGATTATGCAATCAATGAAGTATTTGCCATGTGTTGTTAAAAACAAAAAACGAATCTAAAAAAAATTTTAAAAATTGTTAAGTAGAAAGTCACTTTCTCTGACTACCATTAATTAATTCCTAAAAGTCCCTTAAAATTTTGTATTATTATTACTCATCTTCCTATTATCAAACAGAACTAACAAGATTGAATCAAACAATCCAAGAAGATCCAGTGACACATATAATAAACAAACATAAAATTGAGAATACAAAAATCTAAATTAAAAGCTGAAAACCCACATTTGAAAATCTAAAAAGTATTCAGATGCAAAAAGAAAAATCAAAATCTACAACAATAATCAATTCCAGATAAAAACAACTATTAAATTTCAATCATAAAAAGCAGACTCACCCCACAACCAGTATCAAGAACAGTCCTTATATTCCCAGATTTCAAGGGCACAATCTGATTGATCTCATTAATATAACCCTTAGCCCCATTTACAAATGAAGTCCCTCCACCGGGGAAAACAAGCCGGTCGCCTTCCAATCGAACCCAATTCTGGCTTTTCTTGAACACAGTCAAGCTTGGGAAAGGCACATTGTTGAACCAAGCGAAGTCCCTGCTCTTTGGCCATGGAAATTGCCTTCTGTACCTCACTGGTCTTGGAATCAAACACCTTAAAGTCTCAGTTTTTCCAGGGCAATGCCGATCTCTGTGAAAGAAATTTGCAGTACTGAACTGAGCTTCTCTATTTGGATCTTGACATGGGGTATAGTATGTGAAGTTCTTGGGACAGTAGGGGAAGAATTGGTGGGTTTGTGGGAGATCTAGTGGGAGAGAGAGAGTGTGGTGGGGTTCAAAGTGCAGGATTTGTGATGGGTTTTGGTTGGTAGTGAGATTTTTGAGGTGGAGACAAGATGGGTCTGGGAGGACAGGGGTGGAAGTTGAAATGGAGTAGTGGTTGTTGTTGTAGAAGACGCCAAGAATGTAGAAGAGAGAACAGAGGATGGTGATGACTAAAACCCTAATCAAGGGGTTTTTGAGAGGGTTTAGAGATGGTGGTAGTTGGGGGTGTGGCTGTGTTGTTGCCATCTCTGAAATCTGATGAGGTTTGGATTGCAAGGAGCTCAAAAGGATAGTCTTTGGTGAGGATCATTTTGGAGATACATGACAAAACATTGCAATATTTTTACCGGATAGTTAGATGCTGCACCTTTTTTGGTGGAAATAAAATATTATTTATTTTGGTCAATTGTCCTTCAATTCCATCAAACCCCATTCCTATAATTATTGGGTGACATTGTATATTGGACTCATTAAATTCCAACAAACCGTTCAAGCTACGCATTTTCCTTTATTTTGAGAGAAGTCCAACTCTTGCCTTACATAATATTAGTTTATCACCCGCGTTATATATAGAATATAAATTATATTTTTTAAAATTTTTTATAAAAATAATTTAATAATTTTATCATTAATCATAGTATATAAGAGAAATTGAAAAAGGTACTGCAGTAATTATACACAGAGGCCATGTTTGTTTGGCTCCATAGGTGGAGGGATTGGACTACCAATCCCGTGGGCCTTACATAGCCCATGTTTGCTTGGAAAAAATAAGAGGGGACTACTAGTCCCATGGAACCATGAATACCCTCACACAGGGAGATTAGCTTGGGTAGATTTTGGGTGGAATTAAGAAAATAGTAAGGGAATTGAGTCTATTTTATATAAAAAAATTATTTTTTTAATTTCATTTTTTTTTACCAAGTGCACTTGTTTACTTTAATATTTGTTTTAATTTTTTTTAATATAGAAATAATTTATTTATTTATTTTATACAAAAATAATTTAACAATCCCATCACTAATTATCTCCCACACTATCATCAAAACAAACATACTTTTACTTAATCCCCTCACTATCAATCCCCACATTAATAATCCCTTCACTAACAATCCTTTCACTAACAATCTCATCCAACCTAATCCGCCAAACAAACGTGGCCAGATTGTATTTATAATTATTTATATAAAGAGATTTTAAATGCTGATTAAGAAATTTTGACTAAATCAATAAATACAGATATGGGAATTGAAAAAAGTTAATAAATGATGATCATGAAATTTTGATCAAATCAATAAATATTGAGTTTTTTTTTAATAAAAAATTTAGAATATTCAGATTGAGATATTAAAACTCTCACAGGCCTTAGGGGTTAAAAACCCTATTTTACTTAATATATAGTATAGATATATGACAAAAAGTATTTACATATAAATTGATTATACTATATTAGAATTTATTTTCTTAAATAAGATGTAAAATGAATATTTATTAAATAATATTTAATTATTAAAACGGCATTATATTATTCTAGTAACAAATTATGGATATGAATTTTGTATAAATATCACTTATCAATCGGATGACAAATTCTTCACCTTAACAAATAAAACATTAAGAGTTGATTTAAAAATTGATTTTTTTATATAAAAAAATATAGAGAATAATATGATAATTTGTAATAACTTTTTAATTTTTAAGTTAAAATAACTTATCTCAAAGTGAGGCCTAAGTGTATAAAACCCTAACACTGGCTAATTTATCCTTCTTGGTCTTGCATATTATACCTCTTTAATCCTCTATCCTAAATAATTAATTATCCAATATAAAAACAAAAATATTTAACACTTTAAAAATATAATCGTTTAATAAGTAATGTTAATTTATATTGTTTGGTAAATAAAATTAATTGCAGTGACAAATAAAGGGTTTGTTTGGAAATTGAATTGGTTTTTTTACTATTTTAAGTTTGGGGCTAAAAAGTCTCATTTGAAAAGGACTTTTTGACTTTTTTGAGTTTTTGTAAGAAAAAAAATTAATGATTATAGGTTTAATGCGATATTTTATCTTATTAGACTAAAAAACTTATTTTATCTTTTTGTGACGAAAATAACTTCAAACCCAACCCAACCCAACCTAACTCAATCCAACCCAATCCTTCTTCCCAAATGAAGCCAAAATCACATTGTGTAGTAAGCATCTTTCGCGATAAGAGACAAAAATACCTTGTAAAAGTATACATAAAATATCATCTTTATTTTACTTGACTAATCTAATTAATGTGTATTTTAACTATATTCTTTATTTTAACTACTCAATCAAACTAATTAATTTTTAAAAATATATATAATAAACACATATAAATGAATAAATAATATTTTTATGACATTCACATGACATTTGTAAATATATTTTTTAACTATTGAGGAGGTCAATCCCTAGGACAACCATTCTGAACCATTGAGGAGGTCATTCTGCACGGCATCCCCTAGGATAATCAGCGAGTCTATTGTATGATCACCAATGAAATGATCGGTCACACAACTGATCTGCCGATTGGAAAAAAAGTTGAACAGTGTGTGAGTGATTTTCTGATCACACTACCCACCTTAGTGATTTAACTGTAGAACACAGGTAGAATAGATGGCACAAATAATAACACAAAGAATTTAACGTGGTTCGACAAAATTGCCTACGTCCACGGGAGCCCGAGGTAATTCACTATATTGAATAAGCAGTAAAAATTACAATTAACTCTCTGTAATTCTCTCTCTCACTTTGGTCTCTAAGCTTGTGATTGTAAGTGTTACAATTAGCTTGTCGTCCCTCCGTCCCCCCTTTTCTTCTTCTCAACCTCTCCATATATACACTAGAATAGAGATGGAGAAGCCATCAACAATGAGCTGGCTGCCAGCCCATTGTTGCGCTTTTGGCAGCTTTCCAGACAAAAGCTTTTCATTACTTCACATGGCTTCTCATGGCCTCATGGCTAACTCACATGGCCTCATGGCCAGCTAATTGGTGAGGTGTTGGCCTCAAGGCTTTCTTCACATGGCTGGACATCCATCTGACCAATATAATATTACCACATTATATAGGCAGGTATGGCCGATTTAACAGTTACCTCGGCTCAACTCTTCTGCGGGTAGCTCGGCCTTTGCATGTTAAGCCGAGGTAGGAGAAAGGAGAGGCCGTTATCCGCTTGTCCCGGATTAAGATATCTTCGGAAATAACCTCGGCAAATCTTAGATTACCTCAGCAAAACTTACCGCGACACGTGGCACCTCGGTTGACACGTCGGCATCACCTTGCCACGTGTCGATACTCAGAAATATAACCCCACAACTGCCCCCCTAAGTTCTATTACCTCGGCATACTGAGGTGATGGAACTTACATTGAACTTTCTTTCTTGTACGTCGGCTTAAAAACTTTCTAGTCGAGATCATCCATTTCAGGCCGACATGTCTTCCTCCAAGAGCAAGAATTCAGATCAATACTCCTACGCGCATGAGCTGTCATGCACCATTTTTCAACCGTTCCACTGACGCGTTTTTCCCTTATTGGTCCGTGCTGGTGACGCGCCTGTTGGCCGTCTTTTCTCTGCTTGCGCCGTCTGACGCATGCGTTAACCCAGGCGCAATAATTGCTTTTGTTTCGCCGCCGTTTCATGTTTTGGACAAAAACGTTTGCCTCTCTCTTTCTCTTCACTTTTGCGTTTGAATACTTTACATTTTCTCTCTCTAAAGCTTTCTCTTCTTCGAATCTGTCATTGCCCCAAGCTCTGAGCTCTGCAACCATCTCCATCTACCATTTCTGCGAACCTTTCGCCACTGTTGCCTCCGTCGTCTGACCTCGGCGAAGCTCATTCCGGCCTCACCTTTTCTGGTAAGCAACTGGCTTTTCTTCTCCAGTTCTTGATTATCCCTGAAATTTCTTACCATTATTGTTCTGCTCTAGTATTTAATTTGCGAATCATTCACCTGAATGCGTCTTTATTTCTTGATTTTATATATGAACATTTGCACTGTTTCTCCTCTATTCTTGGTCTTCCACCCTTTGTGTTCTTGAATCTAAGACACCTTTTTGTTTTCTGCTTTGTTGTATCTTTTCCAGATCTGTGCCTTCGATCTTTATCTTCGTAGCTCTTAGGTTTGGGATTTGCTTATAGAACCTTCAATTTTTAGGAAAAACTAAAACCATCTTTACCAATATACACCTAGGTTTAAGCCGAGGTCCAAGAACCCTTTAGGAGTACCCTGTTTCTGTAGTCAAGTACTTGTATACCAAAACCATGGGTATGTGGAGAAATAGGGTTAACACCCCAACCAAACTAGAATTTTTTAGGCAAGAGTTCTCCATCCCTGCCGATGTTCACCTCCGGCTAGCTAGGGAGAATGACTCTATTATGCCCGAGGATGATACCATGCCTTTCCCCGTCGTAGCTTTTGTTGAATGTGGACTTTGGTTCCCTCTAGATCCCCTTTTTCGCGAAGTCCTTCATTACTATACCCTGAACCCTATGCAACTCACCATCAACGCCTATAGAACGCTCAATGGTATAATAGCCTTAGCTCGGCAGGAGAGTGTCAGGATCACTCTTGCCGACATTCAATACTGTTACACCATGTGTGCCCTCAACCTAAAGGAAAAAGGTTATGTGTATTACCTCAAGCCGAGGTCCACCGAGTTTAAAATAAATGGCGACCTTCCCGACTCCAACAAAGGTCTTTGGAGATGACTATCTTATTGCATCCGTAATTGGGAGTTTGGCCCAGATGAAGAAGTCCATCTTTTCCTCTCTAACAAAGAAAAGAGGGCAAGGGTAAGATCCCAATGTCAACTACTTAGCTGTTGCTTTCTTCAAGTTTTCCAAAAATTTTATCTGTTTCTGATGTTATGTTCTGTTTTGCAGACGTTCGCAAGCCTCCCAAGGACTTTCGCCAGTCCTATTTCCCTGGGAAAGGCCTGAAGAAGCTCCTGGACCTTCCAATCCAGAAGCGCAAAGCTCCATTGGTGCTGAATTTCATCCCAACATACAGATCAACTCTGCCCGAAGTTCCAAGGAAGAAGAAAAAGAGCCTCTCTCCATCTACCACCATAACCCAGGCTGCCTCTACATCTCGGACTGATCAGGGGCCGACATCTAACCCAGTTGATCTGCCATCAACTTCAAAGAGATACTGATCCCAAAGAATAAAGAAAGCGTCGGCGACGACTTGTAAAAACTGCCGAAATGGTTCGCCCGAAGCCAGTTGTGGAGGACCTTCTGGCCGACCTTCCAGCCGACGTGGACGTTGTACCATCCCAAACGGTGCCCCCACCGAAGCCAAAAAAGACCAAGAATGCCCAACCAAAATCCAAGGCTACTGAGGCCGAGGTTGAAGACGCTCTGCCAATCTCCCAATTAGCTGAGAGCAAAAAGACCTCCTCTGCACCTGCCAAAAGACCTGCTGAAGCCCAGCCATCAGGATCCACTCAGTTGAAAAGGCCGAGGTCATCGTCTGCGACGACTTCGGGGTCCAGAGTTCCTAAGGTTCCCTGGGAGCCTAAAATTACCCTTGAAAACAGGCCCGTTTACGCCCATGAAAGTGCCGATAACGTTAATATCGGTGTGGCGCTTAGTACTGCAGTTCTTCTCGAAGGTGATCTTGAGCGCAATGCCAAGATGAGCGAATACGAGAATTATGCCTTTATCTTTGCGGCGTTACATCCAAGTAAGTCTTCGAATTTGATAACTTGTCTTCCTGCCACTTTCTTTATACTTATAAAGTTTTGCAATATTTTGTAATAATTTCTGCCTTGTTTTCTTTCAGGCCATTCAACACGCCCACTCTCTCTCCATGCAGGCCTTTGAGAACAAGGAAAAATTGTCCGAGATGAAGAAGGAGTGCGCTGCCCTTCAGAAACAAAATAAGAGTCTTAAAAATAAAATGAAGACTCTGGAAGATCAAGCCGAGGCTGCAACTCAGGCTAAACAAGAGGCTGATGAGAAGGCCGAGGCTGCTGAAGCCATTAAAAACGTTGCTGAGGTAGAAAAGAAAGAAGCTCAGGTGAAGGCTGCCCAGGCCGAGAAAGAACTTCACGAGGCGTTGGCCACCAAGGACGCTGAAATCAAGGCGGTCGATGACAAGGCATATGCCCAAGGCATGGCCGATATTGCAGAAGACTACAAGTTACAAGTTAAGCAGGCATTCAACAGGGGTTTTTCCCTTGGTTGGATGTCCTTAGCCAAAAAACTTGATCTTCCTGCTGATTCGCCATGGCGCAAGGCCGAAGCTATCCCTTTGCCATACCCTCCTCCTCCTCCAAGTCAAACCGAAGAAGCTGAGTCTGAGTCTCAGGCCGAAGATGAAGACGAAGATAATGCCGAAGCCTTGGTGAGGAAGTCCAAGGATGCCACTGAGACCAAGTCCCTTCCTTCTACTAAACAGGTTATCAACTTAACCCAAGATGAAGAGGGTGATGAGGTTGAGGAGGTATCCAAGGAAACTCACCCCGTCCAGTTATCATCCGACCTTCTTCTGGCTGAGAGAAGTGTTGAGAAGACTCTGGCCGATATTGACGCCAAGATTGCGGCAGATAAAGAGGGCGAGGTTGTGGCAGAAAAGGATGCAGATGCTATGGTGGAAAAAGATGCCGAGGTTGTTCTTCAAGAGACTTCCGAGGTCCTAGCCCAACCTGCTCCTGAAGCTGAAGAAACTTGAATGTCTTTTGTTTTTTTTTTGTTTTGTTTTGTTTTTTTTTTTTTTTTCTTACTTTGTTTCTTTTCTTTGTTCTTTGTTAATGTCCCCTGAACAATGTAAGCTTCTTCTTTATGGCCGATGTGCCTTTCTTTGTTTCCTGTGAACGATTGACTTGCTAGGCCATAGTGCCTTCTTTATATGCAACTGTTTCTCTCTGAATGCTATAGTCTTTAATTTCTCTTCATTGCTTCTGTTTGATTCTATACTTAGAATATTTTGCATGAGCTGCATAGTTCTTCCTTTGCATAATCTTCTCAGGATTACATACCTCGGGTACGATAACTTCAAGTTTTACGTCGGCAAGATACTGACCTGCAATCTTTTCATAAATTTCAACAAGTATAAAACATATACTATTCAATGTTAGCTTGGCAAACTTTTCTCAAGTTTCAACGAGTGTTTAAACAACAATCTCAGTCTGACCTACTTGTAAATTGCTACAAATTTCAACAAGGATTAACATAAACAGTAAACTTTACTCGAGTTTTAACAAGTATTAAACAATGATCTACTTGTAAATTGCTGCAAATTTCAACAAGGGTTTAAACAATATACTTAACCTTTAGTTCAACTTGTAAATTGCTGCAAATTTCAACAGATGATAACATGTCGGCTTAACTTCAACCTGCAATATCAGTCCAGCCTACTTGTAAATTCCTGCAAATTTCAACAAGGATTATCATATACAGTAAACTTTTCTCAAGTTGTAATCAAGTGTTAAACAGTGATCTACTTGTAAATTGCTACAAATTTCAACAAGGATTAAACATCATACTTAACCTTCACTTCGACCTGTAAATTGCTGCAAATTTCAACAGATGATCATATGTCGGCTTAACTTCAACTTGTAAATTGCTACAAATTTCAACAAGTGTTAAGCAATGATCTTTGGCTTGACCACCTTGTGGGTTGCTATATGTCGGTTAGCAGTAGCATCAGCCTCACCCCGACTTGTAAATTGCTACAAATTTCAACAAGCGAGGAGAGTAGTAATCTCGGCTTAACTTCAACTTGTAAATTGCTACAAATTTCAACAAGCGAAGCTAAGGAACCATCTTAACTTCAACTTGTAAATTGCTACAAATTTCAACAAGCAAAGCTAAGCTTTGTACCGGTTTGACCAACTTGTAAATTGCTACAAATTTCAACAAGTGGCAAACTTTGTATTCGGTCAGACCAACTTGTAAATTGCTACAAATTTCAACAAGTGGTAGACTTTGTATTCGGCCAGACCAACTTGTAAATTGCTACAAATTTCAACAAGTGGTAGACTTTGTATTCGGCCAGACCAACTTGTAAATTGCTACAAATTTCAACAAGTGGTAGGCTTTGTATTCGGCCAGACCAACTTGTAAATTGCTACAAATTTCAACAAGTGGTAGGCTTTGTATCTTCTTTGTATCTTCTCTGCCCCCAATGTGAACCTGAGTTCCGCTTGGGTTCTCATTGTTCATGTCTTCCAGCATCTTTATCAATCATATGACATCGGCCAAGAATAAGGATCTCTCAATGATAGAAAAATTTCAAATTACAAGTGTTCCAGGGTCTTGGCAGTGCTTTGCCCTCATTGTCCTCAAGCCGATATGCTCCATTACCTAACACCGAGGTAATTCTGTAAGGTCCTTCCCAGTTTGGGCCAAGCTTGCCCTCTCTGGGATCTTTCTTGTTGCCGACCACTTTTCTCAAGACTAGATCGCCGACTTGAAAATCTCTTGGGTTGACCTTCTTGTTGTAAGCTTTGGCAAGCTGTTGCTGGTACACTGCAAGCTGAATTGCAGCCTTCTTTCTTCGTTCTTCCAAAAGATCCAGATCTCGAGCTAAGAGTATATCATTAGTCCTATTTTCAACTCCCTGGGTTCGGATCCCTGGGATGTCGACTTTCAGTGGAATGACTACTTCTGTGCCATAGGCCATGGCAAAGGGAGATTCCTCTGTTGATCTTCTCGGCGTAGTCCGATATGCCCAAAGCACGTTGGGCAATTCGTCTACCCACTTCCCTTTTGCTGCATGCAATCTCTTCTTTATTCCATCCAAAATTACTTTGTTGGATGCTTTTGCTTGCCCGTTACTTTGGGGGAAACTTGGTGTGGAAAAGTAATTCTTGATCTTGAATTTCGCACAGAAGTTCTTGATGAGCTTTCTGTCAAACTGCGTTCCGTTGTCGGCAACAATGGCTCTGGGAATGCCAAATCTGGTGATAATGTTTTTCCATATGAAATTCTTGACATCCACATCTCGGATTTTGGCAAGAGGTTCTGCTTCTATCCACTTTGTGAAGTAATCTGTTGCTACCAGCAAGTATTTTCTCTGCCCAGTTGCTTGGGGAAGCTGTCCAACCAGATCCATGCCCCATTGGGCAAACGGCCAAGGGCTGGATACTGGATTCAGGTCAGCAGCTGGCTGATGAATCAAAGGTGCAAACCGTTGGCAGGGTTCGCACTTCTTCACATATGCTTCTGCATCCTTTTGCATGTATGGTCACCAATACCCTTGGGTAATGGCCCTATGGGCTAACGATCTGCCCCTAGTGTGGCTTCCACAAATCCCTTCATGAATTTCATATAAAAAATCTTCAACTTGTAAAGGGTGTACGCACCTTAGAAGGGGTCCAGTGAAGGACCTTCTGTAGAGAAGTCCGTCCGCAGTCAGGCTGAATCTTGCCGACTTCAGTTTGACTTTGTGTGCCTCCTTGCGATCTTCTGGCAGTTTTCCTTCTTTTAGAAACGCAACAATTGCATCCATCCAGCTCGGCCCCATATCCACACACATTGCTTCGTGCTTTGCGTTCCGTGGTTTTATGCTCGGGCCCGACATGTAGTCGATCATAATTGTTCTTGTCTTTCCAGTCTGCATTGAACTCGCCAGGTTGGGCAACGCGTCGGCGTGGCTGTTATCATCTCGGCTAACTTGAAGAAGTCGGCAGGTTTGAAATAACTCGGCTAATCTGATAACCTCTTTTGCATTTGCCGACATTCTCTCGTCCCTGGCTGCAAATTCTCCTGTTGATTGGTTAACAATTAACTGTGAATCACAAAAAACTATTACCTCGTCTGCTTCTGCTGCTGCTGCCAGTTTTAGTCCTGCAATCAATGCTTCGTATTCAGCTTCATTGTTTGAGGCCTTGAACCCCAAACGGATGGATTGTTCTATTATTTCTCCATCTGGGGATATCAGCAGTACTCCTGTCCCAGCTCCTCGTCGGTTTGAACTTCCATCAACAAAGAGTATGAATGAGTCGCCGATGTAGATGCTGCAAGGTTTGAGCTTTTCCTTCCTTTGCTCTTTTGCTGTCGGCTGGGATTCTTCCTGCTTGCTAGGACCTCGTTCATCTTGGCTCAACGGAGCCCGACGTTCGATGGACTCCGGCGTGAATTCTGCCACAAAGTCGGCCAAAACTTGGCCCTTGATTGCTGTTCTGGGTCTGAATTCTAGGTCATACTGGCCCAAGGCCACTGCCCATCTTGCAATTCTTCCTGTTAAGTCTCCTTGTTGTAGCAAGGATTTCAATGGGTGCTTTGTTAACACCGCAATCTTGTGTGCTTGGAAGTAGTGGTTCAACTTCTTTGAGGCCATGACTAAGGCCAACATTAACTTCTCCAATGGTAAGTACCTTGTTTCAGCGCTGGCTAAGGTTTTACTTACATAATAGACGGCCTTCTGTTCTCCCTGCTCTTATCGGATTAGTACTGCGCTTATCACATGCTCTGACACGGCTAAGTACAAAAACAACGCTTCCCCAGGCTCAGGTGTTGAGAGGACTGGAGCCGTGATCAGATACTTTTTTAGATCGGCCAAAGCAGCCTCACATTCTTCAGTCCATATGAAGTCTGCAGTCTTCTTTGCCAGGTTGAAGAAGGGTTTGCACTTATCCGAACTTCGGCTTATGAACCTGTTTAGGGCTGCGGCCCTGTCAGTGAACATTTGAACCTGTTTTGCCGAGGTTGGGCTCTGTAGATCTAGGATGGCCTTGATCTGATCTGGGCTGGCCTCTATTCCCCTTCTTGTTACCAGGTACCCTAGAAACTTACCAGATCCAACCCCAAACGCGTATTTTGATGCGTTGAGTCAGAGCCGATATGTTTTAAGTATGTTAAATACCTCTGCTAGGTCGGCAAGATGATTCTCTGGCTTCTTGATTTTTACGACCATGTCGTCGATGTAGATTTCCACTGTTTGGCCTATCTGGTGTTTGAACATTTTGGTTACCAGCCTTTGGTAGGTTGCTCCTGCGTTTTTTAGTCCAAAAGGCATCACCCTGTAACAGTACAGGCCTTTTGGGGTGATGAACGCCGTCTTCTCCTCGTCTGGGGGGTACATGGCTATCTGGTGATATCCCCTGTATGCGTCGAGGAAGCTCATCCTTCCATGTCCAGATGTAGCGTCCACCAGCTGGTCAATTTTTGGCAAAGGGAAGCTGTCTTTGGGACAGGCTTTATTTAGGCTTGTAAAATCTACGCAAACCCTCCATTTACCGTTTTTCTTCTTTACCACCACAGTGTTTGATAGCCATGTTGGATAATTGACTTCTCTGATGGCTCTGGCTTCTAGAAGTCTGTCAACTTCTTCCTCCACTGCTCCAATGTGTATCAACGTCGGTCTTCTAGCTCGCTGTATCACAGGTTTAGCCGACCTGTCGACGTTCAGTCTGTGACATGTGACCTCGGGGTCAATGCCTGGCATTTCATAAGGTGTCCAGGCAAACACTTCTATGTTTGTTCTCAAAAAGGCTTCCAGTTCTCTTTCTTCTTCCTCGGCTAAGCCTGAGCCAAGAAGAAAAAAGCGCTCCTCATCGCCCTCCTGGACGAGGATTCTCTTTAATGTTTCCTCACTCTTCTCGGCCGGCTCCTTACCGACATCATCCAGGACTTCCATGTCCTCATCTTCAATCTCTGCCTTGGCTGGTTCTTGAACATTGCAGGTAGTCTTCATTGCTGCCATGGAGCAATTTTTTGCCTGCAGTTGGTCTCCTCTGATTTCTTCAATCCCATGCTCTGTTGGGAAGAGCAGTAGTTGGTGCAATGTTAAGGGAACCGCCCCCATTGCATGCAACCACGGCCTGCCCATGATGATGTTGTATGGTGAGGGTGTATCAATCACGATAAACTCGGTCCTGATCTTTTTGGTGCCTGCTTGTACTTCCAAGTTTGTTGCACCCAGTGGCCACGTTGGCGTTCCATTGAAGCCGACCATCGGGCCATTTGATTGCTCCAGATCGTCGGGATGAAGGCCCAGCTCCTTTAACATCTAACGTACATGATGTCACAAGAGCTGCCTTGATCTATCAGGATGCGTTTTACTTGGCACTCCCCAACCTGGAGGGATACAACCAAGGCATCATTATGCGGGTGCTGGACCATCTCTAGGTCGGCCTCGGTGAAGGTTATCATCGGACCTTGGCAATCTTCCGGCCGAGGTCTTTTCAGTTCGACCTGGTTCACGTACTGCAAGTGTTTTACTCTTTGGGTTTCCCCCCGAATGTCATTTTCATTTACCTTGGAGTGAATCACATTTACTACCCGAGGTCTTTCTGCCCGGGGTTGCGGCGGTGGTAGGGCCGCTTCAGCCTGAGGCAATCTTGTCTGTTCTTCTCTTGTTTTGGTTTCATCAACAAGGTCTCTTAAGTGGCCCTACCTCACCAGATCTTCCAAGTGTGCTTTGAGTGCTCTGCAACCCTGTGTTGTATGTCCGTTTTCATTGTGATAAGAACAATGTCTGTCCGCGTTTCTTCCTATAAACTCCCCGGGTTCCCTTGCTGGTGTTCTGAAATAAGGCTGGCTCCGAATTTTTCCTAGGACCTTTTGAATTGGAATTCGGAACACGGTTGTTACTGCTTGTTTAGCCCTTAGCTCTACCTCGCTTCTTTGAATCCGTTGTTACTTGACGCTTCGCTCCTGTTTGACCTGCTTTGGTGCCGATGTATCTTCTTCGGCTCTGGCATACTTTTCGATCCTTGCCATGAGTTCCTCCATGTTCTTTGGCAATGTCTTTGCCAAAGATTTCCGTAGTGAACAATCTTCTTTCAGGCCGTTCTTGAAAGACACGACCGCTACCTCCTGGTTGCATTCAGGTATTCGGTTGAACACCTCGTAGTATCTTTTTGCATAGGCCCTAAGGCCTTCATCCTTACTGATCTTCAAAGCCATTAGAGCGTCCACCCTTAATGGCTGTAGCTTGTTCGTCACGAACCTGGCCACAAACATCTCGGCCAGGCCTTCCCACGTCCTTACGCTTCCCTTTGGTAATCTATGGAACCAATCTGATGCAATCTCCCCAAAGGACAAGGGGAATACTTTGCAGAGCAAAGACTCATTTCCACTGTATAACGCCATTGAGTTTAAAAATAGTCCAACATGGAAGTTAGGGTCTGACTTACCATCATAAATTTGAAACCTCGGCATGCTGAATCTTTTTGGTGCTTCGAATTTGTCCAGTTCTACCGAGAATGGTGTCCTCGGCTTGATGAATGAGTTTACCTCGGCTTCAGCGTTCTGTTCCCTCCTCTTGAGATAATTCCTCAAGTATTCTTTGCTCCTCCCCGGAGCTCGGCTATCTTTCGATTTGAGTCCTTTTGGCACACTACTCTCGGCCTCGTGGTGTGCCCGTTTTGATCTTTCTCCGTGGGTTGTGTCGAAGCAGAGAGCCTGCTTTTGTACATGCCGATATTCTCTGGGTTCCTGATCCGTTGTATGATACGTCCTCCGGGACTTCTCTTGTCTGGGTTCCTCTCGCCCGACCTCCCCGGAGGGCGGGTGAGTGTGCCTTTTGCTCGTGGAGCGTTGTGATGCTTCAGGAGTTATCTTCCTTCCTCCATTTTGAGTTTTAACTGCTGGGATTGGTGTATCCTGCAGTGGGTATGGCGACTGCATGACATTGTTTTGCATCATGAAGTTGATGACCGACTGCAGGTCTGCCAACTTGTTTGCCAGGTCCTTGACTTCCTCATCCCTTCGTATGCACCTGTCCCTCCATACCCGGAGGTTGTCTTCCTTGTAGTATCTGCCCTCCTGGACGACGTCTTTTCCTCCGTTCCCCTGGTCACGGGCTTTGTCGTTGTGGTTGTCTCCTTCGACGTCAAGGTCAATAGGCCTGCCACTCCCAGCTGGAGTGTTGCCCCCGACCTTCTCGTTTTGTGCGTTACTGGCCATCTATTCGTCTTACTTTCCCACAGACGGCGCCAAATTGTGTAAGTGATTTTCTGATCACACTGCCCACCTTAGTGATTCAACTGTAGAACATAGGCAGAATAGATGGCACAAATAATAACACAAAGAATTTAACGTGGTTCGGCAAAATTGCCTACGTCCACGGGAGCCCGAGGTAATTCACTATATTGAATAAGCAGTAAGAATTACAATTAACTCTCTGTAATTCTCTCTCTCACTTTGGTCTCTAAGCTTGTGATTATAAGTGTTACAATGAGCTTGTCGTCCCTCCGTCCCCCCTTTTCTTCTTCTCAACCTCTCCATATATACACTAGAATAGAGATGGAGAAGCCATCAACAATGAAATTTGCTGCCCATTCATTGTTCTGCGCTTTAGCGACTTTCGGACAAAAGCTTTTCATTACTTCACATGGCTTCTCGTGGCCTCATGGCCAACTCACATGGCCTCATGGCCAGCTAATTGGTGAGGTGTTGGCCTCAAGGCTTTCTTCACATGGCTGGACATCCATCTGACCAATATAATATTACCACATTATATAGGCAGGTATGGCCGATCTAACAGTTACCTCGGCTCAACTCTTCTGCGGGTAGCTCGGCCTTTGCATGTTAAGTCGAGGTAGGAGAAAGGAGAGGCCGTTATCCGCTTGTCCCGGATTAAGATATCTTCGGAAATAACCTCGGCAAATCTTAGATTACCTCAGCAAAACTTACCGCGACACGTGACACCTCGGTTGACACGTCGGCATCACCTTGCCACGTGTCGATACTCAGAAATATAACCCCACAAACAGTATTTTTAGACAATTGTTGTGCTAGCAACTTTTGCCTATCAATGAAAGCTGGCTAGTTGTAGAGAGTAAAAAATCAAAATGGGCAAAATGTCTATCCTGATGCAGAGTTGATTGGAGGAGAAGAAAACAGAGTTCACTAACAAAAATGCCTAACAATGTTGTTTAGCCTCTCCCCTTGGAGATATTTTTAGCCTCCGTTTGAGAAGTGAGTTGATTTTTTATCTTTTTAATTTTTTTGACTATTTTAACTTGGAGCTAAAAAGTTTAGTTTGGAAAGAATTTTTTGACTTTTTTGACTTTTTGGCTTTTTGGTGAGGTCTCATCTTGTTAAATGACCAAATTGCCCTTTTTATTTTTTTTTATTTTTTAATTTGGGTTTGGATTTGGCATATTTTCGTTTTTTTTTTTTTTTTTTTTTTTTTTTTTTTCAATTTTGGCTTTTTGCTGGAAAAAAAAAAAAATTGGTATTTTTTTTTTGGTATTTTTTTTTTTCAATTTTGGCTTTGTGCTTAAATTTTTTTTTTTTTTTTGGATTTGGCATATTTTGGTTATTTTTTTATTTTAATTTTTTTATGTTATCTTTCGATTTCGCGTATTTTGCTTTTTTTTTGGGAGGGGGTTTGGATTTGGCTTTTTTTTTGGGAGACTTATTTATAAGTCATTTTTCAGAACCTTATGCTAGGTTAAGTCCTGTGTAATTTCTTATAGAGTCTCAAGTCCTATTTTCATAAGAATATATTCCACAAGATCCTAATCTTTTTACCCCATTTTCACACCTTCCCAAAATGCCCACTCCCAATCACCGAATTGATATAAATCTGGTGCTGCTTCGCAAGCTTCTTCGTGAACAGTATCACCACAATCTTCCTTAGGCAGGCGGAGGCAATGCGGGCGGAAGAGGTGGAGATTCTCCGGCGTGGCATCGGAACAAATGCAGATAAGGGACGCCATTGGAGTCTGGAAGATGAGGAGGAGAGAGAGGAAGAAAAGGAGATTGAATGAACTTGATCCAACAATTCGTCTACTACTTTTAAAAGCACTTTGTGAAATTCGAGCAGATGTAATTATCCAACCTTCCTTTTTCTGGTCAACGTGCCCTTCTGATGGCTATGATGTCCAGAGGATTCTTTGATAGTTTCTTTTACTTTTCCAAAATTTATGTTGCTTACTTGGTACAGTTGAGAATGGGTTTCTTTTGTCTACAGCAAGATGATACAGTGTCTTATATTAATGATGCACCAAAAAATGGGACTGATAATTTAAAATTAATTTAAATTATAATTTTTATTAATTAATTTAGATTTCACATATATTATTGATAATTTTTTAAATTTTACAATTAATAATACAAAATAAAAATATATTAAGATTATATATTTATTTCAAAACAAACGGATTAAAAAAATAAAAACTTATTAAGTTTGCGAAACGTAACGTGACACATTACGTTACGTTTATGTAAATGTCACATTACGTTTATATAGGTGTCACGTTACGTTACGTTTATGTAGGTGTCACGTTACGTTCATATTGGTGTCACGTTACGTTACGTTTATATAGGTATCACGTTACGTTACATTTATGTAGACATGTCACGTTACGTTTATATAGGTGTCACGTTACGTTACATTTATGTAGATATGTCACGTTACGTTTATATAGGTGTCACGTTACGTTTATGTAGGTGTCACGTTACGTTACGTTTATGTAGATGTCACGTTACGTTTATGTAGATGTCACGTTACGTATAGGTGTCACGTTACGTTACGTTTATATCAATTTCCCTATATATGGTTTTATTATTAATTATGATATTAACAACTAATATTGATGGTAAATATGTCAAGAAACTTCTCATAGGACTTATGGGAACACAAGTTTTTTTGTGGGACCAAATGTAGCACAAGTCTCCCTAATAGGACTTCTAAATAATTTTCCCTTTTTTTTTTTTTTGTGTGTGTGTTTTTTTTTTTTGTATATTGGGTGTCGATCTGTCGACTTTTGCTTAATTTGTTTATTTTTTATTTTTTTTTATTTTGGGTTTGAATTTGTCATATTTTGGTTCTTCTTTTTTATTTTAATTTTTTTATGTTGGGGTTTCGATTTTGCCTTTTTTTGTTTTTTTACTTTTTTTTGGGGTTTTGCTTTGGCATTTTTTGCTTTATATTTTTTTGTTGACAATTTTTGTATGTTGGGTTTCCATCTCCCAAAATTTTCAAATCCAAATTTTTATTTTTTTTTTTTTAGTTTGGCTGATTCTGCATTAATTTTTTTTTTTGTTTGAATTTTTTTTATTTTGCGCTTGGATTTTTCGTATTTTGCTTAATTTTTTTTCCTGTTACTTTTTTTAATTTTGGGTTTGGATTTGGGGTATTGTGCTTAAATTTTTCAATTTTTATTTGGGAATTTATGTTTTTGTCTCTTTTTTTTTTTTTTTAAACTATAACTATTTTTTTTTTCTTGGATTTTTATGTTTAACTATGTCTTGTTTTTTTTAATTGGTATACAATAACTTTTTTTTAATATATTTATGTGTTTCATTTATTTGTAATTTATGTTACACATGACAATTTGTGTATTAGTTTTCTTTTTCATTTGTTTTTATTTGTTTCACCTTTTTTTGTTTTTCCAAAAGCAAAATTCGTATGGATTGTTGTTTTTTAAAGTTAGGCACGTCAGCAACTGGAATGTGTTACATTCCCGTGGAAACTCATACATATTGTACATGATAATATATTTGAATACAGTCTGTTCCACGTGTGTCATTATGTGACAACTATACGAAAATTATTTCGACTACTATATATTTCATAACATTCCGTTATTATGCATGTAACATAATTTGTTGCGTATGTGAAGGCGGACCAATGCCATATGGGGGTCCTCATCTCCAACTATTAAACCATCCTCGTCATGTTCAACTTCTGGTATGGCATTTATTATTGTCATAGCCTCTTCCTCGTCACAGATTGGCTGAACAGTTGTTGGGTTAACTGTGTTTCGCCGTATATAATTATGTAATGCCATTGACGCACTTACTAACTGAACTTGCACATTTGCAAAGTCATACCGAGGCATGTCTCGAATAAACCCCCATCGATTTTTCCAGGCACCGAAAGTGCGTTCCACCACACTGCGTAAGGACGAGCGCACTTTGTTAAATAATTCCCTTGGCGTGTTTGCCATTGCGTTCCGTGCAATACATCGGAATTCTTGTTGGTGGTAACGGTGGCCTTTGAATTGTGCTAAATAACCAATCTGATTTGGATAGGCAGAATTGACAAGATAATATTTTCCTGTAGACATGACAACAATGTATGACACCAAAACGAACATTCTGCGTCATTTTCATATAACGCTTTCTCAGGAAAAAAGCAATTGTTAATAAATCTAATAACAGGACCATGTGTTACCTTCGTCAGGATGTAGGAAGGGGACATTGTCATTTGTTAGTATCTCGTTATATATGCGACTATCATACATACTTCCTTCCCATCCGCAAGAAATGAATATGAAACACATGTCAAAATCGACAGCGGCCATTACATTTTGTGTGTGACAGTATTTCCTACCGAAATATGTTGCCGCATCTGGCCCCGTAACTAGGGCTGGGCATAGAGTCATCCAACCCGCACAAACCGCCCTACCCAACCCGAACCGCACGCGTGTAGACGGTTTCGCAAACATATTAGGGTAGGGTGCGGTTTGGATTTTATATAAATTTCGGGTTGCGGGCGGGTTGCGGGTTTGAACCGCACCCGCCCAACCCGCCCGCCCGCATTAATTAATTAATTAATTAATTAATTATTTTTTTTCAAACAAATCGAACCGTCCATCATCTCACTTGTCCTCATCTATACTATACCAAACAAAACAAAAAACCCTAAATCTAATCGTCTCCCTCACTCTCTCAGTCGTCTCTTTCTCTCTCTCTCACCGATCTCGTTCATCTCTGCTCTGCACCGATCTCATTCATCTCTGCTCTGCACCGATCATCATCAGATCAGTCGCCTCTCTCTCTCTCACCCTCTCGTTCATCTTTGCACCGATCACTCTCTCACTCTCTCGTTGTTCATCTCATCACACCGCCGAACTACACACAGGTAAACTCTCTCTCTCAATCTCTGTCTCTCTCTCTCTCTCGGCCCGATGGTTGTTATATATATATCAGATATCTCTCTGATCTAATCTGTCTCCCTCACTCTCTCATCTCATCAGATCAGTTTCATCTCTTTGGAAATAAATCTGATTTTTTTTTTTTGGACCAACAGATCTGATCTCACCTCTGTGTTTGTTTTGTTTGATCTTAGTTGTGTTGAATCTGTGTTGAATCTGTAATGTGTTGATCTTAGTTGTGAAATCTGAAATCTGTATGTTAATTTTATTAATTCTGAAATCTGAAATCTGAATTTGAATCTGAAATCTGAATTTGTTTTGTTTGATCTTAGTTGTTTTGGCCTCTGTTAATTCTGAAATCTGAATCTGAAATTTGTATGTTGATCTTAATTTTATTAAATCTGAAATCTGAATCTGTATGTTAATCTTAGTTGTTTTGTTTGATCTTAGGTTTTTTTTTTTTTTGATGCTTTATTATTTTTATTGATGCCTCATTGATTTGACTAGAATTAGTGCTGTTCTTCAGCTTTCGATAACTCTGGAAATGTATGAGACTATAAGTCGTCATCTTATCCACCCTTCTCGGAGACATTCCCCAACAGTTACTAAGGTATTCCTTCTGACTCAATGCTGTGATGCTTTCCATGGTTATAAACTAGTTATCACATAGCTTATTTTAATTTAAAATTTAAAGTTACTTTCTTGCTCAAAATTGCTAAGGTGTACTATTCCTTTTGCTTGGGCATTTGGTATAGTGTTGATTGCTTTGGCCTTTTTGTGCATGCTGAGTTTTCATGATGAACTTGGCATTCAGATATACTAAGAATTGATGAAATTGTGAGCACGGATATTTGAAACAGATGGGATGTTAGTGCAGCAAATCAGTAGAAGTAAATTGGGAATGTTTAAGTTTTTAAATACTTGACAGATGTGTTCTTCTAGTGAGCTTCCATGGTAGGGATAAAGTATAAACCACTTTTATCTTCTTGAAAATAACAGCATAAAAAGGGGGAAAAGATATACACATATATATATATATATATTGATATACTAATTTGTCGCTTAGGTTTCCATGTTTTGAATTATAATATCATGTGACAGTTTGTGTAGCTTTGTTAGCATTAGGGGATGATCTTATGGCTGTTAGTTGGTATCATTGTTGCTAAAGCTAAGATGCATTGTTGCTAAAGCTAAAAAAAGTTCAATCCGCAAACCGCCCGCAACCGCCCGCACATCCGTGAACCCTATCCGCACAAACCGCAAACCGCATTGCGGGCGGTTGCGGGTTGACTTTTCCCCAAACCGCATAGATGCGGGCGGGTCCAAACCAAACCGCAAACCGTCCCAAACCGAACCGCGGACACCCCTACCCGTAACCCATGCACTAACATGTGTTCCGTCTATTGCGCCAATGCAGTCCTGCAAACATGGATAAATTGTTTTGTTGCGTAAATTGGTAACAAGTGTTTCGTTTTGTCCAAGCGTCACGTGCAGTTAATAACAAAAACAAAATATATTATCTTGATTTATATGTCAATCGTGTTTTTCAGAAGTACCTTGAACGGTAGGTATTTCCGTCTAGACTGCATGTATGGATGTATACGATGCTGACTGTATGTGTGCCGGCAATGAACAACAGTGAACTTTTTCATGGAAGTTAATACGTTATGCACGTGCCTCGACACAGTCTCCCCGGAATGTTGGAACTATTCTTGGATTTCCCGATTTTGCTTCCCTTTCAACAAATGGATAAACATCGCAACGCTTTCTTCAACAGCTAAGCCATGTAGACGTTGCGGGACTTGTAACCCAAAATCATTTACTAATGTCTCACACAATGCGGCAAAAACTTCCTTCGGCATGCAAACATTTTCCTCAAATCGACCCATATGCCCCGCATATAGTTCGCATATCTATGTATTCCCGGTTAGTATAGAAGTGCGACACGGCGTTTTATTCATGTGTTTTTCGTACCATTCTGTCGCCCACTGGCATGCTTGTAGAAATGTGCAATTCTGTTCTTGTTGCACCTGGACCGCCATTTGATTAAGCATTTTCGTTATTTCATCATGGTTGCTTCCATTCCAAGGATTCATCGCGTCTTCGTTCATACGAAACCTACAAAAGTGGCAGCCTTTCAATCAGTCGGCACGTGATTCATTGACTTAAATTATATTGAAGTTTGCAATTAAAAAATGCCGACATTGTTTTTAATCAATGCAATGCCGTCACCAATGTCATTTGGAATGCATGCTCATATGAATTGCACAAAAAATTAAGATGTTCAACTTATGCTTTACAGGGGGGCCATGGTGGTAACAACCACAAAACTAGCCAGCAAACTACACTAACAAATGAACTTGCGACATATAGGCATTCAAAAGCGTGCAAGTAAAACGTAATTCCCTGTCTTAAACGTAGCCACACAAAATATTAAAACATAAACATCCCATTCATTTCCCAAAAACGAAGCACAACCATGCTTCCGGTCTGTCAACCCATGCACTTACCTAAAACTTGTTGCTATCCGTAGCTAGCAAGAAAAAACAAAAATGACATAATGAAAACATTCACACAGCACCATCCTGTTTTAGTACATTGCCAACAATACCATAAGTCAAAGTTTTAAAAAGGAAGACAAGGACATGCATCTTCAACACTCGTAACACCGCTACATCACATCCGGTGACCCCCAAACAGGTTTGCAAAAGGCGTCGACGCAGTACACTGGAGCTGCTTCTGCATAAGCCATCCAATGATGTGGTCGTCATCAGGTTGGCACATCATGACCTCCCGGTAATCGGCGTTATCCATAAGTGTGGAGGTGAAGTGGAATAACGGCGTACCAATCAGGGATGGAATACTGCTCAGTTTATGCATTCACTCGGAAATAGTGTAGAGCGATTCATTGCCTGTGAGGTGCCTAACCGTGACCTGCTGATTCTTCGAACGAACCACATCTGTCATTCTGTTCATGCTTTTCGCAATAACGGATGCACCACTTGTTGCCTTCTTCGACTTTGAAACACTTGTTGATGGCGTCTTTCTCCTTTTTGGCTTTTCAATCGGAACATGCTCGAGTGAAGAATCAGAATCCACGTCTTGTACTCCTGCAGGTATCGGATCAGCAAATGGTTGGGCGCCCAAACTACGCACTGAATCAGATGAGTCCTCATCAGCTTCAGGAAGGGTCTCTCCCGGGGTCCAATGGTGCCTCTCAGTAGCTGATGCCCCCATGAAAACCGTCTCCATCAAGTCACGGTGTTCCAAAGTTTTTTTCCTGAACTTCGCACACGCCTTGTTGATTTGCAGAAATATAGATATATAAAAGAGGCAGACGTTATATTTCATATAAATAAATTGTATTACAGTTAAATGAAGAAGTAAAAAATGTACTGGTAAATGACATATATGAAACTTGTTTGTACATGTACTTACTGATTCCATCTTGTCCCACCACTCGTCAAGTGCCTGAAACAAACCGGTGTCATAGTCAAAGCCTATCCCGGACACTCCCTTGCTTGAATCCATCAACTTTGTCTACGCTTGCCACTCTTTTTTCAAGCTCATGTACTTATTCTTCAACTGTTTCAGTCCATGTTTTTTTCCTGTTTTTTTCTCAAATTTCCTTGCCAACGACTTGTACCCTGCCTGGCTGAGGACTAAGAATGGGCAATTTCCTTTACTAATCTCATTTGCGATCAACTGGAGGAAAACTCGGACTGAGTTACTGTCCCATGAGGCCTTGTGGCTTAACTGATTTTGTGTCACTTCAAGACTGCTTGACTTGTCACTGACAATGCCTTTGCTTTTCGAGTGGTTACGCGGCGAAGTACGTGTAGAAGCCATTACTAATGTACGGTTACAAAAGATTACCATCACAAATTTGGTTGTTATATACACACGCATAAGCCATGACACATTAATAACAACAAACAGAGATATATGATGCTAAAGTTAAATTTGCATATACCCATTGAAAATTACTAACGTACGTAAACAGGTTCCATGGAAGTTAGTAGTGGACAAAAATATGATAGTTAGTATTACGGCTCCCATATGCGACAACATACTACCAACATACTACGAACATACTAACTACATACTAACAACATACTGACAACATACTAACGTCTTTGTACATAGTAAGAACATGGTAGCGGTGCTTACATACGGCACAACAAAATGACAACCACAATGCAGAGCACATACACAATGGTCTTAAGGACACGCAAGGATTGTTGAATGTCTATGACATCAGCCCGCAATTGCATGGCAATTTCATCTCCAGGTGACGCATAGCCATGGTTCTCTTGCCTTCGTTCTTCACACCAACCAATCCAACTGACACAGGGCTGATGAGTGAAAATTATGGAACTATTAGTTTCGTGGGTTGTTAATATTCATACAGCCATGACCAGTACAGAATGGGTCACTCACCACAGGGCGGGGACAGACAAAGTAGGGACGCCCTGGATTTTTGGTAGACCTGGAAATCTTAACAATACAGTGGCCATGTCCACAGGCACACATTCGTCGTGGCCATGTACTGGAAGTTGCAGTAGAGGTGAACGACGCCATGTTACGCTTTAAATTTCAATTAAATTACATGAATAAACGTGAACACATACCATATGGTATTCACAAATGAGAATTGAGCATTGAGTATTTTTCATTAATATATTAAAATTAGTAAATGTATTTTGAATATATTATGATAGTCCTGACTTCTTAAATCAAAATTTGTAATATATATTTTAATTCCATTTTTTATATCTTTGTAATATATTTTTAAAATATAATTATGTAAACCATATTTTGTAATATATTTGTAATATAATTTTTTAATATTTTCTAAAAAATTTGTTGTTAATATATATAGATAATATATCTACCTTCCTTTCCATTCAAAAGTTTGCAATAAATTTTTAAGTGAAATATGGTATTCACAAATGAGAATTGAGCATTGAGTATTTTTCATTAATATATTAAAATTAATAAATGTATTTTGTAATATATTTTGAATATATTTTTTTACTGGAATAAGTATTTGAAAACTTAATTTTTTAAATATTTTTGAAAATATTTTTGAGGAAATTTTCTTTAACATAATTTTAAACTATTTGTTTAATATATTTTTAATATATTTTGTATTAATTAAATTTTGTCATATAGGTTTAACAAAATTTTTACAGTCCTTACTTTTTAAATCAAAATTTGTAATATACATTTTAATTCTATTTTTGATATCTTTGTAATATATTTTTAAAATATAATTATGTAAACCATATTTTGTAATATATTTGTAATATAATTTTTATATATTTTCCAAAAAATTTGTTGTTAATATATATAGATAATATATCTACCTTCCTTCCCATTCAAAAGTTTGCAATATATTTTTAAGTGAAATATGTTATTCACAAATGAGAATTGAGCATTGAGTATTTTTCATTAATATATTAAAATTAGAAAATGTATTTTGTAATATATTTTGAATATATTTTTTTACTGGAATAAGTATTTGAAAACTAATTCTTTTTTATATTTTTGAAAATATGTTTGAGGAAATTTTCTTTAAGATAAATTTAAAATATTTGTTTAATATATTTTTGAACTGTTTTGTATTAATGCAATTTTGTCATATAGGTTTAACAAATTTTTTTCAGTCCTGACTTTTTAAATCAAAACTTGTAATATATATTTTAATCCAATTTTTAATATCGTTGTAATATATTTTTAAAATATAATTTTGTGAACCATATTTTCTAATATATTTGTAATAAAATTTTTATATATTTTCGAAAAAATTTAATGTTAATATATATAGATAATATATCTACCTTCCTTCCCAAATGAAGTTTGCAATATATTTTTTATGTAATTAATATATTGTTATGAAATGGGAATTGAGCAATTCGTATGAGTAAAAAATATATTCAAACTAATAAATCTATTTTGTAATATAATTTGAATATATTTTATATGATATTTTGAAAATATTTTTGCATATATTTTTTAATACTTATATTTTGTCATATATGTTTAATAAAATTTTGACACTCTTTAATCTATATTTGTAGTATATATTTTAATTTATTATTAATATCTTTGTAATATATTTGTTAATACAGCCAATTTTGTAATATATTTGTAATATAATTTGTATATATTTTCTAATTTGTAAATAAGAACAGATTCCTTCATTTGGAACAACGGTGCCTTCTGTTTATCATCAACAGATTTGATTTTCATAAATAAGAACATATTTTATCATAAGAACAAATATTATATATATATATATACATGTCGAACAGATTTTTTCGTAAGAACAGATCTATTTTATATATATATATGAAATATATACATATCGAACAGAAAACCAAACATAAGAACAGATTCCATGATAACCGAACAGAATCCATGATCACCGAACAAATTTTTAACATAACAACAGATCGCAAACCCAGAAAAATCACAGAGACAGATCGGTGCTCCAAATGTGTGTAACGTAAGCGTAATCAACCAAATCACGACCGTAAAGCAACAGATCGGTCATGGACCGTGTTCGTTATGAACCCATACTATGCAGATCGGAAGAAGAAAAATAGAAATCACATAGGCCATAAGGCATTACCTGCAGATCTGTTTGTGTTTGAGAGGGTATCTTCTTCTTCGCCGCTGCCGCCGTTCTTCTCTTCTTCAGATTGTCCCTTGGTGTGGCTTCTTCTTCTCTTCAGCTTTGAAAAAGGCTTTTGTGCTTTGGAGGAGGTCGAACAACTTCAAATTGAAGAGGCTTCTCAAGGCATTTTGGTAAACTCACATATTGCTTGTGTTTCAACGGACCCGTGAATGGAATTTTGTCGCGACGTGGCTGAAATAGCCTAATTTGTCGGACGTGGCTAAAATAGCTCAGCTTCTCATTCCCAAACGACACCTTAGTCTGATAAATTTTAGAGAGATTTAGTTAAAACTCTCTCATAATAAAATTTAATGCATTAAGAAGAAGTGGAAAAAGTTTTTTAAAAAAAAGTTTAGCATACACTACTATTATCAAAATATCTTTGGTGACTAATTCAATATTTTAAATTTTAAAATAATATTTTAAAATCCTCTCATCAAGCTCTGTCAAATAAGATCCAGATTGACTATGAAATTCTTTAGAATAAAAAAAATTATCGTCGAAATTGACATAAATAGTAAAATTTTACTCTCTTTCATAATAAAATCTGTACAACAAAAGAAATAACTTAATAACACATAATTCACCAGAAAAAAACTCAAGAACACACTACCAAAATAAAATTTTACTATCATTCTTGAATATGGCATCAGGGAAAAAAATAAAATAAAAAACATTTTCTTAACATAGTCAATTGACGAAGCTACTTTCGGTCCTGTTCGAAGAGTTGATTCGTAATCAATTGACCTGTTTTTTGCCTTCCGCTTTGTTGTGCTTCAATGAATTGTATTTAGTTTCGTAGAGAGTCAATATTTTGATTGAAGATTATTCTAGCAGAAGCAAGAAGGCTTCTCATGCAAACCGAGCCGATTTTCAATACTTTTTCATGAACTCACCATTGATTTATCGACTCTATTATATATTTTTCCTGCGAATGATATGAATTTGAATGAAGATGTTGAATAACTGGTTTCTCTGATTAGAAAATAGTGTTCGATAATGAAGACAATTTTAGATTCTTCTGATGATAATCTCATGAGTGAAGTATTAAAAATGCTTGAGGGTATTCCCAAATCGAAGCTTCCCAATGGACATCTCAAGTTTCGCCCAAATCGACACAATTCACTGGTTGGTCGATATGAACACCTTCGTCAAGAACTTCCTCTCTCTCAGTTATCTCTCTCTCTCTTTCTCACATATATGTGGAAGGGCAAGATTGTCCAAAAAGAAATTAAAAAAATTGTTTATGCATCTTCATTAAGTATGAACGGGAGCTTCTATATACACGCACCCTTTCCTTTCTATACAAATCCTTCTCAATACACACACTAAAAAAATAAATCCTAATATTTTTGACTCACTACACACACCTATCATTCCACATATACCCCTAATGTAAATCACACACACACACCCCCCCTCTCACACACACCCGTCTGTCACCCCTTTCACACACACACCCATCTCTCACACAAATCCACCGTTCCTCTCCAAAAGCTTCATCCATCCATCTATGCCATTGAAGTATTGGCATTGAAGGGCATTGAAGGGCATTGAAATCTTCACATTTTAGGTTAGTTTACACAGATTAGAATCTTCTCATTCCTATTTTATTTGTAATGTGGGTTAATTTTTACCATTTTCGAATTTTTCCGTCGTGGTTGCTGTGTTTCCTCATTCGGAACTGATTATCCGAAATTTTTGTTCTTATTCGGCCATCTACTTCCGAATTTTATGCTTCTATTCGGCACTATAGTTCCAAAAATATGTATTTGGTTCAGATTGCAACTTCCGAAAATAATGGTTTTGTTCGGTTTTCAACTTCCGAATGGTAGCTTTAATTTCGGACAACAACTTCTGAACATAATAGGTATTTTTGGTTCTCAACTTCCGAACAGGTTTTTTTTTCTTCTTCTTCTTCTTCTTCTTAATTAAAACACTTAATTATAACACTTAATTATAACACTCATTATAATTTAAAACATTTATTCTTTACACACACTCTCTGATTATAATTTAAAACACTTATTATTTACACACACACACTCATTACATACACTCTCATTAATTTTACACACACACACTCAATACACACACTTATAATTTAAAACACTCTCATTAATTTTACACACACTCTCTTTATTTACACATACTCTGTTTATTTACACACACACTTAGTATTTTTTGCAGATAATATGGATTCTGAATATCAACAACGTGTCCCACCTACTGCTTCAAATAGACAACGTCGTCAATTGGATGTAGACCATGAACGGGGACGAGGGCGTGGGCGAGGACGAGGTCAAGGTCGTAGTCGAGGTCGTGATCCAGTTGAGGTTGAATATGATATTCCAAGTGCCAGTCAAAGTGGGGGCCGAAGCCAAAGACGAGTTGAAGGTTATGATATACCTGACATTGCTATGGAGGATACCTCTTTACCTGATTCTCCTCATGTCCAAGAAGAGTACCTTACTCATGCTTTTCCAGGTGGACCGACTGATCCGTCAATACTGCAGAGTTTCAATAGTCATATGGCTGCAGCTATTTGGCACGAGGAGGTAAACATTCCTCAGTAAAACTGAAATTCATTTGTATATGAGTTTTTTTTTTTTTTTTTTTTTGTGTGTGTGTTGTATGGTAGTTTGTAATGAGATATCATTTGTGTTGTAGGAACGAGGGCCCCTAAAGTGTCATAATCACTCTTCCAAGATCCTTGCATGGCCGTGGTGGTTAGTAGAGAACAACACCAGATTCAAAAGCCATTATTGAGCAGTCTGGACTGTCACAGTTAGCTCGTTGCACTTATCGGTTCGTCAACAAGCTTCTAATCTCCAGTTTTGTTGAGAGATGGCAACCTGAGACGAACACATTTCACATGACAGTTCGTGAGATGACCTTGATCCTAGATGATGTTGGCACTATTCTTGGCATTCCCATTGTAGGCCGTCGATTGATACCAGATGTGACAGATCATCATGGAGTTACATTACTCGTTTATGGCTTGGGGATTGGTGAACGTGCAGCACATGAAGAGGTTTCTTCTGCTGGTGGCAATTCAATCAGGCTTATCAGGAGGGGATTCGCCATCCTTATCAACTTTACCAGGCTATCGAGAGTATCACACATGTTCTTGAAGGTCAGCACATTGACGAAGCTAGACCTAGTTCTGCTGGAGGTCGCTTTCCATCTTCGACATTGACATACAGTCGTAGGCCTAGGCGTAGGCATACAGCTGATTCGTGACATGTTATCTTGTTACATGTTATTTTGTTAGTTAATGAATATTTTTTGGTGTTTTTTGTAAGATGACATTGTTGTAATGGCAGTGTTTTTTGGTGTTTTTTGTAAGATGACATTATTTTTTGGTGTTTTTCTTATTTGAATGGAATGGCAACAATGGTATTGTAATGACATTTTATTATTAGAATGGAATGGTAACAATGGTCGTTGATTTTGTAAATGATACTTTCTTATTACAATGGAATGGTAACAATGGTCGATAACATTCAATCCACATTGCAAAACATAACACATCAACATCAAAAACACATCCATTAATTTCTTCCATAATTCTAACATTGTCAAATGCATACATGTGTCATGCGACATCATCAACATCAAAAGTCTCTTGAGTAGCTACATTATCATGAATAATGTCCTTGAAATGTTGAATGCGACGCACATATGCATCATCCCAGTCCACAGTGCAAGGGTGACGGTATTTTCTTCAATTAGTGGCAATAGGAGGAACTGGATGGCCTAGCTGCAACAAAACCTGCACCAAATATCAATTGACTTAGTGGTCATACCTCATAACTTCTTGTACATGCACAAACCCAATTGATAAGTTTCTGTTATACCTGGACGAAATAATTTCCGTTGACAAACCCAATGGCAATCTCACGTCTATCAAGTTGAGGTACTGGCACTGTTCTAAGAGGTAAAAAGGTGAGACATTGCTGTAAAGACAAGTGGTATAACACAAGATTGTAGCACGATGCAACAAGATGCCCCATGTCTGGCATAGTCATCCAATGTGAGTATCCAAAGATCTTTTTCAAAGTATGACAATATGCTTGTCAATTCTTCAAACCTTTCATAGGACCCATAAAGTGTAATGTATTCCTCTTTGTGTGTGCGGCTCACCCAATAGGTCACGCCTAACTCGAGCCCAATCATCTTCTCAGATGACCAATTGAAGCAACTATAGCCCGAAACCACAATTCCCATCTCAGAGCCACATCCTTGACAAACTTAATGTATGGTTTTAACCCAAATAGGAAAGCATCAACATATGCACCAGGTTTCACTGTTCTAGTAATGTATGCCTTCCCTTTCGGGTTCACCTTCTCATTTCCCTTAACAGGTCGCTTCTTCTTGGTTTGCAGAGTAGAAGCTAATGTAGTGATTTGAGTGTCCCTAGGTGAGAAGGAATCATGTCCAGATTGCACTAACTCAAATGTACACGGGTCACGACGAGTAGAAACATTGATCTTCTTATGATCCCGAGGACGTGTTTTGGGCTTTACCTCCGGCTCAACAAGAAAAGTGCTTCCCGGATATACAATCTCTTTCAACTTCTTCAAAAGCTCCAATCGCATAGTTCTATCACTTTCATTAAACTTGTTCACAAACTCTACTTCTGCATGACAAGTCACCTCGGTTTCCTCTTCTTTCTTGCATATGGAGATATGAAATTGCCTCCACTGTGAGTGTATGGTAGCAAGTGGTATAGGACGATCTTGTCTGATGTAGTCAGCAATCTCATAGGCGCAAGGTAAACCATGAGTGTGGCGAAGGACGCATCCACAAGCTTCAACATCAATACCAATGGAATTGGCTCTCTTACTCTCGACAAGCAAATACTCCAATGCAGAGATAGACACATTACCCCGTAGCTCCCTGAATTGAGAAGGTTTAAATTGATGTTGCACAACAGTTAGACTTTTCTCAAATGAAGCCTTGATATTAGTGTGTTGCAACTCAAGCAGACTGTGTATTTTCTCAAACGATGCCTGAAATGAGACTTGACATGAACCCAATTGTCTTTTAAGTTTTGCATGTGCACTTTCAGCCCTGTTCAATTCAATGAAAGTCAAGTTAAAACATCAAGTACATGGCACTTATTAATAACATATTGAAGAAAAGTAATCTTACCGGTTCGTTGTAACATTGCCACAATGCATACACATGTCTGTCCATGCCGCCACAAATTTGTCCTTGTAAGGAACCAACCAAGTATCCATGATGTATTTGACTGCATCAAGATAACTACTGAATTCCTTAAGTAATGATTTAAGACGCTCCTCGTATTGAATTTCAGAAGATGAATACACTACAGAGTTCCACTCATGGTTGAACTTCTCCCATTTTTGCTGTGTCTCAAACATTTTCTTGCATTTGGTCAACACATTCTTACTGATATGCCAACGACATAATAAATGTCTAGCACTCGGGAATATCTTCTCTATGGCATTCATCAAGGCTAGCTCTCTGTCAGTAACAATAACTGTTGGCACAACAAACCCATCCATGACATCACGCAATGTAGCTAACACCCACGCATAGTTATCGACCCTCTCATACTGTAAGTATGCGAAAGCTACAGAGAATGTCATTTCAGTTGATGTCACTCCCACAATTTCAAGAAGAGGAAGCCGATATCTGTTGGTTTTATATGTGCAATCCATAATTAATATACGTGGGAAAGACCGAAATAAGTCCAAACTAGTAGGATGTGCCCAAAACAAGTCTCATCACTATCGTGGACTCTTCAGACCGATGGCGCTCAATGTAATTATACTTGGCCAATTCACCCAATAAGTGTTGCATCTCTGATCTTCCAGCTCTCTGTACCACCCTGTTTCGATGGCGTACATTGTAAATGGTTTTAAGTGTGCTTACATTGAGGGCATCTCGCTGTTTCAAGATTACTAGGATTTCTTTTGGCCGAACCATGCTCTTTGACATATCCATTAACAATGCTTTCTCATCCTTGATAGCCTCCCCGCATATGAATGTCCCTCGAGGTGCTCCGCAGGTGGATGATTATGCAATCCACATACTACGGTCAATGTGCATTCATCGTGTATGGTAAACCTGTGGGCCCTCATATCAAAAGGACAACCATACTTCTTCGTACCGGTTATTCTTGATATATTGTTGCCATCATGTTTTAACTTCTTTGTTGCTCTATATTGGCCACTCCTCTCACAAGCAAGATACATCCTGGGTCTTTTTTTCCCTCCACCATAGTCTGATGTTTTGATTACAATGACCAAACCATTTCTCTTTCCAACTTCACGTACCCAGTTGAGCAATTCATCCTTACTTTTGAATACCTACAAAGTTAAATAAATATTATCAAACATCTACATTTGGTGAGCAATTCGAAACATAATCGTTATAATTTCGTAGACTGAACCTGTTCAGTTGTGAATTGAGTGGTGTAATCTAACACAAAATCCGCGCAAACCTGACTTCCTTGAGTTGACACATATTCCTGCATGTTTTGTATAACATTACAAATTTTTAATGGCATTATAATGATTAATTTGTAATTTGAAACTGTAAATTTGGTATGCAGTTTGCAAATTTGGAATATAAAATGGAAAAAAAAAAATTTACTTCATTCGGAAGTAGTTGTCTGAATTTTTTTAAAAATTTCGGAAGGTGATTGTTGTATAAGTTAACTTTGTTCGGACAACAACTTCCGAATTTAAATACTTTTTTCGGACAACAACTTCCGAAATTTATTATTTTGTTCGGACATCAACTTCCGAAAGTACATAATTATTTCGGTAGTATACTTCCGAACCAAAGAATACATTTCGGCTCTGGTTATCCGAACGACGCCGGGAAAATAATAATAATAATAATAAACTCACATTTCCTTCGCTCTGCTTCACATGAACACTTATTTGCTGATTTTCAGAAGGCAAATCCTCCATCACAATGATGTTTTCCCTACATAAATGCCAAAGCCCTTTGTAAAAAATGAAAACCCTACAGAAATGCCAAAGCCATTTTCAAAGAAGCATGCCAAACTAGTGGCTTACACACACGATGCAACAATGTGAACTCTGAGGTGTGTGTGCATTGAAATGTTTTCAATTAACAATGGTGTCTAAAATGGTAATTTCACTTAGGGATAAAATTGTAATAAAATTAAATATCATTAAGTGTGTGTATTGAGGGGAAAGGGTGTGTGTATATAGAAGCTCCCAGCATGAACCTCTAGGTGAGGTAGTTTATGAAGGAAAAAATTATGGATTGTCCTTTTTGCTAAAGAAGGGCCCAATGGATGAGTTTTTGCCAATTTTCCCATAATTATAATGTTAGCATGGTTAAAAAAATCATTATTAACTTACAAAAACCATATCATTTCATTTAAATTTCCCATAATTATAGTGTTAGCATGGTAAAAAAAAAAATCATTATTAACTTACAAAAACCATATCATTTCATTTAAATTTCCCATAATTATAGTGTTAGCATGATAAAAAAAATCATTATTAACTTACAAAAGCCATATCATTTCATTTAAAAATATTTCAAAGTCATAACTTAAATTTCTAAAACTCATAACGAAATGTCATAACTAACCCTACCATTATTCATACTAAAGAATAACTAACCAACACTAACCAATCACTATGGGCCATAATGTAAAACCATAAACATCATAATAATACTATATAGGCTCATAATAAAATCTCTGTAACACTTTAATAAGGCTTTGTTTGGGAGGTAATTTTTTGATTATTTTAATTTGGGATTGAAAATTTTATTTCAGTTGATTTTTTTGACTTTTATTAAAGAAAAAATGAAATTGTTATGATTTGAATGTGACATTTTATTTTATTAATTTTTTAATCTATTTTATCTTTTTATGATTAATTTAACAAAAAAAATTTAAAAAAATCACTTAGGTGCCGTTTGGTAACACTTACGCTTCGCCAGTTTATATTTACAAAAATTTAAAAAACTCAAATAAAAACTTGTTTGGTAAATTTTTGATTTATAAATCAATAGTCTCAGTTTATAAATTTGGCCAAAAAATGTAAACTCAAAAAATGAGTTTACATTTTGAGTTTTTAGTATTTTTTTTTTACCACCCAACACTAGCCACCACCCGCCACCATTTTCCACCACCGCCTTCCCAAGACCACCACCCACCCCCACCACCACCACCACCACCACCACCCACCTACCACCACCACCCATCACCACCCACCTGCCACCCACCACCCACCCACGCGCCACCACCACCACCACCATTGGCTATCCACTACCCACCTACCACTGCCATCCACCACTCGCCACCACCACCACCCACTTGCTACCACCCACCACCCGCCACCGTCACCCATCCACCTACCTGCCACCACCACTCACTATCCACCTGCCACCACCATCCACCACCTGCCACCACCACCATCACCCGCCACCCACCCGCCACTTACTTGCCACCACCACCCACCACCTACCATCCATCACCAACACCACCACCACCCACTCGCTACCACCCACTACTCGTCACCATCACCCACCTAACCACCACCACCACCCGCCATCCACTACCCACCTGCCACCACCACCCACCACCACCCACCACCACCACCCACTCGCTACTGCCCACCACCCGCCACCGTCACCCACCCACCATCACCACCCGCCACCACCCGCCATCCGCTACCCACCTACCACCACCACCCGCCACCACCACCCACTTGCTACCACCTCATCACCCGCCACCGTCACCCACCCACTTACCACCACCACCACCACACTCGCTACCATTTTCTACCACCGTCTTCTGCCATCATCACCCGCCATCATTTTCTACCACCAACTTCCGCCGCCACCACTCGTCTCCACCCACCACCCGCTACCACTTGCCATTTTTTACTTTTTTTAATATTTTTAAATTTTTTTAAACTTTTTGTCTAAACCAAACGCATTTGTAGTTTATGTTTTTCTAAAAATAAACAAAAATCAGTTTATAAAATTTTTGTAAATATAAACTGAAAACGTAAACGTTACCAAACAGGTCCCTAGTAATTAATTCGACAATCAACTTAAGTGCTTTTTTTGATCAAAAAAATTTATGTACTTTTTGGTTGATCCAAGCAACTTCCATGCATAAAAAGTTTCGTAGACAATCGAATGTTACGCCAGTTGGAAAAATTATTTGGTGATTTGTATAATTATTTTTAAAAAGTCAGTATAAAAGTAATGGATCTTAACATTTAAATTGATAAAATTTAAATTAAAATATCAAGAACATCTCTAATGTTAATAGATATTTTATTTATCCAAATATTACTATAAAGTATATATATTTTATTTACCTTATTAATTTTTTCATATTTATGTTCCAATCATACTTTTTATTTTAACTATTTATTTAAATATTATTAATTTTATAGAATGCTACATCATGAATAAAGATGGAGAGAAATGATCCTAAAGAATAAATATATTTTGCCTAATTTATGAAAGCTACCTACGTATAATTAATGAATGTAAGTTAAAATCGAAAAAAGTAACTTATACTAAAAATTTTGATTAACAAATATTATATAGCTAATAAATTGGAGATGCTCTAATGACTCTAAAATCTACATATAAATTTTCAGGTTGTTGGGAATTTTTTTTTTGCAAAGAACATTCTTTGTCTGTGTTCTATTTGACTTGTACTCTTCTTCTGTTTCTCTGAATTTCCATGGAATCAAAAAAGAAGACAAAAAGGCTAAGGTGATAAACAAATTCAAAATGTCTGAAGATAGCTTTTTGACTAAAAAAAGCGTTTAGAAAGTTTTAAAAAAAAATTAAAAAATCAAAAGTTAATAAAAAAATCAAATTATACATACTAGTTGAGAGGGTAATTTATATAAGATTTGGGCCGAGCTGGGCCATGAGCCGTTATGGGCCAACAGTACGAAGGGCTGAGTAAAGAGGTGTAAAGTTTCTCCGGTTTGTAAGAGGTGTAAAGTTATTCCGGTCCGCAAGAGGTGTAAAGTTACTCCGGTCTGTAAGAGGTGTAAAATTACTCCGGTCCGCGAGAGGTGTAAAATTACTCCGGTCCCAGAGAGCTTGCGACAAGTTCAGTCGTCACACAAAGTTATCCCGGTCGGAACCGGAGTATTGGTTATACCGGTCAAGACATACCATGGTTAGCATTGAGAGAGCCGAGGTAAGAGCAGTAAATAGAAGAGCCGAGCTAAATTTTTTAAAAAAGTTTTAAAAAAATTAAAAAATCAAAAATTAATAAAAAAATCAAATTATACATACTAGTCATTGATGCTTTCCTATACAATTTAAAAAAGGATTTTTAATATATATTTTTTATCTCGTGAAAAGTTTAAAAATATTAAAAACTAAATTTCCAAGCCAAAGTATCTCACTGTTGACTTTAACAAAGAATGAAAGAAAAATCATTCAGCATGTTTGCTTTCACTGTTCAGCATTCACTTTTTAAAAAATTAGTTTCGTTTGGTGAATCTTTCAAAATATAATTTTATATTTATTTTTGAGTATGATGTTTATTTAGTATTTTGAAAAATTAGTTTCACACTCACTTTTAAAAACTCTTTCTAAAGTAAGAAAATTTGAGCTAACCAATCGTCCCACCGAACGTCCTACCGAACGTCCCACAGGTCGTTTGGCTAGTTAACCAGAACAGTTTTTTTTTTTTTTTTTTTTTTTGCACCTGTTATTTTTATTTTACAAAAAAAATATTTGTGAATTTTTATTTTTTATTTTTTATGAGTTTTGAATAGAATTTTGGGTTGTGTATTTGGTTATGAGTTGTAAGTTTTTGTATCAAATATTATATATCACATCACTCAATTCAAACTCAATTTAAAACTCTTTTCAAAACTCATAACCAAATAAATTTTCTACACTCAAATCATAATTCCAAAACTCACAAATTCAAAATACAACTCTATTCTCAAATCATAATTTTAAAACTCTATCAAACACTACATTAAGTTTTCATTGAATTTTTTTAGCATTTTAAGTAATTTTTTTAATTTTTAGATACACCTAACATAAATACACTTAAAGAGTATAATATTTGTAAAAAAAAAAAACTTTAAAAAAATCATTAAATACCAAAAATATAAAAAATAATAATAAAAAATTGAAAACTTAATACAATTTTGTATTATTGTGTATTTATCGTTTTTTAAAATATTTTTTAGGAAATTTTTTTTAAGGTCCCTAATAATAGCAATTTAAAGGATAGGTGTCACGACCCAAACCCGGCCCTATGGGTTTAACGCCGTAACCGGCCAGTAATCCGAGATTACCAAAGGCCTGTGTAACAGTAATACAATAAAACAGAGTAGAGGGTCTGGCGGAAGCCAATACAGTAAATAAACAATGTCCAATGAGCTGTGATAGTCTGTATGCAAAAAGATTTTCCATACCTATGCATGTTAACAGTCGGTACAGAACAGTATGTACAATATTTACAAACACTCAATATAGGGACTTAATCCCTACTCAACAGTGCAGTAAACATTTAGTCTATACATTCGATTCAATTATTACAAAACAGTAAGACAGTACAGTAGGGGAAATACTAAAACACCCCTAAGCCTTGGCAAGGTAGGCTCGGAACCTCACAAAGGAGGCACATAGGCCGGCTTGACAAAATCAAGTAACCACGACGCTTCTAGTCATGTGCGGTGCTCGACACCTACATATATATATGAGCAGTGAGTTAAAGCCCAGTGAATAATATAATGCGTAAAGGGGTTAAGAATAAATGTCCTTTCAGTATTAAAACCAGTCATTTCAGTCAGTTTATCAGTCATTCAGTTTGTGGCTCATATTTCAGGCCATAACAGTCATTCAGTTAAAATAGTGATATGTGGTACATCCCTTGGCGTAACAGTACAGTAAACGGTAGGTCTTAAAAAACCGGGTTTTAACAGACCAAACAGTAAATGATGGCCATCAAGAGCGATCTGATAAGATGGCGATAGATGCCAATTCAGAGAACAAAGACAAGATTTGTGGATTCAAGAGGTGGCTCCTACTGTAGCACTTAGTTCCGTAGATTCTAGAGGTGGCTCCCAGTGTAGCACTTTGCTCCTTATCAGTAATACCGGGATTCAAGAGGTGGCTCCCACTGTAGCACTTAGCTCCGTAGATTCTAGAGGTGGCTCCCAGTGTAGCACTTTGCTCCATATCGGTAATACCGAGTGGCCATCACAACAGTAAACAGTAGTGGTTCCAAACTTGGGAACCGACAGAGATCTCTCTGTCACAGTATGTGGATTCAAGAGGTGGCTCCCACTGTAGCACTTAGCTCCGTAGATTCTAGAGGTGGCTCCCAGTGTAGCACTTTGCTCCAAATCAGTAAACAGTAGGTGCCAAGGATGCCCTAGTACAGTTCAGAATATAACTCATACGTTCATTTAGTATACAGTATCAGTTCAGTGGACAGTTCAATTCAGTAAGCAGTGTCAATTCAGTAAACAGTTCAGTTCAGTTCAGTAAACAGTTCGATAAAATAGACAGCTCAATAAGGTAAGCAGTTCAATAAAGTAAACAGTTCAGAAGATAATCATTTTTGGACATATCTTTACACAGTTGTTACTCACAGAGTTCTGGGCTACAGTATGCTAGAGCGTCTCCTCGGTAAGCCAACCCTACACAAGATATCTGATGAACACACACTAAGCTATACAGTTGGGGGAAGATCAATAACTTACCCTAATTTGCCTCGGTGTGTTCTACATCTATATCCTCATTAAGATGTCTTAAACTAGGCCTAAGAATGCCTAGAATGAGATGAGGATGCAAAGATGCACTTGGAAAGCATTTTTCAAAAGTTGCTGAAAACAGGGGTCTCGCTCGAGCGAGCCCTCCTTCGCTCGAGCGAGCTTCTAAAATCAAAGGCTTCGCTCGAGCGAGAAATCCTTCGCTTGAGCGGTCTGATGAAACAGTAAAAGTACTGGATGCTCAAATTTTATGCTCGAGCCACCATCCTTCGCTCGAGTATGGCTCAGAGTAAACATTGGTCGCTCGAGCGAGGAATCCTTCGCTCGAGCGAAGAAGCCAAATCTGGAATTTCCAGATTTGCCTCCCAAGCTCAAACCAAGCATTCTTTCACTCAAAACTCGACCTCTTGGGCCCAAATTCTGGGAAACACACCCAAATTCAATATACAATAAGTTTCAAAGCTCAATTTGTGACTTCAAGGCCCAAGGGTGAGTCAATTAAAACCATTCTTCAAACCCATTTTCAAGAACAATTTCCAAACATGTCTTGCAAGGAATCTAAACCAAATCAAAACATCAAAATTTGTTCAAATAAACTCCTTTCTTTCAAAACAAGATGGAAGCATGGATTTAAACATGATTATGAACATGCATGTGGCATTTGACCATGAAATCAACTCCAAACTCACTAAATTCAACATGCATGCAACAATTAGGCTTCAATCTAACATGATAAACTTAAAACATGACTTAACTCATTAATTTAGCATGAAACACGCAAGATGAAGCTTAAAGACATAATCAAGAGAATAAAATTCATACCTAAGTCTTCAATCACTTGTCTAGAGATTCAATTTAGCAATCTATGTTACAAACCCTTCAATTCCCAAGCAATTTACAAGATGACTTCAATTTTCTCTTAACTCACCATCTCTCTAACTTCTTGGTCGATTTTGAGGCAAGGAATGAGCTGAGCAATTGTTGATTCTAAGTGTTGCTCAAGTCTCTAAGTGTGTGAGATAGTGGCCACTAGGTGGCAATTCCGTAATTAAGGCGACAATGTAAGTTTACCAATATTTAATCTAATTTAATCATACCTAATCACATTTTAGATAATTTTACCATAAAATCAGATAAATTCTACTGATCATGAAACACTAAACGGTTTCTAATTCGGCCGCCGATAAGACCTTCGATTAGCAGTTTAAGCATAAACTGCGAACAGACAAATCACATAATCAAACAGATAGAATATGCAATTCAATAGGTATATTCGATCAATTCAGTTTCAACTTTGGTCAATCCAAGATTTTAATCAGTTCAATAATCAGTCATGTTCATCTCGATGCGGAAATCGAGGAAATCGAATCGATGGCGAGGTTGTTACAATAGGGGACATCAAAAAAAGGGATGATGTATCAGGTCCCTCAACTGGAACACGCACATTTTTAATTCTTTCTTGGACCAAAATACCATTCACAAATTAACTGAGAACACTCCACTAGATTCCGACGACTCAGTTCCATTTCAAAAATCCAACTATCTTCACGAGCAAGAGAACAGGAGAATTAGGATTTCACAATCATCTTCACTATCGATATTACGGTTTCATTATCTTCTGCCAAAATATTTTCCCTTCTTTCCTCACAAATTTCTCTAACCTGTTTTCACTATTCATCGTCATCTTAGTTCATCTTCATCTCATTGCATCTTCATCTCAGGACATATCGGTTCGTAATTAGGGTTTCATCATCACTCTAGTAAGTTTTCTACAATCCAACGAGTTTTTCTCTAGAAACACAGTTAATTGCATATTATTTATTAGGGTTTCAATTTCGTAATAAAAAGCTACATAAATTTGAAATATGTTATTTTTCTAAGTTTTGAACTTAATCTTGAAGATGTTTGTGTGATTTTGTCTGTAAATTTCTCTATTATTTGAATTTTTCTGGTATTGGCTTGATCTATGTTTCTTCTTTGAATTTTCTCTGACATGTTTATTCCTCTATTTTCTTTGGCATGGTTAATTTCTCTGTATTTCTCTGTTTAATTTTCAAATACAATTCATTCAAATTTCTCTGCTATATAAATTTCTCTGGCTTGCTATGTTTAATTTTCTCAGGCATGTATCATTTTCATTTTTTGTGCTTGTTAGATTTATATTTCTTTTTTGAATTTTCTCTAGCTATATTTTACATCTATATGTAATTTTACTCTCTTGTCTGTGTCTATGTTTTTCTGACATTTATAATTTTCTCTGGCCACATCACTTTTCTCCCTTATGTGTGTCTGTCATGTTTAATTTTCTCTGGTTGTATGTAAATTTCTCTGGCATTTTAATATTATGGAATGAAAATTTTTTCTGGAATGTGTTTGAATTTTCTTTGGCTATATTTTACATCTATATGTAATATTACTCTCTTTTCTGTGTCTAAGTTTCTTTGGCATTTATAATTTTCTCTAGCCATATCACTTTTCTCCCTTGTGTGTCTCTGTCATGTTTAAATTTCTCTAGTTGTGTATATAAATTTCTCTGGCATTTTAATATTATGGAATGGAAATTTTCTTTGGAATGTGTTTGAATTTTCTCTGATATTTTCATTTTCTGTGGTTACTAGATTTATGTTTCTTTCTTGAATTTTCTCTAATTATATTTTACATATATATGTAATTTTTATCAATCTTTTAAAAATTTTCTATCATGTTTATGTTGCTTTATTTATTTTCTCTGAGAATGGAAATTATCTGTGGCAGCATGTATTCCACACGAAAACACTTAGTATTCTCTTGTCTATGTCTAAGTTTCTCTGGAATTTATAATTTTTTCTGGCCATATTACTTTTATCCCTTGTTGATTTCTCTAGCACGTTTATGTTGTTTTTTTTATTTTTTCTGGGAATGGAAATTTTTTGTGGCTAGATGTATTCCACAGGAAAATAATTAGTACTCTGACATTTAATTTTCAGTGTATAATTTTCTTTGACCATCTTAGTTTTCTACTTTATGTGTAATTTTCTCTGACATGTTCAATTTTCTGTAGTATGTTTAATTTTCTCTGGGATTTAATGTTGATATCTTTATGTTTTCATTGTCTAGAAATGGCGAAATGCAAAAGCAGCAAAACACCAGAAACACCACAAAAGAAACAGAAACTCTTTGAGTCTTCTTATGATCTTAGATCAAAAAGTAGCAAAACACCATAAACTCTTTGCCAAAAAACACAAGTCCAAGGTAATGAAGCAACAAGCATCAAGATAAATACCTCAACTTCAAAAGACTCAAGCTCAAGGGAAAAAAAACCCGTTAAACTCCAAAGAAAGAGAGCTCATTACAACATCCAATACCGATCCAACCTCTCATCTATTGTCTCATTTTTTCAAACCCTTAAATTCAATTCAAACCAACTTAAAGAGCTTCAAAAGACTCCATTCCAAGCTCTAACCACTGGAAGGATAGATCCAAGGAAGTCTAGGAAATCTGATGATGAAGTAGTTGCAATAATCCAACGTTAAAATGGAAAAACAAAAGCATTCACAGTTGGTAAAAAGAACTTAATCTTTACAACCAATGGCATGACCTTTATTTTTGGTTTGCAAGGTGGTAAAGAAGCCGTGTCATTAAGATACTCAAAAAAGCCAAAGATTGCATTCCTAAGGTGAAGATTCCCAAAGGACACAAGGCTCACTGGTCTTGTTCTTAAGAATGTCTTGGTCAAAGCAAGGAAAGGCAAGCAACCAACTAACTTCAAAAATGTAGCAATTATTGTTACCTTGTACTTGTGTCTCACCTTATTTTTTACAACAAGTGAAAATTCAATAGGGTGGGTTTTTATTAAGTATGTGAAACCTCTTGAATCAATGAAGCAGTATGATTAGCCAAAAGCAATCATAGCAACATTGATCGATTTTATAACAGCATTGCACAAAACTCTAGAAAAAGTTACGAGGTATGTCATTGCATTGCTGGTAAGTAGAATTTTCATTTAAATTTACAGTTATGATACTTACAAATTTGTGTGTTTAGAAAAATTTAATTACTTCAATTTCCATCACAGTGTTGGCTATGTGAACATGTGAATATCATTAACTGGGAACCTGCAAAGCTTGACCAAACTGTTGCAGAAAACACCAGCCCACTCTCTTGCACCTCGACAGGTTAGATTTCTATCGCCACTGCATTCTTAGTGAAATTTCAAAATTTCTCTAACTGCTGGTTTGTTTCCCTCATTCTGTTTTGATTGATTGAGATCAATTTTCTCTGCGATGCAATATCTTATATGAAATAACTTATGTGCCTTGACTGATTGACATCAATTTTCTCTAAAGTTTCAATTTATGTTGCTTCTTTGATTACCACTAGTTTATTTCTGTCCTTGTAATGAATTTTCTATGGAATCCAAATTTCTCTAACCACAATTGTAACACATTAACTTATATACCTTAATGGATTTTCTCTGATATCTAAGTTATGTTGTTTGTTTCATAATTTTCTCTAGCCCATAAAATTATTTATCCTTGTGTGTAATTTTATCTGGCCCATAACTTATGTGCCTTGACTGATTGAGATCAATTTTTTTTTTGAAATTTCAATTTATGTTGTTTTTTTGATTAACATTGTTTATTTTTTCCCTTGTAATGAATTTTCTCTGGAATCCAAATTTCTCTAACCACAATTATAGTGACATTAACTTATCTGCATTGATTGATTTTCTCTGATATCTAAATAATGTTGCTTGTTTCATAATTTTTTCTGACCTATAAAATTATCTCTCCTTGTGTATAATTTTCTCTAGCCTATACAATTTTCTCTAAAGTTTGTTTCTCATTAGTATGATTTAGATGAATTTTATCTACCTTAGTTGAATTTTTCTCTTAGTGAATTTTTAACATTTTCTAATAAAAGAGCCTCCTGTTACAGATAGATAACAAGGAGCTAGTTGAAAACCCATCAGAGGAGTTTTGTCTTGGTAAAAAGAAGAATAAAGAATCAAAAAGGCATTGGTCAAATTCAATGAGACATTAGAATTCATCTGAAGAAGAAAGAGGGAATGAAGAAAGAGAAGGCAACACAGAAGAACAAAAAACAAGCAATGGAGATGAAGATCAAGCAAGCAGTGCAGAAGCAAAAGCTAGAGAATAAAATGAAGAAGCAAAAGACAAAGAAGAAAATGAACAGAAAGAAGAAGAAGACAATGAAGAAGAAGATGAAGGCACTGAATCTAAAGAGGAAGAAGAAAACAATGAGGAAAGATATGAAGAAAAATATAATGAGCCGATAGATCAACATCATGATAGCATTTGTGGCTCAACAATGCATCAGCCTCAAGAATCTAAGGAATCAAAGGATGCTTAAATTGCTAATCTACATCAAAGACTAAGACACTTTCTAAATCCAAAATAGAAGAAGAGAAAAATTAGAATGAATTACTTATAGAAAAGGACATTGCAATAAGAACCTTGACATCATATAACTCGGAACTTCAAGGAAGAAACAGCACAAATCAAATGAATCTAAGGATATTGGAGGGTCAAAAAGAAGATGATACAAAAACAATTCAACAGTTGAGGTATTCAATTTCAGAGCTTAAAATTGAAAATGCAAGATTGCATGAATAAATTCAAGAACTATTCGTCCAACTAGCAACACAACCTTACTGAACACCAACACAAGTTCAACCCCAAGGTCAATGAAAATCTTGAGCCACAAAAAGTTATGTTCTTATGTCAACATAACTCAGAGAAATTTCTATTTATTACAATTTTCTCTGTCAATGATAATTTTCTCTGAAAGTTAAATTTCTCTAACCAGTTTGATTTATGTTGCTTATTTGATTTTTTCTGTCTATTTGCTTGTTTGATTTTTGGGACTTGTTTGATTTTCACTGTGTATAGTTGGAATAGAAATGGAACAACAACCAACAACCCAGCAAGAACAAGTAGCACACAAATAACAATCAAAACAAAAGATAAAAGTCTATGGTAACTAGAAAATATTGAATCAAATAAATTTACATATTGAAATATGATCTGTTACTTCAGAGAAATTTAACTTTTACTGATATTTTCACTGTCTACAGTGAAAAAAGATCCTACATCAATGATAAAGAATTTAAAGGCAAAAGAAAGGAAAGAAAAGTAGCAAGATCAAGAATTTCAATATCCCAAAGTTGTGAAGGTGACTAAAGGTTTAAAGTAAGCTTCAAAGCAAACAGAGCAAACTCCCAAAGACAAAGAAGTACTTGATGTCAATGAATATGTCTTACCTCAACCAACAAGCATCAGAAAATATTGGGTTTTTCCCACAAACTCTACCGGTTGCAAAATTGGTAAAAGAACATATAAAAGACATCTTGCAGTACATATCAAATGTGTCTAGACTCGAGTAAGTACAACAAATAAAATAGAAGATAACAAACAATAATTTACTAACTCATATTGCATTATGTCACGACCCAAACCCATCCCTATGGATTTAGCGTCGTAACTGGCCAGTAATCCTTGGATTACCAAAGGCCTTTGAACAGGATAACATAAGATAGAGGCTGCAGAAGCAAATATACAAAATTAAGATAGTCCATAGAGCTGTGCAAACATACATGTGTTAGGGAAAATATGGGATTCCCCACAAGTAAATCAATCAATGGGAATAAAAACTAATGCGGAAAAATTAAATCAAAAGCAACACAAAAATTTTTACGTGGTTCCCTCAATGCGAGGTACATCCACGGGATCGAAATCTGATTCCACTATCAACCAAATAAGTTCCAAACAATTATAAATGAGACACTAATGGTCTCACAACACCACCTTTAGGTGCATTCCAAATAATCACAAATAAACAAGAGGAAAAACCTCACCAAATAGATGAACCAAAATCTTCAGAACCAGAGTTGTAGAAGACCCAAAATAATAACCCAAATCAACACCGACTACACGCCGAAGTCGTCAAAGCCTTTAAACAGTGCTTGAAAACAACCCACTGAATTGAATTAATATCAAACAAATTGTTGCTACACAAAGCAAAGTGGACCAAATTGATTACCAAGTGCAATCTCACTGAATCAATTACTTGCTGCTACTACCCATGGCACACATAAACAATATTTATATATATTGTTGAATCTTGGGCTTTTTAACAAAACCCTAGTTGTATCCAAATTGAATTGGGTCTCCAAAAAATTAGATATAATATATAAAAATATATTATAACTAAACCAAACCAAATTAAAACTCTTTTAATAAACCATTTGTCACGACCCAAATCCGCCCCTATGGGTTTAGCACCATAACCGGCCAGTAATCCGTGATTACCGAAGGTCTGCTTAACAGTAAGACAGTATTACAGAATATAGGGGCATGGCGGAAGCCAAAACAGTAATTAAACAATGTCCAATAAGCTGTGACAGTCTGTATACAAAAAGACTTTTCATAACATATATACTATCAGTACCAAAACAGTATGTACAGTATTTACAATCATCCAGGTCAAGGACTTAATCCCTATTAAGACAAGATAAAGATGCTATCACGATCGTCTGATACAAAACAGATACAGAGACAGATGGGGGAAACTAAAACACCCCAAAGCCGTAGCTTGAACGGGCTCAGAACCTCACAGTGAGGTATAGTGGTTGGCTTGACAAAAGGGAGTCTAACCCACGCTCCTAGCTCCAGTCTGGTGCCTGGACACCGACATATATATATATATATATAAACAGTGAGCTAAAGCCCAGTGAATAACATAATGCGTAAAGAGGTTAAGAATGAACGTCCTTTCAGTATTGAAAATAGTCAATTGATTCAGTATATCAGTCATAACAGTCATATGTGGTACATCCATTAGCGTATCAAGATAAGATGAATGAGGTCTTGAAAGACCGAGCAGTCAATGATGGCCATCATAACAGTAAACAGAAGTTCCAAGATAGGAACTAACAGAAATCTCTATAAAGATGGCGATAGAATAAAGAGTTGCTATGGATGCCACAATATAGTTCAGAATAAAGGACATACATTCATCCAGTTAACAGTATCAATTCAGAAACAGTACAGTTTAACCATTCAGAAGATATTTATATTTGAACATATCTTTATACAGTTATTACTCACAGAGTTCTGGGCTACAGATAAGCTAGAGCGCGTCCTCAGATGCCAACCCTACACAGTTTACAAGATGAACACACACTAAGTTCACATTCGGGAATCAAAGACTTAGTCCCTACTTAGACTCGGTGCGGTTCTACATCTATATCCTCATTAAGATGCTTTAAACTAGGCCTAAGAATGTCTATAATGAAATGAGGATGCAAAGATGCACTTTAAAAATATTTTCAGAATTTTCAGAAAAACAGGGTCCCGCTCGAGCGTGTCTTTCCCCGCTCGAGCGGACATACAGACAAAGGTTCCCCGCTCGAGCGTCACTTCCCACGCTTGAGCGGACTGCAAAACAATGCAAAAGTACTGGATGTGTGAAAATCACACTTGACGGGCGCTCGACACCCGCTCGAGCATGTGACACAAGACCCCGCTCGAGCGTGCATTTACCGGCTTGAGCGGACTGCAAAACAATGTAAAGTGCTGGGAGCACGAATTCCACGCTCGAGCGCCACTTTACCTGCTCGAGCGTGAGTCCAAATTCTAGAAATTCCAGATTTGAACCTCAAGCTCAAAACCAAGTTTAAATGCCTCAAATTTGATCCTCTTGGACTAATTTTCTGGAAAACACTTGTAAACTCATAGTATAACATGTTTCAAAGATCAATTTGAGAAATCAAAGCCCAAAGGTAGTTCAATTCAAACCAAATTCAAACCAATCTCTTGAACATGATGTAAAACATAACATGCATGAATTTTAAACAACTTCAAACTTTAAAGACATGCTCAAATGAGCCAATTCTTTCAAAACCAAGATGAACTCATGGTCCAATGCAAAAATATGAACATGCATGTACCAAATTCTATGTATTCAACCTCAACATGTTAGGATATAAACATGCATGCATGATTCAAGCTTTAACTCACCAAATTAAGCTAGTTCATGACCTTAATCTCTAGACTTCCATAAACCATGCAACATATGACTTGAATACAACAATAAAAGGTTGAATGTCCTACCTTAGGTCTTGAATACAAGATGTACAAGCTCAATTATGCAAGACTCCTTCAATCCTTCTAAATTCCAAGCAATTCTTTGAAGAACACAAGTTTTCTCTTAACCCTCTCTCTCTAGTCAGCAATAATAAGGAAATTGGTTGAGGAAATGTTTTGTTTGAATGTAATAAGGCTCAAATATGTTTAGGTAGTGGGCCAATAGTGTGGCATTTTGGTGAATTAAGCTAATTAGTGCAATTTATCAATATTTAATCTAATTTAATCATACCAAATCACATTTTAGATAAATACGCCATAAAAATCATATAAATCTCAATTAGCATAAAACACGATCAATTTCCGATTCTACGCCGATAAGGCCTTCAATTTGCAGTTTAAAGCATAAAACATGAACAGATAATTTAACAGTCAACAGATAGATATGCATTTAAACTAGTACATTCAATCAGTCAGTTCAGTATTTCAGTCGATTCGATTACTTATCATAATCAGTCTCGGTTTAGTAGTAATCAGTGGTTAACCAGTAATCAGTGGTGAAGGTCATTACACCTTTGGGTCCCATACTCCAATAAGGAGGTATACCCAACAACATGGGACAGAAATTTTCAAACCAAACTTATATATATATATATACCGATGTGACGTCAAAAAAATACATTAGTCTTACATCACTCCATTACACAGATAGGGTCAAAGGGTACTTAGTCCAAGCACAAATATATAAGACAAGCTCAACTAAAGCCTTGACATAATCCTCTCAAAAGGAACCTCCTCATGAGGCACGATAGTTGGCTGACAAAACAGAAACATAGGTCGTTAACTCCGGGCCTGGTCACATGTTTGCTCACCTACATACATAATATAATTAGTGAGTTGGAGCCTAGTGAATAATAACAGAGTAAATAGGTTTAACGAATGTTATCCATAACAGTTATAGAAAATAGAATTCAATAGTTGTCAGAAATGAATTCATAATTATATTAAAAAATCATAGTGCATAACTGTTGGCTTTTTGGCTTTCGAAGGTTATTATTATAATTTTAAGCGTGCCAGTAAGAACTAATCAGTCCTTACAGAAGATTAATTGCCAACCAATTATCAAACGATTGTGTTTTAGTTCTTTCAACCTCAATGAATATGACTTTTACTGGTGGCTTTGTTTAGGAGAATTGAGCAAACAACGATTAAACGAAGAACAATTGTAGCATTTCATTAAGTAAAAATAAAAGACTTACAATAATCCAATTCAGCCTCGTAGAGATTTACAACAACAAGTTACTTGAAACTACTTCTATGAACGAAGTACAGTACAGGAATTTGAAGTACAGAAATGTAAAGAACAAGAAATGTAAAAATTGGAAGGAAAATAAAGTATAAAAATTGAAAGAAAAATAAAGTAGATAAAAACTGGTTTGTTGGATTTGAGTATGGGGGTTCTTTCTGGGGCCTTCTCTGCTATTATACTTCTTAATGACAACCGTTGAAATGAGTTTCTAACCGTCGAATCATCCCTCCATGATCGCTGATCATGTTTCCTCACAGTTAGCTCTACTACACCATGTCTGCAGTTAGGCTTCCCTCCTGATTTTGAATTTAAATATATGAGTAACTGTTAAAGTCACGTCATCTTGTATCTCTTTGCTGATCCAGTACTACGCAGATCTACAATAACTAATACTAACTGCCACGTGTGTGATTACGATTGAAGATTTAAATTGTTTTTCCGTATTGCCCTAATCCTGCCACGTGTTGAACTGTGATTGGCCTATACAAAATATATAGCCAACAATAGATACAGTTTCAAAGTCATATTCATAATTTGAACTTGCAGTTAATCATACGTGGTACATTCATTAGCGCTAGTAGAAACAATTGACCCATAAAAGGACGGCCATAAAAACATACAGTTGACTCACATGCACAGAGACGGTACAGTTGGCTCATGAGATATACAGTGGCCCATAAATGGGACGTATACATAAGTATCCATAACAGTTAGCTCATAAGACGTACAGTTGACCCATAATTAGGACATAACATAACAGATAATAGATGTCATTTGAAGCTAAGAATGCCGCGAATACATTTCAGAAACATTGGACAACCATTCATTTATACAAAAAATAATATTTCAGAAAACAGATCATCTTATATCATTCAGAAAATACTTATAAATTGAACATAGCGTTACAAAGTTATTACTCACAGATAACAGAGGCTCCAAGGTAAACAGACAGAATAAGCAAAGTAGATGTCTTGCGGAGCGTGACCTACATAACATAACAAATACACACATTAAAACGCACGCTCGGAGTGTACATAACTTATTTCATTGTTCTTAGTGTGCTTCTAGCCTTTATCCTCATTATGGTGTCTTAATCTTGGCCTAGGAATGCCTATGATGAAATGAGGATGCAAAAATGTACTTGAAAATATTTTTCAAAACTTGCTAAAAATAGGGTCCACGCTCGAACAGACATGCAAAACGTGAGGGTTCGGCGTAGTTTCCTTCGTTTGAGCGGTCTGTAAATTTTGAAAAAGTACTGGTTGCTTGTTTTTCATGCTCAACGGACACTCCATCTTCGTTCGAGCATGAGACTCAGGCCTTCGCTCGAGCGATCTGCAAAACATATGAACTTCTAGGAACATGTATTTTACGCTTGAGCAGGCTTCAGGTCGCTCAAGTGGAAATGCACGCACTTAGAGTGGTCGCTCAAGCATGAACTCCTACACTCGAGCGTAGGTGCAAATTCTGGAATTTTCAGATTTGATCTCCAAGTTCAAAACTCAATCTTTAAGTATCAAAACTTGATTTTTCTGGGCCAAAACTTGAGGAACACTTAGAAACTCATAATACATCATGAATTAAGGATTTTTTCCAGAAATCATGGCAAAAAAACTTGCCAATTGTGCAAAAATTCAACTTAAAATTTGTGTATGATCCATAACCATGACATGCATGAATTTCTTTGAACTTAAGCTTCTCAAAACATGATCAAATGCTACAAAACAACATGAAACTTGATCACATCCCAAAATAAAAGTGAATTCAAGACATGCATGAGGGAATTCTCGGGAATTAAACTCAAAATGTGAGAAAATATGCATGCATGCATGGTATGGCTTAATACCCTTTATTTCTAACTCAATTCTTGCATCAATCAACATAATTCTCTTGTGTTCATACATTATAGTCTAGATTTCAAGACTTAAGGATGAAATTCTTACCTAGAGACTTGAGTTCACAAGTGTTAAAGTTAAAACTCTCAAATCCTTTTCACTTTCAACAATTTCTTCTTAATTCTCTTCCTCTTTTAATGTTGGCTTCAATCACTCTCACTCTTTCTCTCTTTTCACACGTTGAGCTCAAAAATAAAAGGGGTAAAAGGGAGTCTTGGCTTAGTAGTGGCCTTATATAGGCTAATTAGTGATGGTTTAATAAAGCTAACCAAATGGGCATTAAACTAATCCAATTTAATTGTTCAAAATCGAATTTCAATTGAACCTACCATAAAATTTTAAAAATTCCAATTAACACATAAATCAAGTCAATTTCTAATTCGGATGTCGATAAGGCCTTCAATTCACAAATCAAAACAAAAACACGAACAGATCTTCTTACATTAAACAGATATAATCACAAATAATGCAGCACACATGTAATTAATTTAGAATTTGAACTCAAGAACTTATTAGGAATATTAGGCATGAATTAACGTTAATCATGGATCAGGGTTGTTACACATTAACAACTATTAAATCCCTTATTTGTCATCTTGTAGGGTTTTAATCTGGGCAGGTGAGTTGAATCTCATTACCTTTGAAGATATTGGAAACCTAATAAAGGAAAAAAAAAATTGCCAACAATGTAAGTCTTTCATCAAAATTTCTCTGCAATGTTCATCAGCCTTTATAAACTAATGTTACAATTATAAATGATATTTTTCAGGTTATTGATAGTTATAGAGAGATCCTATTTGTTGACCAAAGGAAAAAAGGACAACACCAACTTCATTTTTTTTCATATGCATGAGCTTGGTATGTTACTACTCTTTTATTTGATTTTTCCTGGAATTTACTTATTACTTTCTTTTGTTAAGATACTTCTTGAAGTTAGTTGTGTTATTAGTCTAATTTTCTTTGGCTAGTTGTGTGCATTTAAAATTTCTCTGTGTATATATTTTTGAAATTCCTGTCATTTCAACTTTCTCATAACCATTTTTTGATTTTCTCTAACCGCAGAATTTCATCAAGATGACAAAAAATCAAACTTTCTGATTCTCATTATTTGACAAGTATCTAGAAATCCCAATAAATACCGGGGGCAATGAGAAGTCAACAGATGGAAATCACTAGACCTTGCTAGTCTTGGACAAACAAGACAATTTATAGAGGTATTACAACTCACTAAGGCTAAGGAGGGATGATGCACAAGAAAAATATATTAAAGATGTAAAACAATTGGTAATGAGTGCAAATTTCTCTGATCTATGATAATGTTTATATGATGATAATTTTCATAGAATCCCATTAATTTGTGTGTAAATTTCTCTGTTATTTAAAAATTATTTTTTGGCAGCAAAATTATGTGGAGAATTTTTTGAAAGCATGCCTAGAAAGAGAGGCACAATCACAATCCTCTTTCAAATTGATAGACACAAATTTTGACTTTGAATACGTCAACAATACTCCACAACAAGACATTGATTCATAAGTTTTATACAACATCTATAAATAAGATAATCTAATTTGAATGTTTCTTAAAACTAACTATACCTATAATTTGTATGCAGTGTGGATTGTGGCCTCTTTGTATGATACATAATGAGACAATATAGCAACCATGAACCTATCAGTTCGAAATTGTCAACACAAGACGTAAGGCTGATAAGGGCAAAATCATAGAGAGATTTGCAACCAAAGTTGGCCAATCATGGACAGAACCAATTCAAATACCACAAGAAGAAAAATCAAAAGTATAATAGTGAAAGCACACTAGTAAAAGGAAGACAATGCACACAATGTAATTAGGAACAACCTTTCAATTTGTTTTTTCATATATTGAAGGAAAGATAATGTTTGACATATATGTATATATCTTTTTTTTACTAATGTAAATTTCATAGCTATCAATGGTTAAATATATTTTTTTTTATAATGCATGTTTAGTGGTGATTGTCAACACAATCCATACAAAGAAAATTGTCTGCAGAAATTTCTCTGGTATGATGTTAACAGAAATTCACAAGAAATTTAACTTGTATCGTGCCAAGAGGGTGCCTATATGATCATATAATCTGTAATGCACTGTGTTAGTACAAAACAATCATCAAATTCAAAAAAAAAAAACACAAAGCGCACAGTAATTTTCTCTGCTATTGACAAATTTCTCTGGATGAATTTGAAACTTCAAAACACAATGCACAGAGAATTTTCTCTGCTAGTGGCAATTTCTCTGGATGAATTTGACTGGTATTATAACCACACTGCCTATAGTATGTTTCAACAAACACAATGTACACTATAATTTTTTCTGCTATTGGCAAATTTGTTTGGATGAATTTGACCTCACAAAACACAATGCATATTTCAACAAACACAATATCCATAATAAATTTCTTTTCTACTGGCAAATTTCTCTGGATGAATTTGGCTGGTATGAAGTTACCAGAAATTCACAGAGAAATTTAACTCGTATCGTGCCAAGAAGGTGCCTATATGATCATGTAATCTGTAATGCACTGTGTTAGTACAAAACAATCATTAAATTCAAAAAACACAAAGCGCACAGTAATTTTCTCTACTATTGGCAAATTTCTCTGGATGAATTTGAAGCTTCAAAACACATTGCACGGAAAATTTTCTCTGCTAGTGGCAATTTCTCTAGATGAATTTGACTGGTATTATAACCACACTGCTTGTAGTATATTTCAACAAACACAATGTATATTGTAATTTTTTCTGTTATTGGCAAATTTGTTTGAATGAATTTGACCTCACAAAACACAATGCACATTTTAACAAACATAATGCCCATAGTAAATTTCTCTTCTATTGGCAAATTTCTCTGGATGAATTTGACTGGTATGAAGTTACCAGAAATTCACAGAGAAATTTAACTCGTATCGTGCCAAGAGGGTGCCTATACGATCATGTAATCTGTAATGCATTGTGTTGGTACAAAACAATCATCAAATTCAAAAAACACAATGCACACATAATTTTCTTTGCTATTGAAAAATTTCTCTAGATAAATTTGACCTCACAAAACACAATGCATAGAGAATTTTCTCTAATAGTGGCAAATTTCTCTAGATGAATTTGACTAGTATTATAAATACACTGCCTATAGTATGTTTCAACAAACACAATGCACACTATAATTTTCTCTACTATTGGCAAATTTTTCTGGATGAATTTGACCTCACAAAACACAATGCACATTTCAACAAAAATAATGCCCATAATAAATTTCTCTGCTATTGGCAAATTTCTCTAGATGAATTTGACTGGTATTATAAACACACTCCCAAAGTATGTTTCTAAAAACACAATACAAAAAGTAATTTTCATTGCTATTAATAAATTAAATGAATTTAATTGGTATTATATACACACTGTCCAAAAAATACATTTCACAACAAAATAAACAAAGTAATCATTAAATGTATTATTCAATAAATAAAATGTATTATCCTTAACTATTTAACAAAGGTTCCTTGCATGTCCTCTTATTATTATGACCCATACTCTCACATCAACTACACTTCATCACCCTGTTAAACTCACTAATATAACCAATTCTGTTCTTCTTTAGCCTCCCAGCTGGTCTCTTACTCAATGGAGGTAAAATCATAGTATCATCAATGCTACACACAGGTTTTTCAACAGTTGAAATTGGGCCAATCGAAAACAAGTATGCTTGACGATACATATCAACATGATAAAATGGTTCAACAAATGAATTCAAATTCTTTCCATTCCTAAAAATTACAGCAACAGCATGTTGACATGGATACTCATTTATTTCCCATTTTCGACATGAACAAGTTCTCAACCCAAGATCAACCATAACCGAAGGAAAACAATGCACTTCAAACACATTATCAGATAATAAACTCACATTCCATGTCTTCCCTTCCATGAAAGCTTTCTTCAATAAACTATCCATATGAGGACAGAGAACTTTATTCCATTTACTAGAGAGCAACCTCCTATCAGACCTCATATTCATGATTTGCAACCGTATCATGTCCACCAAATTTGTTATTGACAAGTGCCGAGCTTCTCATATCCATGAATTGAATGACTCAGCAACATTTGAATATATCTCACCGTAATGGTTCCCCTCAAAATATGCATCACTTTGATTTTCATATGGTACACTTCTCAAGAAAACATTCATAATGTCTCCTCTCACACTTTTTAATTCATTTAACTTGAAATGGAATGATATCTTTGTTGGCGCATATGCACATTCTGAAAACTTGGACACAATTATATCCCTAGCCAAATTTGTGTTTCTACATGATAACCTATCCCTCAAATTTCTCTTTAGATGTTCAAGACAAAATCCATGATAGTAATTAGGGAAAAACCTAGCAATTCCTTCCATAATACCACAATATTGATCTGATATGAAATTTATTACTCTCTCTGATCCCAATACTTCACATAAATGTTCAAGGAAACAACACCAACTGTCTTTATTCTCAGCATCAACAACGGCAAAAGCTATAGGAAAAAAACCTACAAAACAAATAGGAACAAGCATATTAGATATACACATGCAGAGAAAATTAGAACAATAAACAATTAGAGAAATTTGACACTGCCAACATCCAAAGAAAATTCACACAGTGGCCAAATCTAGAGAAAATTCACACAATGGTAACCTCCAGAGAAAATTCACTTAGTGACCAACTCCAGAGAAAATTCACACATTGGCAACATCAATTCACTTAGTGACCACCTACTGAGAAAATGCACACAATGACAATATTCACAGAAAATTCACTTAGTGACCAATTACAGATAAAATTCACACAATGACAACATCTATAGAAAATTCACACACTGACCAAAATCCAGAGAAAATTCACACGGTGGCCAAAATTAGAGAAAATTCACACGGTTGCCAAAAACAGAGAAAATTCAAAGTGTCAATGAAAAATCACAAAACATTACCATAAAAATAGAAAATTCACTCAATTCCCACATGTATAGAAAATTCACATACTTAGATAAAATTAGATATATTTACAATTACCTTTATTCCCATCTTTTCCTATCACAGCAAGCATAACTCCTTTGTATCATCCTTTTAAAAATGTTCCATCAAGAAACACCAATGATCGACAATATTTGAAACCAGCAATGTATGCATGAAAAGCCACAAACAGTCTTTTGAAGCGCTTGTTATCTTCAAAATCTAACTCAAAATGACTACCTGGATTGTTCTTCAATGCCTTATCAAAATACTACCGTAATTGATCAAATGACAAACAAGAATCCCTATATGTACTACATTTTGATTTTTCAACCCCCAACCAACCATAGTTATAACTGATTGAGACCCTATACTTGTCTTTTATTTCTTTGACAACATCTACTGGATGAGTTAAAAGTTTTACACTTACCTCTTCAAGTACCAGCCCAGAAACTAAGTTGGAAGTCATCCTAGCATGTTTACTAGTATGAACCACCACACTACACGTATGTTCGTTGTTCAAAGTTCTTATGTAAAAGAATCCATTTTTTTTTTCAATTGAAGTATGTACACGCCACATACATCCCCTTGATTTCTTATATGTACATTCTGTCGTAACCCTCAGCTTGTCATTTTTAACATACATAAACTGAAAACCAACCTCAATAACATACTTGCATAAAACAGTACGGAACTTAACTACACCACCCTCAAACTTTTGTCCAACACTCGTAATATTATTTCACCAACCAGCTAACAATAACACCTTTTCTTGGTGAGAACAAAACTCAGAGAGTAAATTCCTTTCAATATCCACAAGCCTATCACATTTACCATGGACAACATCTACCCAATTAAACCCCACTTCATCCTCTTGATCAGAAGTACTACACCTAATAACTGAAACATCAACTATATCAACACCATGTGCACAAACAACCCTCAACATATTCATAAAATCAATATTATTTCAAACCATACAATTCGGATTGCCCACAATAGAATATGAAATACACATCGTCTTAGGTTTCAAATTCTCTCATGTTTTACAAAAAATGCCAACCAATTCCTCAAAATTCAATTCACATGAAATATTAATGACAATAGTATCATTCTCATATTTGCACAGCAACAACACTGCACTGTCCATCGAAACTGAAAGAAAAAAACAAGAAAAATAATTTGTTCAATATAAAAATACTTCACAAGAATAACATAAAAACCCAGAGAAATTTCTAATAATTATAGTTTTCTCTAGATTATAATAACAAGCTTATAATTTTATCTGAACTCAAATAAAAGTCCAAAGACATTTACAAATTTATATTCACCTTCAAGATAACAAAATTAAAATCACAGAAAACTTAATGAATCTAAAGAGAATCACAGAAAAATTGACTGCTAACTATTAAACACATTCATAGACAAAAATCACACAGAAGATTTGTTATGAAATTATAAGCTTCTTTATGATTTTCACTAAACTACAAGCTCACAATTTTCTCTGTGTGATTGTGCAATATTGCACTCATATCAAAATCCAGAGAAATTTATAAACTTATATACACCTTTAAGATAACAAAAAATACTACACTATCCATCTAAATTGAAAGATAAAACACAAAAAATAACTTTTGCTTAGAGAAACAAAAATTTATATTCATTTTGAACTACAAACTTATAATTTTCTCTGAACTACAAACTGAACGTAAATAACAAACTTATAACTTTCTCTGAACTACAAATAAAAGTTCAGAGAAATTTAAGAATTTATATTCACTTTCCAGATCACAAAAACAAAAATACATTAATATCAAATTGACAAAAATACTAACTATTCCACACAAACACAGAGAAACTCATAGGAAATATCTGTTATGCTCACAAAACATTCAATTGAAAAAAAAAATATAAAAAATAACAAACTTATAATAACATGTCCATAACAAATTACAATTTTCTTTGTGATTTTCATTGGACTACAAACTTACAATTTTTTCTGTGATTTTCACTGATCTGTGATTCTATCTGCATTAGAAACTTATAATAATATGTTCATATGAACTTATAATTTTCTCTGTGATTGTCGTTGGATTATAATAATAAACTTACAATTTTTTCTGGACTATACCAACAAAAGTGCAGAAAAAACAGAGAACAAAACTTAGAGAACAAAAAATGATAAAAAATTTACACTTATCTTTGATTTAAAGAAATTTCTTTGGTTTGAAAAAATAGATAACAAAACTTATCATTGATAAGCATGTTGATGAAAAACAGAGCACGAAAAATGAACTCTAAAAATCAAAATCAACTCCACTATCAACTCTCTTTGAAATTGATCAAAAAACAGAGAATGAAAAATGAACTCCAAAAATCAAAATCAACTCTATCAAGCTGGCCTCTCTCTAAAATTGATCAATAACAGAGAATAAAAAATCAACTCAAAAAATCATAAACAACTTCATTGAGCTAACCTTTTTTTTAAATTGATCAAAATTGAAAACAAAAACCTAATGCAAAAATACACTTGAAAATCTAATATGAAATCGAAATCCTTACATAAAATTCAAAACAAAAATTGAAATCCAAGTGGAATCTCCATCAAAAACATATCTGATTCAACTCCACTGAAAAATCTACACGATCAACACCACTGTAACATCTATACGATCATAGCAATCTCCATTGCCAAGTCCACTGCAATACTTGCAAAATCCCTACGAAATCTCCACCATGAAGTCCATCCCCATGAAATCTTCTACAAAACAACAATAGAATATTTAGTTTGCCCAAATCCAAACAAACTTATGTTATAAAGAAGAGTAAATTAGGTATTTTATAATGTAAAATAAGGTTGAGGGACCTATTAGGCATAAAAAATATTATTGTGGACCTCTCCTTCTATCAAAAGTTGGGTAGGGATCTTAGACCAATTTTTTCTATTTTTTATAAATATTTTACTTTTTAGATATATCTAAGTAAGATGCATATAAAAAAGTAAAAAAATTACTTAAAATTTGAAAAATATTCACTAAAAATAAAAATAAAAAACACGAAAAATATAAAACTCAATTTTCTAAAAATTGAATCCAAAAAATTAAAATCAAACACAATGATTGGAAACCAAGATGAACAAAGGAACTCATGCCTCAGAGTTAAAATCCATGTACCTACTAGGGGTGGGCGCGGATCGGTTGCGGCCACGGAACCTCCAATCCGCCATCCGTCCGCCAGATTGGCGGATTGGAAAAAATCAATCCACATCCGTCCGCTAATCCGGCGGATGTGGATTGAGCGGATTGGCGGTTTGGCGGATGGATGCGAATCGGTTTGGCGGTTTAAAATTTTATAAATTTTCAACATAATTCAACTTGTGCACTTCCTCAAAAAAAAAAAAAAAAAAAAAAAAAAAGAAAGAAAGAAAGAAAGTATTACAGTCAATGACTTAAAAAAGTATTACAATCACTGTATGTCTTATCTAAAAAATCACTACATGCATCATCCACATATTACAATCACAGCATGATTCATCTACATAAAATATTACAATCTGTGATTCTTAAAATATAATAACAATTCAAACCACCAAAACCATGAACAGAGCAGTAGTAGAGATTGTATGTCCCTATATTGTTACATCTATATATATTTTTGAAAACAAAAACCAACCAGCATATATCATATTTTCTATTTATTATTTTTAGAGTTAGATTTAAAAATCAAAAAATATAGATAAATAATATGTTTATTTTTTTCAATTCAAAAAATATATTCAAGTTGAAAATTTTTTTCAACAGAATATTTAAACTCTTTTTTAATTGAAAATACAAACATAATATTTAAACAAATTAAAAATACAAAATCTTATAAATTACTAGGTGCTTTCATGGTTTGGCGGTTTACGGTTGCCAAAGAAATCTCAAATCCGCCATCCGTCCGCCAAATTGGCGGATTGGAGAAAATCAATCCGCAACCGTCCGCTCATCATCACGCATCCGTCCAAAATGCGGCGGATCGGTTCGATTCGGTCGGTTTTAACGGATCGGTATATCCGCTGCTCACCCCTAGTACCTACCACACCAGATGCAATGTCACTGTTGGGCGTTGTACAGTTTGTGAAATTCATTTTAAGTTTCATTTTAATGATTTAAATCGTTTAAATTTTAAGAAATATTGAGAACAATATAATTATAAAAAATTAAATTAATCGAATATCAATAACTTGTTCATCAAATCACATCTTTATATAAAAAATAAATATATATATATCAAACTAAATACAAATATTATTTGATGAATATGTTATTAACTTAATTTTTTACAAGTGTATTATTCTTGACATTTCTTAAAATTTAAATGGTTTAAATAATTGAAATAAATCCAAAATAAATTCCACAAACTGCACAACAACAACCATTGTGTTTGAAATTAGAGAACAAACAACCAAGTAAAAAATATATACTATATATGTAGATATATTGTTTTTGAATTTAAACTTTAAAACCATGTTTGATTGTCATATTAGGATTAAGGGTTGTTTGGAAAGTGAGAAAATAGTCAAAAAAAATTATCATCAAAATGTCAACTATTATTTTTATTTTTTTCACTTCTTTTCATAAAAAATTAAGAAAATAATTCCCAAATGAATCTTAAGTAATGTGGTTATTAACGTGATCATATTAGATTGAAAATATTGCTATTATTTAATTGATATTAATTTATGAAATTTTGTAAAACTTTTTCATATAAAAAAATGATTTTACGTTTTTTGTAAAGTAAGATAAAATGATACTTTCACCTCAATTTCATAAGATTGAATTGTGAATCTCAACCCACCATAGGATAGAAATGTTAATCCTACCCATTTGGGGGATTAGCAATACCATTATTTGTGAGACTCATGTTTTATTATTTGATTGTAATTTTTATTATTATCTAAATTAGATTATGATGGAGATTTTATCTTTATTTTTTAAATTTTACAATTAATAATATAAAATAAATATATAATTGTATAAACAAAAATGCTAAAAGTCTTAGATGAATTAAATATTCTATCAATAATTCATATGTGGTCCCTAGTAAATGCACCATTAAGTGGGGGTTTAGGAAGTTGCTAGATAAATAACTTATTTGCTTATTTTTTAAAAATGTCAAAAGTCAACAAAAAAAAAAAAAAACCAATAAGTATATGGTGCAAAATGCACTTGGAAAATAAGTGAAATGGTCAAAAATATAAAATGACGAAATTACTCTCAATCATGAGTTTAAAATGGAAATTTTTTCCCATAGCCATAAGGGCAAAATGGGTTTTTATTTTTTGATAACTGGATGTCTAAGTCAATTTACGTTGATCTTAAATAAATTTCGAAATCTTAAAATTAACGATCAAATAAATTTTAAATTTTTTCCCGTAACCATGAGAGTAAAGTAGGAATTTTGCAATACAATCGTATAATGGGGCATCATATTTTAACAATTTTTTAGAAAGTAAAAAAACTTCTAAATAAGTACTTGCCAAACACATTAGGAAAAAAATAACAAAATAATCAAAAAAAAAAAAAAAACCAACAACAAACAAACAAACGAACGAACGAACGGGTCTTCAAAAGTAGAAGATCAATTGTATATTGGGCAAACCAAACCATGCCCACTTGGACTCCAACCTCACTAAGGCCTTGTTTGGTAAAGGGTTTTTTTTTTTTAGGCTAAAATTTATAAAAAAATAAAATAAATTAAAATAGTTAATAAGACAAAGTGTCATATTAAATTCAAAATCATTTTATTTTTTTTCTCATAAATATCACATCCAATTATAAAAAAATTCATCCGTCTTCCTAAATACAAATATTTTAACCTACTAAAATAATTAAAAACTAAAATAGCCATATTTCCAAACAAGGCCTAAGGTTGATAATTCATTTGAGTTTATACTTTTTTTTAATGATTTTTTAATTTTTTTATAAAAAAATATAAAGAATAAGTTAATAATTTATTTTGACTTTTTATTATTATTTTTGATCAAAAAAATTTCTTCCCAAACATGGTCGATGCGGTCAACCGCCAACATTAGTCAAACACTGAAAACACACTACCAGTGATGGTGCTCAAGAGAGGAATTTTGTCCTTTTCTTTTTCCTTACTTTCCGAGAAAAGAAAATTGCTTATTTATTCCTTTCGAAGTGTTTCCTACTTTATTATCATAACAGAAAGAAAAATGATATACATATAAAGGGATTTGAATTGTCCCTAGTCTCAGATCGAATCGAATAATACAGTCGCATATTGGCAGGGTTGGCTTTGGCCTAAAGTCAGCAAAAGCAGTTGCTTTGAGCCCCCGAAAATTGAGTGAAAAAAGGTTCCGAAATTTTTTCAGTTATTATATTAGTTCACAAAAAAAAAATCCACTTGAGTTTAAAAGTCCTGATAAAGTTTAGTAAAAATTCAAAATTAGTAGTTAATTGTTGTAGTGAATTATTTAAAATAAATTTTATTGATAAAAATTAAAAAATCAATTGATATAGTGAATTATTTTAAATTAATAGATGATTATTTCTTAAATGCATAGATTATGTATAGAATATAATTAATTATACCAGTTACAGTTATTTTTGGAGAAAGAAATATTTCAAATTTAAAATTGATTAGCAATTTAATCTATTGAAAATTATTCAGTTAATAAGTTGAATTATGCAAATTAGATTAGCATTTTTGTAGTTAAGAATATGATAGTATTTTTTTTATTTTTTATTTTTGGATAAGTAAGTCATATTATAACCAAAAAATATGATAGTATTTAAGTGTGCAATTTGTTCACTTTTTATTTACTCCAACTTGAATTATTTTAATTTTTTTATTTATTGTAAACTTTTTATATATTTAAATAAAATTTAATAATTATATATATGATCAAAATTTAAATACATGATTTTTTTATCATATTTATTTATTTATTTTAAAATGTATGAGAGGTCCCATATCAAAAGTTCACTTTGGGAGCCCAAAATTTTCGAAAGCGAGTTGGACCCCAGTGGGGTGCTGAGGTCTCCTCCCATTGGTCAAAAATTGTTTTTTTTTTTTTTTTTTTGATTGCCAGCCCCCCACGTGGAGGTGGGGGTGCCTCCATACTGGGGTCGGAATCACGGCTCCAAAATTTTAGAGCTGACCTTGCTCATTGGGCTTACTTTTGGGCCACGTTTCGATAATCTGAAGTATTCACATTTTAAGATTCGTCGAGTATATTATCTTTGTAAGAAATCAAATAGATCGGATAACGACAATCATCTGTTCATATCAGTTTTGTATGAATTATTTATTTTGATTACTATTATTCGATCGATTTGATTTTTTATAAAAATGATAAATTCGACGAATTTTAAAATATAAACAATTTAAATTATCATAAAAAATTCTAAAAATAATAGGCAAACATTCCAGTAGTCCCACACAAAGGTAGTTACCTACCGAATCCCCTAAATCTCTATCTAGACAGAGTATTATGCATCAAGCTTCGGCTCCAATCCCATCCCTCCTTTTCTCATCTCTGTCTTTGACCCAATTTAATGCTACCTTTTATATACTTTATCTGTGTGTATTATAAAATTTTCCATTTATTTGTTTAATATGGGTTGATTTGGTTTTATCTAAGAAAATGGAATGATTTTGCAAACAAAAAAACATAAAAAGAAAAGAAAAAGAAAATGGAATGAAAAATAAGGAGCTAGTTTGAGCATTTGAGAGTGGAGAACCAAAAAAGAGAAAATTGGTCTGGCCTCTCACAACCGTTGGTTGGTTCAGTGGAGGTCTTCCAGATTAAAAGCATCTTTGTCATAGTCAAATTCCATTCTAGATGTCATCATCACATTTATCTATGTTTTCCTCATTGTAAATGAGTCCTTTTTGTAAAGCTATATATATTTACATATGTTGCGTGACAAAGAGGGACTCTTTTGTATTCAGTCCTCTCTGACTCTGGGGCTCACACTCACTGCAAAAATTCAGGGTTTGGGAAGGCAATGGGGACTCGGCAATTGGGGTTCTGAGTATGTTATGCTCTTTGTCAAATTGGGTATTTGTTAGTTTTTTCAAATTCTAGAGAGGAGAGAGAGAGTAAATATGGTGACATTTAAGGAAATCTGGGCGAAGAATACATTGTTGGGTCTTGGGTTAGGGCAGTTCCTCTCTCTTCTGATCACTTCTACTGGGTTTTCCTCATCTGAACTTGCCAGAAGAGGTCTGTCACTTTTTTGTTCAATTTATATTAGGGCTGGCCCCCTGGGCTCCCACAGTCCCGTTTTGATAATCTAAATTGTTTAATATGTACAACTCGATAATCTAAATCGTTCAAGGTATAGAAATCATTGAGTGTTATATGCTTATAAAAAATCATGCCAATCGGATTTCGATAGCTATCTCATCGGATTAGATTTCAATCAATCGTTTATTTTTTTACCGTCCATTTGTTTTATACAAAGCTGATTTGATCATGTAACTATTGATATCCGATCAACGTGATTTTTTTGCAGACAGATTATTAAAACGTGATCTACATGATCTACATATTGAACGTGATCTACATATTGAACAGTTCAGATTACTAAAACGAGACCCGTGAGACCCCCACGGGCCCAACAGTACCCTCTAGTCCGGACTGGAGGGAAGCCGGCCCCTTTATATTATTCATTTATACATATGGGTTTTTGTTTATTTATTAGGATTTGCACTCTCAATTAGACTGTTATTCCAGTTTCTTACGGAGAAAGAGAATAAATTGGTTTTTATTCTTATGTGCATTTCTAATATTTTATTTTATATTTTTTATAATCGGTTGTCTTGGTCATCTTATGCACACACTTACTAATCCCACCGGTGTCCAGGCCAGCTTATGTGTATTTCCAATTGTCATTATGAATTCACCTCTTTGATGTTAAATGTTCTTATGCTTACTGTTCATGGGCGCGGAAAATTACAAATTTTTTTTGATATATCATATATTAATCTGTCTTTCACATTCTTAACACGGTATTAATTTGTTCAGAATGATGATTTTGACCCTTGGCAGTATATTCTAATTTGATTTGATTTTTTTTTTTTTTTTATACTTTTTGTGTATTATAGGAATTAATGCACCAACCTCGCAGACTTTTCTAAATTATGTGTTCTTGGCGATAGTGTATGGTGGCATTTTACTATATCGGAGAAAAGCTCTCAAGGTTAGTGGTTTGTTCTTCAGCTTTACGTGTTCTCATTTCATGAGTAAATTAATGCTATTGTTGCATTTTTAATTGCAATGCTGACATAATATACATATATTTTTGTTTACACTGGCTTATTTGTTTGGATGTTTTATGGAGCAAAATAGTGGTTGAAATCAAGAACTACTCTTCCGTTGCTACGATGAGTGGACTAAAAAGGAAATATGAATTGGAGCCATGCTTAAAAGTCCCAAAGCAGCTTTAAGAGAAGAGTCTATTAATGTTGGGTTTGTTTTATGTGTGCTAACATGTTTTTTGGATTATAGATGTGTAAACCCGGGAAAAAATTCCTTTACAGTTTTAAGGCTCTAAAAGGAGGTAGAAGTTCTGAGAGATCTAAATAACTAAAGTATGCATTGCCAACAAGCCTCTTGATATTGCTTAACTGACACTGACATTAGGAGAGGTGGTTACATGCTTTTGAAGCATGTAGGTGATAGAATGATATGATCTGCTTTACTAGTGCTAGAATGGAGAGCAGGATTCCAATTTCCATACGAGTGTTAAGGTCCCAAGGGCAAATTGTTTTAATTGTCAATATTTTCATGGGGTATTTTTACATTTTTGTAATTGTTTGTTACTGAATGTATGATGTGTTGGTGCTCTTTCACTGCACCATTAAATGCATGCTTCATTTTTTTGAATCTTTGCAGGCAAAATGGTATTACTACATACTTCTTGGATTGGTAGATGTAGAGGGCAATTATCTTGGTAAGTATCATACTAAATTACTAATGGTGATATTACCTTGCATTTTATTTTTTGTGTTAGAAGTGGATATATAAATATGTATTGTTTTTCGGTGCATCCTAAAATTAAACAAGATGCTGCACTCATTGTTTTTCTAAATTGTGCGTACTTTCCTTATTTTGTAAGTCTCCAATTATCTAAATGCATGTTACTTTTATTTCACTAGTGTCATACATCACAGTTAGAGGTCCAGTCATTTGGTTTATGTACCTAATTTCGAGACTTTTTTGTTCAATTTTTTATTAGGTTAGATTGCATTAGGTAGGAGAGTTTGTTTTTTCAGTTTTGATTTCCAGTCAGTGGTTGCTACTCTTCCCTCTTGAATTTATTTTGCATTAAAACTTCTCGAAGTATAAAGCTGGAATGCAACAAAGAACATTACCAAAATTATAAGTTTAATCAGAAGTTTAAGCAGTTGGTTTGAAAACCAATTAATGGGTTATCAAGGATATAATTGATGGATTAACAATACACAATTATGCTAGTTCAGACTACCATTGTTTCGAGAAAAATATCAACCTATGTTTAAGAAGTGTCAATTTGTTTTTTGATAAATTAAGATGTGTCAAATTTAACATTGAAAACTTTTATCTTTAATAATAGTTTTGAGACCAAACGATATACTATGAGGATGTATCATTTTGAGAACTAATTTTCGTGGCTGTAAATGAAAGTAATGATGAATATGCTTATGGAATTCATTTATTTTCCTTGTAAAAAAGCACACAACACTCTATTTTCATTAGGAAATTCTTGACGAAAAAAAGGCAATTTGGAATATCCCAGCTAAAAGATACACACAAACATATGATGCGTAGATGATGAATTCTTTGTTGATTTGAAAAAGTTGTCACAGGAGTTGATTTGATGATCTTTGTCGTGCAGTGGTGAAGGCATATCAGTACACATCCTTAACAAGTGTTATGCTGCTGGATTGTTGGTCAATACCGTCTGTCATACTTCTCACTTGGTTTTTCTTAAAGACAAAATACAGATACAGAAAATTTGCTGGTGTTGCTATCTGTGTTGCTGGTCTTGTTGTGATTATCTTTTCAGATGTACACGCGAAAGATCGGTCAGGTAAATGTCATTTATGTAATTTTTTTGAACTTTGTGTTGTTCTTTATATGCTCCTGCTCCTGCTCCTGCTATGGCGATATTTGTATTTTTTCTAGTAATTTTTACCCTCTTCTTTTTTTTTCAAAACGGGGGAGGAGGATGTGCTGTAGTTTCGGGTTGTCTGTGAGATTTGTGAATTCTGATGCATGTAATCCCAGTTTCCTGAAAAAGGTGATGTTGCCTGGTTAACTGGTTATGTTTATGTGGATTGTATGATAAGCACAATGCACTAGAGGAGAATGAGATGGAAAAATGAGACGGAAAACACAAAATATGATAAGCACAATGCACTAGAGGCTAGCTTTTGAATGTATAAGATGCTTCTTGACATTTATGTGGCCATAGCTATATAATTCACAGAGCAGAATGAAGAAAAATGATTCGTGTAGCTAACTCCATTTGATCGGGATACAAGGTCTAGTTTGGTTTGGTTTGGTTTCATTATTTTGTAATTAATAGATAATTAGGTATAAATCTATACATATATAATCATTAGATTCTAAGTTATTTTGTTTACACTTGTAATGAGTTTTATGTTTAAGTAATGAACACGTGTGTCCCACAAGTGTTTGAATCAGGTTCAAGTTTATTTTTTAATTTTAAAAATAATAGTACATGTTTATACTTGTATCTGGCATGTGTTGGGTAGTGTCTAATTAGTGTCGGGAAGTGTTCGAGGAGTGTCAGTATTTGATACGTGTCAAAGACATACTGCCTTCTTTGAAGTGTTTGTGGAGCTTAGGTTGCAGGGTATAATTTGCCAATTTCTAGTCTCTTTCACATAGATTTTGTTGACATTTATCAATTTACTGTTTGTGCTGCTTAGGTTGCAGGGTATAATTTGCCAATTTCTAGTCTAATCTATCTTTCACATAGATTTTGTTGACATTTATCAATTTAGGCATCTATATATACTGAAACGTTATGGTTTTATCATTTCTTGTAGGAGGGAGCAACCCACTTAAAGGGGACATGCTTGTGATTGCGGGGTCTACACTTTATGCTATCAGTAATGTCAGTGAGGTATGCAAGTTTGCCCTATGTTTTTTTGTGACCGCGGAGATGAATATCTTGTTTCGTGGGCCATTTCATTGAATTTTTGTATTTAGAAAAAGAATGTGTCTATTTCCATTTAAATGGCTTCTTTACTTGATAGGAGGTTCTATCCATTTCCCCTGCTTCATAATTGTTAGAATATCCTTAAATATTTCTTCCTCACTCTCCATTTTCTTGGAATCTCCTTTTGCTTCTCTCTCTCTTCTCCCCCCCCACCCTCCTTTCCTCCCATTTTTCTTTTTTTTCTCTTCCCCTGTGGTCATTGAATCTTTTTGGGTTTACACAAAGGGCCGTGCAAAGTTACTCATATTCTCCTTGTTGTCTTTGCTCCTAGGTGTCTCTTTATAAACCTTATTCTGTTAAAAGCCAGTATTGCTAGAAGTTTCTGGTTGTTTCAATGTGTTGAGTGAAAATGTGCAATTACTCTTTAAATGGCCAGTGTAGCTCTCTCTCTCTCTCGCTCTCTCTCTCTCTCTCTCTCACACACACACACGCACACACGCATACACACACACACACACACACTAACTAGTATACCTGCACCTTCTATTTCATGTTGAATTTCATGGTTCAAGATAATTAATTATAAGTCAGTATTTTCAATTTGATGGTTTTGAACTTCTGCTTCATGAGAAATTAGCAATTGACAAGAAAAAAATTAGTTTTGAATAATTGTTGCAAGTTAGTTGAGCTATGTCACCAATGGGGCTCATGACGCTACCAAATTGCTGTACCATATTACATATATGAAGGCATGCTCTCGTGTGTTTGGGTGCAAGTTATTTTATTCATTCGTTTTTGAATTGTGGTGTCTCTAATTTTTGCATTATTAATCCTGTTTCTGTCTTCTGAAGGAGTTCTTTGTAAAAAGTGCTGATAGGGTTGAACTCATGGCAATGCTCGGCATTTTTGGTGCTATTATTAGTGCTTGCCAAATGTATCCTACTTCCGTTGTTATAGAATTTATGATTATGTCCAACATGCATTGAGCATTGCTACATCATTCTAGAGAATCAAATAGGTTTGCTATAGTTTCATGATAATAATTTAACTTATTTTATTTCTTATATATTTATTGCTTTTTGTTATATAGAACAACTCTGCAATCTTTTATATATAGTTTTCCACTTGTATTCTTTAAAAATGCTTTCAGAAGCATACTTGAGCGTAATGAGCTCAAAGCTATCCACTGGTCTTCTGGGTCGGTAAGTCTACTTTTCAATTGTCTCTCTCTCAATAAAGAAATGAAAACACAGGGTTTAGTTTAACGTGTCATGTTCTTTCAATTTAGGTGATTCCTTTTATTGGATTTGCGGTGGCTATGTTTCTGTTTTACTCAGGTGTCCCCCTCCTGCTGAAGGTATGGACTTGAGTTTTTGGAGTTCTCCATTACAATTTTCTTCTTGTGACCAAATGGGGGTGCACAGCGAAGTGTTATTTATTGTGCTGCTTCACCTTTCTCTAGACTTTAATTCCATTTTAAGGTTGCACAAAAATGAGAGATGATTTTATTTGTGAAAATTTACAGCACTAATTGAAACCCAGCTGAGTTATATTGTCTAGATAAAATGGTTTTGCATATATGCAACAAAGACTCAAAATTTACTTCTGTTGAGTTTCTTCCTTTTTCTATTTTTGGCAAAGATCGTAAAAATAAAATGAATGAGAGAAGCCCATTGGAACCCAGAAGAGGGATTGTCCTCGTGTTTTATGCACTTGTGCGGAGGAGTGGTTTGGTTCGAGTCAAAGTTGCTAGGACAAGAATGTCCACAAAAGAAGATGGATGGTTTCTTGAAAATTGTCCTATGACAAATCTACCAGTTATATATTTTACACTAGTGACAAAAATATTCTAAATCATGAACCTCTGCCTAAGAATGTTTCATTTTTTAATATCTTGTGCTTAAGTTGATATAATTTATCCACTGGAATCGTATGAAACTACACTATTGACTCAATTGAATAATTTTACCGACTACAAGCAACTATTAGTTTTGTCCAATTAGTCTTTCTTCTAAATATTTTTTCATTCCGTGCAGATCTGTGGTTCCACAATGCTAAACCTGTCTTTGCTGACCTCAGATATGTGGACTGTTTTGATTCGCATCTTTGCATACCATGAGAAGGTTCGTAAGAACAAAATTTATTAGTATTTCATTGGAGATCCAAATAAATTCTAAGTTTAAACGTTGAAGTTAATATTTGTTACAATCTTTAGACCTGCCAATCTGAATCCAGTATTCCTCCTCAGGTTGACTGGATGTACTTTGTAGCTTTTGCTGCTGTTGTCGTTGGGCTTGTTATTTATTCTGGGTACGTATATTTCAGTTTTTCGTGGAGACCCTTTTCTGTTATTTTGCAGTAATTAGGACTTCTATTAAACAACCTACCAGATAGAAACTCAAGATCGGGCTCATTATTTAGGTGGTTTAGGCATGTTAACGTCTTAACAAGCCAAGCTTTAGATTGGGTCTTGAGTGCAATTGTTTCAGGAGCTTATCTTGAGTGATAACAAGATAATCTTGATTAGGGTTTTTGAACTTAATGGAATTTATTGGTGAGAATTTTGAAAATTTCCAATTACAAGATTTTGTGGTAGGCCTTGCAGCCTGTTCATGAGCAATTTATCTTTGTAGGAAAACTACTCATTTTGTTACAGTTTTGTTCTTCTAGCATCCAATACAACTGAAAATTGTAGCCCAAATTTTAGTCTATGATGAAAATCAAAATGAGTACATGGTTGATTGTTGTTTGCATGGGGTTGCCCAATCAGATTTATGGGATGTTTGCCTTTCTGCTGCCAGTATACTAATATTTGAACATCCATGCTTCTGGCCAGGGGTGATAAAGAAGAGGATAAAAAACGTGCTGATGTTGCTGACGAAGAAGTTGAGCGAAGCAAGCATGGCGATGAGGAGTCTGGTTTGGGAAATCCGAGTCAAAAAGCTATAGCTGAGAGCTCAAAAACTGGAGAAAGCAATTGATGGGGTCAAGGAGGAGAATTTTGCACCTATTTTAGGCGAAGGCGTCAAACGATAATTTAGCAATTTTTGTTTCAATAATATTTTCTTTGTTTTTATATTTCCTTATGCTTGTATATGTTACGATGAGGTGATGAATAAATTTGTTAGGGCGTTTTTGATAATTGAGAATTTTCATGCACGTCTCCTCTTTCTATCGTTTCTTATCTTCTCTTTCTCTGTTTCTATCATCTTTTTTTTGTAGATTTCCATTGGCTATGAATCAAGGAGTGACTCTGTTAACACTACAACAGCGGAAGACGAGGAAAGTAGGACCTTGGGAAAGAGAACGGTCATAATAAATAAAAAAAAATAATCAAAGTCCATTGAAAGTACAATAATTGAAAGAAGATATGGGTCTTGTTAAAGTTTTATTTGGGTAGATTAGTCAAAAAAATCAATGTAAAAAAATAACTCATTCTCTCTATTTTTCTTTTTGAAAATTTTTAAAAATTATTTAAAAAGTTCAATTGTCAAACAAACCCTAAATACACTTGTAAAATTTCATCTCTTTTTAGCATGTAATGCAATTTTCAATTATAGGGGAGGGGATGGAATTTTTAAAACCTTCGGGTATTAATATAATAATGAAAATAAACTTCAGGGTGTGAGTGTAATTTACAAAAAATACCGGTATAAATTCTTTTATCCATGACTAAGGCCTCGTTTAAGAACCCTCCATTTTAGTCAAAAAGTCAAAAAATTACTAAATTAGCTAAAAAGCCAACAATCCATACCAAAAAGTCAAAGATTCTCTTTTCTCTTTACTTTTTGTACATCTTTTCGTAAAAAGCCAAAAAGTCATCCCAAACATATTAATTTTTTTTAGCTCATATTTTAGTCAAATAGCCAAAAAATTACTAAATTAACATGTTTCCAAACGAGACCTAAGTAGGCTACTACCAGAGCAGATTGAAACAGTTTTAAAAAATACTTAGGGTAAATTACACTAACACCTCTTGAGGTTTATATTTATTATAGTTTCCTTCCTCACATTTAGAAAATTACACTAACCTCCTGTTAATTTAATTTTATGTATGATGATCATTACGGTGAGAGGGGAACTGTTATGAACCTTTAAACCTCAGGGGACAATCTGTAATGAAATTTTAAATCTCAAGGAAGAGATGTAATTTTCAAAAGGTGAAGGAGAGAACTGTAATAAATATAAACCTCAGGGATGTCAATGTAATTTACCCAAATACTTATTAAATTCTGTTTTGGCGGAAGCCACCGTTGCCCTGAAAATAGCAACGCTTATGTGCGTTCTTCGTCAGTGTAGTGTGATTTTTTTTCAACCAGTGAGCTTCCAGTAGAGAGAGAGAGAGAGAGAAGATGAAACCATCAATGGCCATCAGAAACACCTGCAACGTCGCTCTTTCTCCTCCTTCAAATTTCAAAACCAGGTCACCAATCCATCGTCTAGTTTCACTGCCCAAAAGCTCATTAGTTTTTCTTCAATCATCGAGCAAAAGCAAATCAATCAATTTCACATCGAAAAGGGTGTGTAGAACAGTCTCAGCTTACTCTGCAGACGGAGACAGCACCGCCGGAGAGTCTAAAGTGAAGGCACTCTGGCGGATTCTCGATTCGCCGGGGATTCATCAGGGACCTGCGTGTTTCGATGCTCTCAGTGCAAAGCTTGTGGAGAGAGCTGGCTTTAATTTCTGCTTCACCACTGGTATTTGCTAAAACCCTAGAGTTTTTTGGCTGTCCTTTCTTGTACTATAATTGCATGTGTAATTTGGGTTTGGCTAGAATTTGAAAGTCAATTTGATTCCCAATAGTTTGTATTGGGGCTTTGAATTGAAGAATATGTGAATTTCAATTTTATTCATTCTAATCTGAATATGTGATTTTCAATTTTATTCATTCTAATTTGAATTTTTTGCTGGACAGTCATCCAATATCTCTAACCTTCGCGATCAAAACAATTTTGAAAATTTATCAAATCATGTAATATTTAATATTTTGTGGGAAAAAAAACAGTTAAATAAATATATGTGTTCTAATTTTGATAACCAAGTGAAAAAGAACCATTATTTTGGTAGTCAAGAAGAGATTTTTCACTGTAAAGGAAGAAGAGGTAGAGAGGCCCTAAACCCTATACTGAGATGACTGTCAAAATGATATATAAAATTTGATGAATTTTTATTTATTTAGTAAAATATTTTTGTTTACTTTTTAATTTTGAGAAATATTTTGACTGATGGTTTCTTTTGTTTATACCCAGAGTAAATATATAATAAATGGGGCCCTTCTCTACTTGGGTCCTAGGCGAACACCTAAGTTGCCTTACCCTTAAGCTGCTACAGCTGGTGGCTTTATATTGCAGGTGGCCTTGTTTGCTGTGTGACTATGACTGTTCTTGATCACATTTTCAAAATATAATCTGCTTCTTATGATTGCATAGTCAAGTTACTGTTCTTGACTAAGACTGTTCTTTAGAAGGACAGAGTTACTAATTGCATATTGTGCTTTGACCAGGATTTGGCATATCAGCTTCTCGGTTGGGGTTGCCTGATACAGGACTTATTTCTTATGGAGAAATGGTGGATCAAGGGCATCAAATAACCCAAGCCGTGTCAATTCCCATCATTGGGGATGGTGACAATGGATATGGTAACGCAATGAATGTCAAGAGAACTGTGAAAGGATATATAAGTGCTGGCTTTGCAGGAATTATTCTCGAGGATCAGGTTCATTTAATATAAACAAATTTTCATATCCATATAGCACCTTTGTGGTTAATTTACTTTTTGTTTCCCTTCTCTTTGTTCTCTCAAATCAAATTGATTCTACTGCTCTTTGGATCACATTTTGCCAAATTTGAGATCACTGACTTGTAAGACTGGGAGTTCAAAGCACATCTACTATGGGAGCATTTTAAATTTGGCTGGCAGCTACTATTATGTTACATAGCTTCAACATGTGTGTCAGGATTCAGGGGTAAGCATGAATTAGGGTGGGATCAGATCAGTCCTGATGTTTTAGAATTTATGAACTTAGCCAAGAAGTATCTGATGGGCACTATTGCTATTTGGATATGTAACTATGATTTACATGTAGGCACAAAAAGCATTAATACCCTAAAATTTTATTGTTGATAAAAAAAAATGACAACATTTAACTTGTGGCAAAAGAAAAAGTAAATATAAACTTTGGTGGTTGAAGTTGTGAAAAAACTACAATTTGAACCATAGAAGGACCTGTATTTGCACTATCTTCAGTGTTATCTCATGTCACCTTGGTCTGTGTGGCTGGGTCTTTGACTGAGACCAGGCAATGTTTCTTGCCTATGCACTTGTAAGGTACCCCTGAATCACTAGCCTCTTCTTGATTCAGCTCATTGGAGCCTTCAGCTCAATTCTTGCCTCCTTCAAATATGCTTATTTTGATTTTGGAATCTTCATTCCTATTTTAAAGATAAGGAGGAAAAACATTTCAGTGTGGAAAACTTTTCCAATCTCTTGGAAGGCTTCAGGTATGTCTAGATGGAGTTGTTCCACTTTTTATGCTTTCCACAAATAGATAGGGTATAATCTCCGAGGGTGAATACTACTCTTTGCATGGCTTTCTATAACCTTGGTAGCCTAGTTTTCAACATTGAGGGCAATGTGTTATTTTGTTTGCTGCATACCATTTTGTGAATTCATTATGCTTATGGTATATTTTCATTGCTAGGTGTCTCCCAAAGCTTGCGGTCATACACAAGGCAGAAAAGTAGTTTCTAGAGAGGAAGCAGTGATGAGGATAAAAGCAGCTGTTGATGCTCGGAAAGAAAGTGGTTCTGATATTGTTATTGTCGCTTAACAGATTCCGTCAAGCAGTGTCCTTTGATGAATCAATCTGGAGATCCCGGGCCCTAGCTGATGCTGGAGCAGATGTTCTTTTCATTGATGCACTTGCTTCAAAAGAAGAAATGAAGGCCTTTTGTGATGTTTATCCTCTAATTCCAAAGATGGTATGCCATTTTGTTCGTGTACTTGGACCCACTTTTTAGAAAACTCCAAAAAAGTTTCATAAAGATGAAAACAATGGACGCTGTTGAACTTTTTCATTGTTTTTGTTTCTAAAAACATGAAAAACAGAAAGAAAACGAAAACACAACCAAAGTGGCTTTTTATACCAAACTAGTGTTGGATAGCTTTTGTAAACTAGGAATATTACTTATAAACTAACATAGGATTAGGGCACGTAGATACATAGAAGAAAGTTTCTAGCATCTGTAGATAGAAAAGCATAATATTTGGGTTGGTTTCTAAAAAAGGCAGGCTGCTTGGAATCCATGGTCGCTTAAAATCTGGATGGCATGTAGTTATGCTGTTTAGTTCAAAATCAAGGGCCCACAGGTAGGGGAAGGGGTTTAGGTGTTGATTGGGGAAATTGTAGGTTAGGGTTCTGGGGGTTGAAAGAGCTACTAAAATGAGCCACCTAATCATTTTCTTTATTCTTTTTTCCTGGTGTTAACATAAATCAGCATTCTGGAAGAAACATTATAGACGAGCCACCTAATCATTTTCTTTATATGAATTGGGTTGTTTTATGTTATTTAGCCATAAAGACAATGGCATCAGTCTATTTGGTAGCTTCTCTCTACGTCCTGTTTATTTTTCGAATATGACATTGTGATTTGATTTTAGGTACTTGGTCAAATTTGTTGACCTGGACTTATTAGTGTTGGAGGATCACTATTAGCATATCAAATAAACTGTGCTGACTGAGAAAACTCTTTAACCTTGTGCAGGCAAATATGCTCGAAGGAGGAGGGAAAACACCAATTCTCAATCCTATTGAACTTGAGGATCTTGGTTATAAACTTGTGGCCTATCCACTTTCTTTAATAGGGGTTTCTATTCGTGCTATGGAGGTCAGATCTTCTTCTTCTTCTTCTCCTTCTTTTGCAACTAAGCTTTCTCTGCCGAAGTTTATTGGAAAAGTTTTGACGTAGCGAAATATCACACAAAAAACTAGATATTGTTAATCCATGAGAAGAGCCTTGAATTCACAAGGAATAAAATCTCAAAGAGAATACTGAACATCATTGATAAAAGTTGTCTTGCCATAACGCTTACATCCTTATTTATAACAAGAGAAGACATAATCTGAATAGGAAATAATTAATTATGTTAATTCCTTGATAGACACAAAAATAATAAAAGAAAATAGAAAATGGCGGAACTTGGCAAATTTGAGTTAAGATCAAATTTGGATACTGGGAAGTTTAAGAAAGTGACGACATAAAAAACGGGCATTCCTAGCCAAAGTTATTACTAAAATGAAACTTCTAAAAAACAGAAAAATTGCTAATTCAAAGGTCTAAATGATGGTATCTGGTAAAACACAGCTTGTGCCATTGCTGGGAGGCAATGAGTTTGTTCAAGTTGCTGTTTCCAATCGGACTACTATCAAATTTGATGCAATTCCGAGCGTATCCGCCAGAAATAACTTCTCCCTTGTCAGTTTTTTTTCTTGGGCTCTTGTCAATCCAACTTCTCTACGTACTCTTCTTTCACCTGTTCTTCACCAATCCCCTCTCTTTGGAGAGAGCTTCACCCAGAGTTTAAATCTGGATAGAGAGGCTCCTCTGACTGATGCTCAAATAAATCAATATTGCTGAAAAGGTCTTCGAAATTTTCATGTGTCTAGGCAGGCTAATCACTGGCATTGTCGCTGATTTTCTACAAAACTTTTTATGTGCCATACTTTGTAAGCGCCAACTTGTTGCAAGTAGAAATCTTTCTTTGTCCAAGAAAACCACCACTAAATCCCCTTTGAACAATTTGATACACCTATGTTTGTCAACAACTTCCTTATACTTGCCATTTGTTGGTTCCAGTTTTTGTTTTACTTCATCATCCACTGCGTGGGCCTGTTTAGCCATGGTCGTTGCTACAACACTTATTTCTCTTCATCAGCAACTTATTTATTATGAATACTATTTCAGAAAGACTGGTGAGTAATTTCCATTGACTATCTGCAGGATGCACTAACAGCCATCAAAGGTGGTCGTGTACCCCCTCCTGGAAGTATGCCATCTTTTGAAGAAGTTAAAGAAATACTAGGTTTCAACACATATTACGAGGAAGAGAAGCAATACGCTACTAGCACCAGTCAACTTTCTCCACAGAGAGGTGGGTGAGAATCATGTCATTGTAATTTGAAGCAATTCCATCACATCTTCAAAGCACCTGCTATCCATTAAATAATTAGCATTTTGTATATTTGGTATCACCCAACTCAACTCAATGGACCTTTAATCCAATTTCTTGGGGTCGGGTATATGGATCTTTTTTCTCTAGTCAGCTTTGTTCAAAGCTATATCCATGGTCAAATCCACAGCAATCTTGGGAAAACCCTTAGTATTGATGTTTCTAAGGCCTGACAGGCTTGGGACTGGTAAGTATAAAAAATAATATGCTAGGTACAAAATGGGCAAAGCTGTTATTTGGTCTCAATAATCAATATGCTTCTATTATGAAAGTCATCCCCAATGTACTGTCAGATTGTCATAGCAGGGTTTTTCTGAGCCATTTTCTTTAATTTGAGTAGTTTTTTGGACTCATCAGTCTCCATAAGCAGTTCTGGAGTTGAACCAATCAGCCTGCTTAGAAATAGCAAAATTTGGCCATGGTGTTTGTAGTCATATGTGAACAGTAGTTGAGAATTGTGTTAAGCCAATCAAGCTGCTTAGAAATAGCAAAATTTGGCCATGGTGTTCGAGTCATATGTGAATATTAGTTGAGAATTGTATCAGCATTATTTAGAATCTTTGCTTTTAAGAAGCCAGCACTTTGGAGAGACCTTTGAATCTTACACTAGCTTCTTGATTGGGATGAAACACAGTTTTATAAGGGGAGTGCTATTCACTCTTTTAGCTGGCTGCACTCCAGTTTTTGTCCTACAATAATGCCTGTCTATTACATGATGTTCAAAGTTGGCAACACCCAACGGAAAAAGGGGGCACTGTTGTAATTTCACCACAATAAATGGAGAATAGCACAAAAAGTGAAGTGTGAATCGGATGAAGTGCAGTGAATGCAGAGAAGATGAAGTTTAGAGAGAGAATGTTTAGCAGAAAAAGAATTTCATTAGCTTTCATTAAACACAATACATCAGCACACTCTTACATATATATTAAAACTGACTGAGACAATTACAACAAATGCCCCAACTAATCTTGACAGTCAGCATATGGTAGTTATGTCAGCTACACACAATACAAAACAAATTCATTACTGGATACGAATAACACTCCCCTTTTATAATTCGTCCATGGCTGTGATCTAGGCAGCTAAATTTCTGGTTTACTTTTGCAATGACATTCTATAATTTCTTGAACATTGGCCCAATTACACCCTTTCTCCCTTCCTAATTTTTCTAAATGTTAGGTTATTTGTCAACAAGCAGCAATGCATACGGTATTCAACAGGGGACTCAAGAGGATACAGATCAGAGCGATCAAAATCCACAAGATCCTGTGGTTGAAGTTATAACTCCTGATGTATACAATAACTATGGTGCAGATGGTACAAGGGATCCATTTTCAGGGATCTGGTCTCGTTCATTGCGAGTCAAAATTACTGGACAAGATGGATTTGAAAGACTTGATGTTAGGATTCCTGTAAGTCATTCAAGCATATTGTCAAATCACCTCAAATGCTATATAACTACTGTCATCATATCACATTGACAGCTAAAATGCTGCATTAAAACTGGTTATGGTTGCTGTAAATGTACCAGGTATGATTTAGGAAATATAAACTCACCAACCAACTAATCATACTGTATATTTTATGAAATGTCTAGAGTGGTGTCATTGGTCAGATGGTCTGAATTGCTCAGTTTAGATGATCTGGTTGGCTTAAACACATTGGTGATTAGCCACAAAATAAGAAATGGGTAAATAGAAGAAAGAAAAATGAAAAATTCTTTTGTCCTTTCGTTTCTTGTTCATGACATATTCTGATATCTTAAAGGAGAAACATTTTGGTAATTTCTTATACATCATACATTGTTTTTATATGTTAATTGGGAGAAGAATATTTGAGTTTTGAAAGTCATGAGACACAATGGCATTTGCCTGCATGGTATGTGGGTTTAGTTAAAGCAGTTATGATAAAACTGTTAGGTGTTTTGTGTTTTAGTGGTCTTAGGGAAATTATGTACTTTGAATTATATTAAAGCAATTATGTACTTTGGATTACTTTAATATAAATATATGTGCTTATGGGAGCTAACCCTTATTTTTTTAATATTATTTGGATGTAATTTTTTCAGAGTTTTTCTTGTTCATTTGATTTATCTTTATTTTTTCGAAAGAAATGGTATTTTTTTCTGAGATCTTTGATCGGGTTGAGTTTGCTTGAACTTACCTGTATTGTAAGTGCTGACTAGGGCTCTTAGAGGGGTACCCATCCTTGTTTTGCACTTTTGGATGCTTTTCTGGCCTTTTCCAGGTTCGGCTGAGGGTTTTTCTCCCTAAAAACCATTCTTTGGAATGATGAACAAATGCAAATGGAGAGACTTGAACCCAAGATTTACCCTAACCTAAGCTTTGATACCATGTTAAGTCATCAATTGTTCCAAAAGCTTAAGAGTTGTTAGGAAATTGGCCTAACTATGTGTATAAAGGCTATTCAACACTCCTTAACCTCAATCTGGTTTTCCTCCCCTTATATACGCATGATAGATGTCTTCAAGATGACAATACCCATCTCAACATAAGCATGATTACTTGTATGATACTGAAATTTTATTTAAGACAAGTGAGCAACTGTTTTTATCAGGCTGGATTCTTGGACGGACTCACAAATATAGTTCCAGGTATTATTTGTGTTCTTTATGAACTTGTTGGAATTGATTGTGTTCCTGATGAATGGACATCACAAAATTTTCTATTTTTGTAAACAGCATTAGTGGGTGTAAACATCAAGGCACTGCTGGATGATGCAGCTTTAGAAGTGGGAGGGAAGCAGTTGTTAGATTTCAATGACACAATGGGCGACAGGATTCAAGTCTTTTTGGAGTAAAATATATGAAGGTATGGAATTTCAAAAATTGCAATTGATAAATGAAAGATAAATTCAGTTTGATCTAGTTTTTAAAGTATGTAGATTTATATATATTTTAATCGATACCTGAATCCTCAAAAACTGCTTTGCACACCCTCGCAAAATCACCATCTTGAACGGCTTTCCCCAAACATATATATATATATATTTTGTATCAAATTGTGTACCATCTCTAGTATCAATTTTTTTGTTGTATTGATATCTGTGGGGTGAGTATTGTCAGTGATTGAATAAACGGTCGCATCACCATTGCTGGTTATGTGATCACTGTTACATTGAGTGGCAGAACAAACGGTCACATCAATATGGTTGTAGTCCTTGAGTGGTGATGCTGTTCTTTTGCAGGAGTGACTTAACATGTGAAAATACATTTCATGGTTCCTCAATAAAGGCAATAGCCAAACTTGAATGTGTTCCCTATTTAGAGGTTGTTTGGGATGATCTAAATAAGTGTACTTTTTGACTTTTAATGAAATATGGGTTAGGTATGGGTTGGATTTGAAGTGATGTGATAGAGAGATAATGTGACTTAAATAGAATAGTGACTTTTTGGCTTATACCTTTTTTACACAAGTTGATGTTTCTACACCTTTGGCCACTTTTGCATCTTTTTTCAAACACCCATTTCCAGGCTAGTGGACAAATGTATCCAAATCCACATCCCCAATTGTGTGAGTTCGTGGCGGCCTTCTTTTTATTGATATTTTTTCTTTGGTAAACCAGTGATAGCGTGTTTTACTTGAAGGGAATGACAGGTGGCACCACTGCAGCGATTTCTACCAATGGGAAAGGAGCTTGTGGGTATCTGATACATTTATTAGTTACTTGATCAATTTAAGCTTGCAGCATTCCTCAGAGATATGGAAAAAATTGCAGTGACTGACTAGAAGGATACAAACGTCTGATATGTGTAATCACACATGAATAAATCAATGCCACTACTGTATGATTGATACAATCCAGGTTTTTGTTGTCTGGTGTGCATGAGGAAACTTGTCTTTTTGTCGCATTGCATGTATTTCCTTTTTCTTTTTTTTTTTGGGTCTTCTGTAACAAACACACTTTTGCCCAAATTGTCATCAAGACTGAAAGTTATAGTTCAGATCATGCATGTCTTTAGTTAAACATTGTACCCAGATGCATTTTGATTATTCGATTGGTGTAATTTTAGGATCAATGGGGGAAATTAATTTTGGGATCAAGTGTTCTTATGTTTATGGCGGGAAACAACTAGCGATGTTTTTATTGTGAGTTCTGTCATTTAGTGAAGTTTGAACATAGGTTCATATATCATCAAGCATTTGTTAAAATAAAGCCGAGCTGCCTACAGGGATGGCCACCCATGGTGTTGAGGGTGCAACTTAGGCAAATCCAATTCAGACAACTCGATACACAACTTTAACCAAATTTTCATTATTATGTTGTGTTTGTAATTTTGTGTTGTTTTTATTTTTAGAAAGTATAATAAATTAATTTATGATAATTAAAGACAAATTTTTTATGTCTGACTTTGAATGACTTAAGCCTGACTCAATTTCTTTGAGATAAATTCAAACTTGAGCTTGGACAAACAAATTAACATAGAAATTGAGCTCCGAGCTTAAAAAAATCCCTCTACACTCAAAAGCTAAATTTGTACAAATCTTCAACCCAACTGAACTTGCTCAAGTTGCAAACCTACTTGGAATAGATATCTCCAAGGGAGGTAGAGAGAGAAGAGAGAGGTATTCAAGTCATTTTACTACTGAAAAATGCTTGAGACTCCCATTTTTTAGAAACTCCCACAACTCCCCTTGAATCTCCACCATTAATGTATGTGTAGGACCTACTCATATATGTGTGAGGCCCACATCATCAATGGTGAAGATCTAAAAAAGATTGTGAAAGTCTCTAAAAAAAGAAGTCTCAATCATTGTTGTTTTACTACTACCATTAACACTGGTTAACGCACTCTAGCTCAAAAACTACAAGTAATGTGTTCATATTCTAAACGTCAAGAAATTAACTGCACATTAACTAAACAAAAGGGGGTTAAAAGTGAATTTCGCCAAAAATATGAATTAGCAATTTTTATTGTTCAGCAAGTAGGCATGCCATACTATAAAATCTGACAAATCACAAAAAAGTGAATGTATTAAAGAGGCACCTCAGAAAGGTTGTCCTCAATGGTATACAACTTCACAACTGACCCACCACCAATAATAGCTCATCTACACATCTCTTATGACCAAAAAGAAATAAAGCAACTACAACAAAAAAAGATCATCATAGACATCATGATAGATAATACATTTCTACAAGCAGCTTCCCCAAAAAATTACAACTGTAAAAGAAAAATAAACCTTTTAACATCAAAAGCAGGATGGACCAGGCATCGTGCATCAGAGATTTGGAGATTGCCACCTGGCCCGCTGTCCAACCTTTTTGTCAATCTCAATGCAACCTGGCGGCTTGATCTCATCGGTATCCACCACCATATGGTTGTTGGGGAGCATAACCACCCCTGCCCATCATTGGGTTATATCCACCGGGCATGGTAGATCCGGGAGGGAATCCAGTTGGTTGCATTTGGGGTCCTTGACCCATACCCATCCCCATACCCATACCCATATTCATCCCCATACCCATGCCCATGCCCATATTCATAGGCCTATTCATCCCCATTTGATTCATTCCTCCATAGCCTCCCATACCCATGGCTGCCCCAGGAGCACCACCCATACCCATACCCATGCCCGAACCTGTCATGGAGCTTGGTGGAGGCCTGATGGCACCTGCACCGGCACGGCCTATCCCAGAACCTGATCCCATGGCTTTACCCATCGTAACAGTTGACGTCACAGCAGCCGTTGTAGGCTTCTCCATTCTCTTTTCCTTGCGGTTTAGTGCATCAAAATCAATTCCGATATCCGCCAGTGGATTTATTTTAGCTGCATATGGAGAAGATATTCAAGTTAGATCTTTTAGATCACAAAGAAGCCCTGAAACACCAATTTTTTTTTTTTTTTTTTTGTACTTGGTAAGTAAAAGTTATTGTATAAGAACTCACATCCAGATATATTCAAATTGACTAGCCCTCGGTTCAGGGTATCAGTCCAAACCGTAGACTTGGGCTCGAACTTTTCCTTGGCTGGTTGGGGAACTATAGCAAGTGGTCCTGGTTGAGAGGTTATGGCAGTAGTTGGTTGTACTTGTGGATTGAAATTACCCATGACATCATTGTTATGCTGTGCTGCTGGTCCCGCTACAGGATTGGTTTGTGGAAGGAAGTTTCCGGTGTTGTACTGTGTGGTCTGTCCAGCAGTAGCTTGAGAAGCCATGTGTGGAGCTGCCGGAGCAGCAGATCTTGGCTGCTGGTTGAAGTTCCCATAAAAATTAGCACTTGGCTGTGCAGGTTGAGAACTTGGAGCTGGAAAAGTTGTCGGCTGTCCAAGTTGACCAGTTTGAGCCTGAAAACTTGTCATTGGTGCAGGCTGGCCGCTTTGGGTCATAAAACCAGGCTGTGATGCAGGTTGGTTAGCTTGAGCCGAAAAACTAGTCTGTAGTTGAGGTTGGCCAGTTTGACCGGGAAAACCATAATGTGTTGCAGGATGGCCAGTTTGACCCGGAAAACCTGTCATTGGTGCAGGCTGGCCACTTTCGGTCATAAAACCAGCCTGTGATGTTGGCTGGCTGGCTTGCCCCAAAAAACCAGTCTGTGGTTGAGGTTGGCTGGGTTGACCTTGAAAACCAGGATGTGTTGCAGGTTGGCTGGGTGGAAAACTTGTCTGTGGTGTAGGCGGGCCCGCTTGAGCTGAAAAACCCATCATTGATGCAGGCTGGCCAACTTGAGCTGGAAATCCCGTCTGTGAAGGTCCGGATGTTGGGAGAATACCCTCTAAAATATCAGCGTTCTGACTGGAGGCCGGAAAGCCTTGGGTTGAGAACTGGGCATTGGGATTGACGGATGTAGGAGCAATATTCTGGGGTTGAGCTGGGGAAGCACCTGTAGAAGGGAGAGCTTTAAAAGGACCATCGCCAAATGGGTCTTCAAAAGGCTGCATAGAAATGACAAAATTAGTTCTAACAAATATAAATATTTTATAATTAAAGATGAATAAAAGTTGAGAAAGCCTATGTGCATAGAAGGTTTTCACATATTGGGACACAAATGTGAGACAAAAGGTATGCCCCAAATGTGGATCCCACACCTTCATCTTGCATCTGTGTCCCTTTTGTGAAAATCTTTTGTGTTCCTAGAAAAGCTAATGAGGGTTTGAAGGGGAGAGGGAGTGGAAAGGGAAGTGCGACACTTGTATACATGGAGACTTCACAATGAAAGCATCAGATTACATTCTTATATTATTCCACCGACTACGACGATTATTGATAAATTGGAAAAAAGCAAAATGATCAATTTTTCTTTAAAAAATGGGATGCAAGTCTTCCATAATAAGAATATGGGGAAGAAATATGGAATAGTTTCAATTTTATGGATGCAATAGCAAATAATAATAATAATTAAATGATATAAGGCGGCACAAGAAATATTGACAACTTCAATCAAACTATAGCAAAATTTTCAGAGAAAATGAAAGGCTCCTTGGACAATTTAGCATGAGTTATTTCACAAATCAATTTAATGAAAACGAAGTTTATATGGTTCCTAGTTAATAACATCAAGCCTACCTGGTTTGTGACAGTGGATGCTGCCGTGGCTGCAAATGTGGGTCCAGAGCTGAAGTTCGCTGGGGCATTAACTTCAGGGGTTGCAGCTGCATATGTTGTAACTGGTACTATAGCCAATGAATCTGACAAAGAACCGAGTAAGTCCATTTCAGCACCATTTGAGGTAGTTCGGGCAGCTGATCAAATAGAAAACAAAATATGAGTTTCAAAATATAGCAGCTGTGCAAATAGAATTGTCAGTTTTGGCACCTCTTCCAACAATAACTGTCTAGACCAAATGTTGCCAATCACATTAGTTGCATTTATGTGCAGAGGGGCTCCAATTATTTGCTTTGAAAACGGAAAGGCCATGAAGGTAAAATACTTTAATGGACTTTGTTTTCCAGTTTAATGAGAATTCCCTCTGTACTGTGACATAAAATAACAAGCAAACTCTGGTGATTGAAAAAGTTGTGAAGTTGCTGTGCTTTGCATGAAGTAATTGTGAACAAAATATGATGATGATCATATTCTTTCACAGTGAAATGGTTATAGTTGCAAGAATCTCCTTCTAGGGGTGACCTTTCTGTTATAGAACCACAATTCTATGGTTCCGGGCAAAAATTTGAGTTATAACGCATTCTCAGCAAGATACAGTCGTGGTTCCAATTGAGATGCAACAACTCAATCACATGAATACCAAAAAAAAAAAAAAAAATCTATAGGTAACAGATATATAGTATGTGTGGTAAAAAAAATTATCGAACATATCAATCTATATTAGAATAAAATAAGAGCAAAAAATGAACAATTCAATATGGTATAGATTACCCAAACCTCTTGCTTTTTGTTCTTTCCAAAACAATTAAGCACAAAAAAAAAATCCAATTTATTCATATATTTATAATTAAAATACAAAAATGCCCCCCAGGCATTTCCAACCTTGCACTCTTCTATGTGCCCTCACACCCCCTGCACCCCACTTAGTGCAACTACGATTTGAGAGAGAGAGAGACCTATACACCTCCACATGCTACATAGTCTAAAAATTGGTCAAGAGAGTTCAATAACACACAATTCCCAACTATACAAAACTTACAAACGTACTTTTTAGCCCGTACAAAAACAATAAAAATAAAAAAATCTATGACATCAACAAATTCTGCACTATGCAAAAGTAAGGTGGTAAAGTTATTAACATAACACTAGGGCAGCAAGATGACGCAATTAGTATCAGAAAAGTTCAGTACCTGAAAATGAACCGCGTGGATCAAATTCATCAAAGCCATCAACTTCCTTGTTTGCAGGAGGAGCAGGAGCAGGGGCATGAGCAGGGGCACGAGCAGGGGCACGAGCAGGAGCAGGAGCAGGAGCAGGGACAGGGACAGGGACAGGGACAGGGACAGGGGCGCGAGCAGGAGCAGGGGCATGAGCAGGGGAAGCAGAAGCAGGAGCTGCAGACATGGCAGGTGCAGGGGTTGCTTGGCTTGGACTAGTGCCAACAGAAGCAGATGTTTTGGGAGCAGATGCTGCTGAAGTTTCTCCACCCCTTTAACAATAGCAAAGTCAATACTATTTCAAGTATACTGAACATAGTTCAAATGCGGGACCATGCTACAAATTATTACCTTTCACTGTGAGCAGGGCTACGAGCGTCGCCCAAAGCCTCTTCATAACTAGGAGGAGCACCAAGATTTTGTTCAGAAAATTTCCGGTCAAGCCGCTTGCCTGAATAACTGGTACAAGGAGGAGATGCAGTTGTGAATACATAAATAGTGCTCATCCTAGTCAGAAACATTGTCCTGAATTATTTATTTATAAATGTATTGCATTAAAATGATGCCAGATGGTGTGCAACCTCACAATTTATGCAAAAGGCTAACCAAAACTGAAAAGAAAGCTCTATATCTTCAGGGATGTACAAATCCCAATATTGACCCAAATTATTAAAAACACCAACATTTTGAAACAGGCACACTAAAGTTACCTTCCATCTTGGGAATGGTCATCAGCTCTAGCACCACTTCCTCTGCTATAAGAAAGGGCTCAAGTTAAAATGGCTTCTAGATCAAGTTCATATTGATTAATCAACATGGTTCACATGTATGGGAATATAAACTTTCTAGACAAGCATTGCACTGGTTTAAACAGTCCTTAAGATATGCTAAGTTCATTATAGTTCCAAAATTGCATTCAATTGAGTTCCTTGTTTTTACTGCATTATCTTTTCTAAGCAACCTTGCTCCTTTGGGAATGATTCAATGTAACAGTGATCACATAACCAACCATTGAATGAATTCATTCTCTCATAAAAACAAACAAACAAATCAGAGAACATGTTGAAGAATCTGATGACAAATGCATAACTAAAGGTTAACCAGTAAAATCAGTAAAACCCTAACAAGATATAGAATTAACTTACTTAGATGAATATTGACCATCATCATCATAAGCACGGTCCCTTTCTCTGTCAGAGCTCCTACCTCTCAAGCTATACTGGTAGTCATCAATGCTTCGACTTCTTCCCTGGTGATCATCATCCCTGTAACCATCTCTGCTATAACGTTCATCGGAATCTCTACCATAGCGATCTCCATCACGACCATACGAGTCCCCATACCTACCATAGCGGTCATCATCCCTATAGCTCCCTTCTCTTTCTCTCCCATAACCATTCCGATCATCATCTCTACTTCCATAACGGCCTTCATTACGATCATCATCATATCGGTCACCATATCCTCCTGAACCTGAATATGAACTTGGCTTGTACATACCACCCATTGATGTGCTGCGAAACCTATTTGAGTCAAATAGCCTAGTCAAAAACCTTGCCAAAGAAAAATTTCATACCAAGGCATTTACAGAAACTTTTTCTAATCAAAAGCAAAAACAGAAATTAAAAGAAAATTTGCCCAATTAATAGTTCTCTTGCATCTAGGAAGCACATGCAAAACACATGCCATGCAAAACAACTACTACTACAAATAAAACACAGAAAATGACAGGTCACTATCTGGGGAAAGAAAAAAAAAAAGAAGAGAGAGAGAGAAGATTTTATTTTTAAAAAAAATAATAGAAGGGGGGAAGCTGCCAATTCTTTGGCATAAATAAGGATAAGAACTTCAGGAGGTTCTATTCAAGTGAAAGATACCAAACAACAAAAAAGAAAGCTTCATTAGATAGCACTACCAAATTTATATTTTGCAAAAATTGTTAAAAAACAAAGAACAATATTTATATTAGAAAATGTAACAAAATGATAATGTTGCTAAATATTAGGAACTTTTTTGGGAAAGGAAGTTAACAGATGGCAGATGCTAAAAACATCAATAATAAATTAGAAAATAAATTATTCCTGTCCTTTATGGGATGGTTTCACTTTCAACAACCAATGACAATAAGCATCACTTCAGGCTGTGAGATGACAATATATGATGGCAGACTAGGATTTTAATAAACTGAAGACTAAACAAGAATCACAATGTAGTCCAAATATTTGGGAATCTGGGATGAATTATTGATACTTATGATAACAATAAAACGATCAAGCAAATTTGAGCATACTTCCAAAATCATTAAGACTATAAACATGATATATTTTAGCAACCACTTATGGGAAGCAGACTCACTTGTCCCTGTTAGCAGCAGCCTTCTGTCTCACTTCTTGTATTCTTTCTTTATCATTCACTAGAACCACAAGACTCTGAGATTTCTTTCTGACGTTGCTTCCCTGGTCCCTCCCACCAGAATCAATATATTGAAAATCGGACAACGTCTATGACAAGATAAAAGCATTCTCATGAGTACCAGAGTAACTTTAGCCAAATCACTAGTTTTAAAGTTGCAGAAGGGCAAATACTAAACTGGAGCTGCCAAACAGATTTAAGGAACAGAAAGTTACCGATATTTGATACACATGTTCCCTGATCTCATCTATGACACGCTCTGACCCATGGGCTACCAAATATTCCAAAACAGTCAAAGCCTGAAACATGAGAATAGATTTTTCAGTTACATCACTACAACACAATTAGAAAAAGAAAAACATGATCCAGATATAAAAACAAACAGTCAGCATGAAGAACATGATGAAGAGTTACAATTTAGCAGTGGGTGTGGTAGTGTGTGTGTGCATGTGAGAGAGAGAGAGAGAGTTAAAAAAAAAAGAAGAAGAAGAGAACCAAAAACCAGCAGGTAAATTCAAACAGGCAAAATTTTCAGAGAGGGAGAGAGAGAGAGAGAGAGAATAATAACAGCTTCAAAAAACCAGAAACTTGCAGGAAAATTCAAAACAAGAAAAAATTTCACCAAAAAAAAAAAGGCAGTATCCGGTACATGAGAAAAATTGCAGACCTTATAAACATGCCGCCAATTCTTGCCCGTATCATTGATGCGCTTCCAGATTACAGACATAATCATCTGGTACTCATGACTGCTTGGATGATCAAGAATGATTAACTTCTGAACAAAGTAGAAGAATCACAATGTATTTTATAAAAGAGACACTTTAGCTTACTAGTTTCTGGTAGCCTGTGCAATATCAGCGAGAAGAGATCCATGAGGACCCCAGGGCTCATTGCTAGTAGCATCAAGAACCTGAAAGAGGATACGAGAAAATTTACTTAAATAGAAGATGATTAATTAATAAACTGGCATTGCATTTTAAGACTATCCATCAAGTATTTCACAAATACTTGCTTGCATTCATCTATACTGCCAAGCATCCCAATCAAAAGCCTTGCTTGTTTATATTCAAACTGCCACAGAAATTTAATAAAATAAAATAAAAAAACATATATCTATATTTACCTTCTGTTCTATTCCAGGAACCTTGAGAACTTTCTTATTCACCTCCCTCTTACTGCAAGCACACAGGAAACAAAAGAACCATCATGGGTTGATGAGATTGTTAGGGACTGATTGATACATGAGATTTTTCAGCAATGAACTCAAAAAACCAAAAAAAACAAGCATTTACTTCCAGAAAGAACTTTAAAAAGCCAATCAAACTTACATATCCCGAACTGTTTGATCAAATGCCTTCTTCATTGCAACTTTAGTTCAGGATGCAAAATTCTCTTCAATACAAGGAAACTCCAAATTTTCTTAGCGTCCTGCTGGAAGAAAATATGGTTCACAACAGTTATGCAACAATTATGAGGCACTTCCTGTCAACCACCGGAAAAAAAAAAACAAAACAAAACAAAACAAAAAATGACAACCAGCAGTGATCACTTTAAGAGCCTTCAACTGTACAAGTTTTCTCCAACACGGAACGAAGTCTGATAACATAATCTGGGGGATGTGAGTATGCTATTCAAACAAAACTGGGCCGAAAATCAAAATCTCACTTAGGGAAATATCAAAAGGATCTACACACAAAATCTATGGACATCAGTTTAGTTCTGTTGTTTCCTTTTTGGGGCATCCAAATTGAGGGTATTAACTGGGATATGGGCCATCCAATTCTAGTTCTCTAGTTACAGTTGAAATCATGTTCTTGAATCATACCTCCATACAAATTATCAAGCATCATCATACAAATCTTTTTTGGGTTTTTCCCAGTGAAATGAGAATCACTAGAACAATTCCAATTAGCAGCTGCCTTAACAAACAAAAGGTCGAAACAAGACAGCTTTTTTGTGTTTTTGTAGCAACTAGCAAAAACTCACAAAAAAACAGCTATTCAAAAAATCAAAATGAGCAGAAAAGAATATAATTACATCATAAAATCTACAAAGCCAGTACAATTATTGAAACAAATATAACTACAAAAGACGAAATTCACCAAATCTAATTCCTATACCATATTTGACTAAATCAAACGTTGAAAATAAACATAAATATCATGACAAAAAATGCATTTTGAACAATTACCCAGCAAAAATTGAGAATTCAAATAAAAAATACATCATAAAACCCTAAATCACAAAAAATTCAGAGCTGAATCGGCGTTAAACCAGCAAAATTGAGATAAAAACCCGAGCACGAATCAAACCCAGATCTGAAACAATCTAGAAATCGAAAAAATGAGTCAAACCCAGATCGTAAAGAAAGAAGAAGAGATCGAACCTGATCGAACTGGACCCAAGACGAAGGTGTCAAAGGCCAGATCTGAAAGATTAGAAGTTGGGTGTTGTTGGGTCGAGAGAGAGAGAGAAGCAAAAATTGAGAATAGCTCCTAAAATCGAATTCAGCTGTATTTTTTTCGATAAAATAATGGAAATGGCAATGAGATTATGAGAGAGAGAGAGGAGGCTTCGGGTTGGCGAATCTGTCTCTAGAATAGCGGAGAGAGAAAGTTGAAAGGTAAGAGAGCAAGACAGCGCACCTTGCACGCAGGAATTGCTGGGACCAAATTCTTTTAAATGCTTTTTAATAATTAATTAACTAATTAAAAAAAAAAATTTATTTTTTCACTCATCTCTTTAAAGTATGAAAAAAAATTAAAGTAGCTCATAAATTTTAAAATAATTATACCTACTTTTCTTTTGAATTGATTTTGGAATAAATTATTTTAATAATTTTTTTTATTTTTTTATTAAAATATGCGATAAAAAAATAATATATTTTGGACAATTTTTTTACTTTTACAACAAAAAAAAAAAAAAAAAGATAAAATGAAATCTTTGATATTTGGTATAGTTGTTTGATTTTTTAACTTTTTAGGTTTTATTTGGCAATATTACTTTTTAGCTTAAAAATTAAAAAGTCATTAAAAATTTAAAAAGCCAACAAGATATATTAAAAAATCAAAGATTTCTTTTTCTCTCTACTTTTTATTCATCTTTTCGTAAAAAAACTAAAAAGTCATACTAATTTTTTTATTTTATATTTTAATCAAAAAATCAAAAAACATACTAAAATAGCATGTTTTCAAACGAGACCTTAGTTATTCCCAAACCAAACATGAAATTAATACAAATAGTGTGAAGAAATAAGGACAAACAAAAAAATATATACATTTCATAGTAAAAATTTTATATCTGTATGACTACCCAATTATTGATGAAAAATATGATTAAATATTATGTAAATTAAAATTTTAAGAAATATAATGTAATTATGCAAAAATTACAAGACTTGTTGCTTTTTTTTCTTTCAAATATGTCATTGTAATTCATTTTTATTTTATTTTTTTGTGTTAAACTCATTTTTTGAAGAAAAAAAAATAACAAATAAATATAAAATAGGATTTGGAAAAAATAAAATTAAAAATATATATATTTCTAATTTTCAAAAACATTTACCCCTTTTAGTTTGTTGATGTTTATTATAATTTTAAAAATTATAAACAAAAATGTACTTGATATTTATTTTTATTTTCAAAAAACTTCAAACAGTTTACAAAATTTACAAAAAAAAATTGTAATAAAAAAAGAATTTCCCTAGTCTAAAAAATAAATTTGCATTTCTTTCTTCCTCACTCACCCTCTCCAAGTATCACTTACCACTCATCGCCACTATCGCCTACCATCATCTGCTATCTCTTGTGGTCATCAAATCTGACCACCATTGATAGCTGGTCATAGGGCTGAGCAAGAAATCCGTATAATCTATAATCCGATCTAGTCCAATTCAATCCGTTAGATTTGGATTTATTTTTTGAATCGTGGTTCAGTTATGGATTGACAATTTAAAAATTCATAGGCCACGGATCAATTTCGAATTGAACCCCACAGTTCCGGATTGGAACCGATCTGGACCATATACAAATAGTATATATTTATACTGTAGACTCTCCATATAATATCATTTCTTATTCCATATAAAAGCTAAACCCTAACCCTAATTCAACATATCACATGCCATTGTCTCTCACACTCTCATCTCTCTCTCTCTTCTCTTTCTTAAATTGAGTTCCCTTTCTATTTTTGTGATTTTATCTCAAATCAAATCGGTGGATTTTTATCTCAAATCAGATTAGTAGCGACGCCTCGTTTGGCAAGTGACTTTTTTAGTCAAAAAGCCAAAAAGTCACTAAAAAAAATAAAAAAGCCAACAACCTATACCAAAAAATCAAAGATTTCATTTCTCTCTACTTTTTGCACATCTTTTCGTAAAAAATCAAAAAGTCATCCCAAACATACTAGTTTTTTTTACATCATATTTTAGCCAAAAAGTTACTAAAAAAGCCTGTTCCCAAACGAGGCCTGAGCTCTCTCTCTCTCTCTCTCGGTGACATTGTTTTTGTTGGTTTCTTTCTTCTCAAACTCAGTAAGCTCTTTCTCTTCTCTTTCTCAGACTGAGTTCTCTTTCTCTATTATTGTGATTTCATCTCAGATCAGATCAGTGGATTTCCATCTCAAATCATATCGGTAGTGGCCTGGTCTCTCTCTCTCTCTCTCTCTCTCTCTCTCTCTCTCTCTCTCGCTCGCTCTCTCTCTCTCTAACACACTATTACTTTTTTGTGGATTTCATGCTAGATCGGTGGATTTAATCTCAAATCAGAAATATTCAGTGAACTTTACGATGTGTAAATGTAAGTAAAAAGTGCCTGTTAATCTTTTTCTTTGGTTTTTGATTTCTGTTTTTATTTTTTTTATTATTTTGTAACAACCCTCACCTTATCTTAGTCATGCTCGCATGCATTCACATGAATTTGTCTTGTTAAGTTTGCATCTACAGACCTTGATTCGTTTTGTCTAAGTGTTGCTTGCATGTTTTGTTTCTTGCTTGGTGTGTGTAGCCGATGTCATCTTAAGTCTAGGTCACACCCTTGAACCTCTTATATCTAGGACCATCTTGGAATCCACTTTGGTTGACCTCCACCTTCGCCCTGGCATGTTGGCCAAGATGTCATCATCTAGGCCGAGGTGTGCGTCATCTAGGTCGAGATGTGTATCATCTAGGCCGAGATGTTGTCATCTAGACATCCTAGATCCTTGATCCTTGCACCTAGTGATCTTGTTCCTGGACTGGTATGACCTAGACCGAGGTGTGGCACATCTAGGCCGAGGTGTGACACATCTAGGCCGAGGTGTGACACAGCTAGGCCAAGTGTTATCCTTCCTAGCCGAGATCATTGAGACCTTACTTGCCGAAGCCTATGTCTTGATCCGAGGTCATTATCTACCAGAGTACCCATGTCACCTTGCCTGCTATACACGCTTTGTCATACTCTTGTATTGTCATTCAGTCACTTTTTTGAGGAAACCCAATCCGGTGGTGCCACGTGTCCCAGCAGAAGGTTAAGTCTGCTGGCAGTAGAGAAACCCACATCATTTGTCATATCTTTGTCCTAGGAAGAGAGAGAAGCTCTAGGAAAAGAGGAAGAGGAGTTCTTGAAAGAGAAGTAGATTTCCAAGATTGATCCTTAGAGTCTAAACCGTTTGATGCGAGTGTTGAGGTTAGATTCTTGATATACTCTTGTTATTCTTTATGTTTATTCGATCGCATTGCATGATTTAGTATGATTCATGAGCCATGCATTGGTTTAAATTTGTTTTAGAAAGAGAAAATGATGTTCTTGTGTTCTTGAAATAAAACCATGTTTTGATCCGAAAGTTTGTACCAAGATCCATGTTTTTGTGTTTGTTTTCATAAGATCTTCAAGTATGGGTACCCAGGTCCATGTTTTTGAACTCATCTCATGAAATCTCAGATTTTGAATAAAGAAGTTATGATTTTAGCATTTATGTTCATGTTCTTCAAAAAGAAGCCCAGAATTTCCAGACTCCATGTCCCTGAATGTGGTCATCGGGACCATACCTCGGCCTAGAGGTGTGGGACCTCGGCGAAGACCTGGTTGGTACCCAGTATGTTTTCCCGAGATGAGAAACAGTGTTTTAACTCCCAGCACGTGTTTTGCCTTGTCTTGACTGAGTTTTGAAAGAAATGCTGAGATCATTTACACTCCTGCAAAGTTTGTTTTAGGAATGCATTTCATATCCATCTTTGAGCATCTCTTTTTGTCTTCTTGAAATGCATTCAATGGAATTTGTTATGTACTTGTAGGCCTTGGATCTTTGCTTGTAATCCCCACACCCGAAGAGCTATGTGAGTGATATTTTTAATAAAGCTATGTTATAAAGTTTTGATAAAACTTTGCTTCGTTTTGGATAAGTATTTGATCAAGCATGAATGATTATCCCTAATTTTTGTATCAAGTATTATCTTATTTTGATGACATTCTTGAAAAGTCCATAGTGCTAGGGGACTATAATGCAACTAGTACCCTTGTTTTGAAAGTCCTTAATGCTAGGGGACTATAATGCAACTAGTACCCTTGTTTTGAAAGTCCTTAGTGCTAGGGGACTATAATGCAACTAGCACCCTTGTTTGAGATATCTCCCTTGTCTTGCCACCGACGGTTTACCGTGTGGGTTTGTCCGGAATGTCATCCCTTGTATTATATTGATGCTAGTAAGCATCCCTTGAAGCTTTGAAAGACTTGAAAGATGAACTTGGATCATCCCTTGATTTTATACAGGCTATGATATGTATTGTTTTGATAAAGATCTCGGATATCATTCATTTAACCCTTTATTACTAATATCATTCGCTGAGTATCCAAGCTCACCTTCTCCTTATATATATGTAGGTGACGAGCAAGAAGGCGGTGACGCCTAGTTGTGTTTTGCAAGATGTTTTTGGATTCATATTTTGTAGCATCTTGAAGATTATGCTTCTTGGCTTTGTAATTCATTTCTTTTGTATATGTCGGCTCGAGAAGCCTTTTGATCAAGATGTATCTTGTAACTTATTTTATTTGTATTCAAGTTGTAAAACCACGTTATGTATGACATTTCATTTGATCTATGCACAGCTCTTGTGGACTATTTAGATTTAAATTTATTGCTTCTGCACATGTAAGCCCCATATATATACTCTGATTGTGTGTGACTTCGTAAGTTGGCCTTCTGTAATCTCGGATTACTGGCCATCATGGCACCATTCTACTAGGGGCGGAATGGGGTCGTGACATATTTTATCTTTTCTAATAATATTAATCTTATGTTTTTGTTATGTATTTCTTTTTCTTGTTTGATAGATGTCAAGTACTGGAGAGACAAATGATGTCATCGACCTCTCTCAGTCTCAGTCGAGCCAGAGCATAATCCTTAGCCTGAAACTCTTTCTAGTTCAAAGGTATGCCCCTTTCCTCCTAAGCCAAAAGCTTGACAATATTTTGAAGTTTGGAAGCATTTTACCAACATTTTAAATAAGGGAGTAAGACGGCTACTTGTGTTAAATGTAATCATTGTAAAGCTTCTTATGCCTGGGTTAGTGCAAACGGAACTAGCACTTTGAGAAAATATATTACAAACTATCCTAAGTCTCCTCACAGTATAGAAAATAAAAAACAAAAGACTTTGGCATTTCAATCTGTAACAGAAGGTGAAAAAAATCTTAGTGTTTGGAAATTTGATCAACAAGCATGTAGGGATTCACTTGTTAAAATGGTAATCACCGATGAGTTGTCATTTAGGTTTGTAGAGCATGAAGGATTCCGTCAATTTTGCAGTGTGATGTAACCTAATTTCAAAAAGTTTTCACGTTTTACAGTGGCAAGGGATATTGTGGATTTATATTCTAGTGAGAAGAAAAAATTGAAAAATTTGTTGAAGAAATCAAACTATAGACTTTGTCTCACTACGGATTCATGGACGTCTATATAAAATGTTTCATACATGTGCCTAACAGCCCACTTTATTGATAAAGATTGGAATTTGCAAAAAAGAACTCTCAACTTTAATGTGATTTCTAGTCACAAATGGGAGGCAATTGGTAAGCCAGTGGAATCATGTTTTGTTGATTAGGGCATAGAGAAATTGTGTACAATCATTGTGGATAATACAAGTGCAAATGAATGTAGCTATTACATATGTGAAAATGAAGTTTTCTAAAAACAGTGACTCTTTGATTTTAAGGGGTGAGTACTTGTATATGAGGTGTTGTGTCACAACCCAAACCCGCCCCTATGGGTTTAGTACCGTAACCGGCCAGTAATCTGAGATTACCGAAGGCCTGCTTAATAGTGATACAATAATACAGAGTACAGGGGCTGGCGGAAGCCAATACAGTAAATAAACAATGTCCAATGAGCTGTGACAGTCTGTATGCAAAAAGACTTTTCATACATATACATAAATACATGAACAGCACAAAACAGTATGTACAACATTTATAGTCGATCAGAACAGGGACCTAATCCCTGATAAACAGAACAGTACAGCGCTATAAGTCTATGCAGTATCACAAGACAGATACAGAGACAGACGGGGGAAGGTAAAACACCCCTAAGCCATAGCTTGGCAGACTAGAAACCTCGCGGTGAGGCACGGTGGTTGGCTTGACAAAAAAGGGAGTCTAACCCACACTCCTAGCTCCGGTCTGGTGCCTGTACACCTATATATATATATAAACAGCGAGCTAAAGCCCAGTGAATAACATAATGCGTAAAGAGGTTAAGAATGAATGTCCTTACAGTAATGAAAACAGTTCATTGATTCAATATAACGATCATTCGATCCTACGGTCATATGTGGTACATCCATTAGCATAGCGAGACGATGTGATGAGTCTTAAAAAACAGAACAGTAAATGATGGCCATTAATCAATAAACAGTAGTGGTTCCAACAAGGGGACCGACAGAGATCTCTGTAATAGTAACAGTAAACAGTAGTTGCTAAAGATGCCACAATATAGTTCAGAATATAGGATATACATTCATTCGATTAACGATGTCGATTAGAAAACAATTGATTAAGCGATGAAATATTCACGATTGAACATATCTTTACACAATTGTTACTCCGCGAGTTACGGCTACTGATTAAGTTAAGCGGCGTCTAAAGCCAAACCTATCTGAGGGCGAAACGAACACACACTAAGTTACACATTCGGGAATCAAAGATTTAGTCCCTACTTAGACTCGGTGTGGTTCTACATCTACATCCTCATTAAGATGCCTTAAACTAGGCCTAAGAATGCCTAGGATGAAACGAGGATGCAAAGATGCACTCAGAAAACATTTTCAGAATTTTCAGAAACAGAGGTCCCACTCGAGCGTAGTTTTCCCCGCTCGAGCGGACATGCTGTCACGACCCAAACCCGGCCCTATGGGTTTAGTACCATAACTGGCCAGTAATCCAAGATTACTGAAGGCCTGCTGAACAGTAATACAATTAAACAGAGTACAGGGCCTGGCGGAAGCCAATACAGTGAATAATTAGTGTCCATTGAGCTGTGAAAATCTGTATGCCAAAAACATTTTTCATGCATTCATAGTTCAGAACAGTACAGTCTATATACAGTCTATACAATCATATACAAACATTCAGTACGGGGACCTAATCCTCGATCGATAAAGATCTGAAACAAGAGATGAAGCGATCTATCTGATGAGTACAAAAGCAAGAAGAGGAGACCGACGGGGGACACAAAAACACCCCAAGCCATAGCATGGCAACTCGGAACCTCGCAGTGAGGCACATAGGCTGGCTTGACAAAACTGGGGACCAACCCACGCTCCTAGCTCCGGTCTGGCTGCTGAGAACCTACATATATATAAACAGTGAGCTAAAGCCCAGTGAATAACATAATGCGTAAAGGGGTTATGAATGAATGTCCTTACAGTAATGAAATCAGTTCATTAAACAGTATTTTAGTATTTCAGTATTTCAGTCAATCAGTCATATGTGGTACATCCAATAGCCTATAAACAGTAGGTCCAAAGGGTCTTACTGAACCAACAAGAATGATGGCCATCAATCAAGATTAATGGTTCCACAAGGAACCGACAGAGCTCAGAATAACGATAAAGAAAGATGTGCTAAGGATGCCACAATACTGATTCGTAATCTGGACATACATTCATTCAATAAATAATATCAGTTCAATAAACGATTCGATTCGAGATTCAAAAGATAACCATTTTGAACATATCTTTACACAATTGTTACTCACAGAGATTGGGCTAATAGCAGCTAGAGCGCGTCCCCGAGAGCCAACCCTAAATAGTTAACAAATAGAACACACACTAAGTTTCACAGTCGGGAAGGATGATAATTAAATCCCTAAATTTCCTCGGCGTGGTTCTACATCTATATCCTCAATAAGATGTCTTAAACTAGGCCTAAGAATGCCTAGGATGAAATGAGGATGCAAAGATGTGCACAGAAATCAGTTTCAGAATGTTCAGTGAAATAGGGCCTCCGCTCAAGCTCAGGTTTCCCCGCTCGAGCGGACAAGCAAACAAAGTTCCCCGCTCGAGCGGCAATATTCCCGCTCGAGCGTGTCACACAATATTCCGCTCGAGCGTACATTCCTCCGCCGGCGACCGATGAACGATGCAAGATCTTTGGATGCTCGATTTTTCCGCTCGGCGCGATTTCTCGCCGGCGATCAGAAACAAGTCGAAGGAAATGCTGGGAGCATGATTTCCCCGCTTGAGTGCTACTTCCCCCGCTCGAGCGGACAACAAAAATCTAGAAAATCCAGGTTTGTGTTCCAAGTTCAAAACTCAAGTTTGATGCTCCCAACTCGATCCTCTTGGGCCCATTTTCTGGAAAACTCTTTCAAACACATAGAATAACACGTTTTAAAGCTCAATTTAAGAAATCAAGGCCCAAGGGTGTTTCAATTAAACTCAATTTCAAACTAATTTCAAGAACAACATGCAAACATGACATGCATGCACTCTAAACAAGTTTAAGCTTCCATACTAGCTTAATTGAGCTCAATACTTGGAAAACAAAATGAAAACATGGGCTTTAACGAAAACATGAGCTTGCATGTACAATCTATCATGAATTCAACTTCAAAATGCACCAAAATGGCCATGCATGCATGAATTCAAGCATAATTCAACCTCTATGCACTAAATCATGGCTTGATTCTACAATGGAGCCTAGAACATGCAAGATGAAACTCAAGACAATAAGAAGAAGATGGATTTTCTTACCTAAGTCTTGAAATCAAGGTGTGGGAGCTAAATTTGCCAATCTACACTTCAATTCTCAAGCAATTCCTCAAGAGTAAGCCAATACACAAGATGAAATCACTCTCTCACTCTAACTCTCTCCTTGGTCGGCTACACACTCAAAATGTGGCTGAGGGAAATGTTGTCTCTAAGTGTAAGGCTCAAACAATGATAAGAATAAACAAAAGCCACTCAATGGCAATTTCATAATTATTGCAACTCTATTAATTTGGCTCAAATTAATCTAGTTTAATCATTCCTAATAAATTTTCAGATAAATATACCATTAAATCACAAATATTCTACTGATCCCAAAACTCTAAACGGTTCCTAATTCGGCCGCCGATAAGGCCTTCAATTAGTAGTTTAAACATATGAATTCAAACAGATAATCAATCAATCAAACAGATGCAATATGCAATTCAATAGATAAACTTATTCAATTTCAGTTTCGATTCAATCAGTCCATTCAGTACTTCAGTTAATTCAATTACCGATCATTATCAGTTCAGTTTAGCAGTGACCAGTAGCTAATTTAGTAGTTTATCGATAATCAGTACGAGGGTTGTTGCTGTCTCCCCTCCTTATAAGGAGTTTAGTCCTCTAAACTCGAGTTACCTTCAGTTTGGAAGAAAACAGGGTTCAGTGAAAACAGTTCTGGGTATCTTTTAGCCATGTCATCTTCCCTTTCCCAAGTGGCATACACACCACCATGGTTCTGCCAATCAACTTTCACTAGTGGGATCTCCTTGTTCCTCAGCTTCTTGATCCGTCTGTTCACAATCTGTATAAACCGTTCCTCGTAAGTGTAGTCATCACTAAGCACTATCCGAGTAGGCTCAATCACATGAAAAGGATCCCGAAGATAGTCTCTCAACATCGAAATGTGGAAGACGTTATGCATATGCTCCATTTTAGGAGGGAACGCAACTTGATACGCCACCGGATTGATTTTCTCAATAATCTGATACGGTCCGACATATCTTGGCGCTAACTTGCCTTTGACTCCAAAACGAGTCTGGCCTTTCATTGGTGTCACTTTCACAAACACGTGATCACCCACTTCATACTCTCTATCCCGTCTTCTGACATCCGCATAACTTTTCGCTACTGCATGGGTTTTCAGTCTTTGTTGTATCAGTTTTATCTTTTCAGTCGTTTCATATACAATCTCGGGCCCAAGCAAAAGCCCATCTCCAACTTCTGCCCAACAAATTGGAGATCTACATTTTCTGCCATACAATGCCTCGAAAGGCGCCATTCCAATACTCGAATGGTAGCTGTTGTTGTAGGCGAATTCAGCCAATGGAAAATGACTTTCCTAGTTTCCCTGAAAATCAAGGACACACATTCTCAGTAGATCCTCTAAAGTCTGGATAGTCCTTTCTGACTGTCCATCCGTCTGAGGATGATAGGCACTACTCAAATTTCAATTCAAGACCAATGCAGTATGTAGGCTTTGCCAGAACCTCGATGTAAACTTCGAATCCCTGTCAGAAACAATAGATACAGGCACTCCATGCAATCTCACAATTTCGTCAATATAGATAACAGCCAATTTGTCCGCATTATAGATTGTCTTGACAGGTAAGAAGTGTGCAGATTTAGTCAATCTATCAACAATAACCCAAATAGAGTCCATACCTTTCCTAGAGCGAGGTAATCCAACAATGAAATCCATCGTGATATGCTCTCATTTCCACTCTGGTATGGGTAAGGGTTGCAATAATCCGGCAGGTCGTTGATGTTCAGCTTTGACTTGTTGGCAATGAAGACACTTGGACACAAAGCCGGCAATTTCCTTCTTCATTCCCGGCCACCAGAAATTTTGTTTCAGATCTTGGTACATTTTTGTGTTCCCCGGGTGGATAGACAATTTTGAATTGTGGCCCTCTTGCAGTACTCTTCTTTTCAGTTTAGTGTCATTCGGCACACACAGTCTTTCTTGAAATTTCAATACATTGTTCTCAAATTTGAACCCCGGTCTCGACTTAGAATCTCTTTCTTCAATAACCTTTTTCAAGAAATCATCCAGTTGTTATTTTTCTTTAATTTCCTCAATCAATGCTGGTTGAGCAGTAATGACAGCTATTGTTCCACCTTGTTCTCTCAAAACAATTTCAATTTCAGACTTTTCCGTGTCATGAAGCAATTCTTCTTTACGCCGGTGAGCAAACAAGCTAAGTTGGCAATTGACTTAGGCTCAATGCATCCAAGGCAGATGTTAGCTTTTCCTGATGGTACAAAATCTGTAGGTCATAATCTTTGATCAGTTCCAGCCATCTCCGCTGTCTCATATTCAATTTTTTCTGAGTGAAAAAGTACTTCAGGCTCTTGTGGTCAGTATACACTTCACATGTTGCTCCATACAAATAGTGACGCCAAATTTTCAGTGCAAACACTACTGCAGCAAGTTCTAAGTCATGGGTCGGGTAGTTCTTTTCATGTGGTCTCAACTGTCGGGAAGCATAAGCAATAACTCTCTCATTCTGCATTAAAACACACCCCAAACCCTTATGAGAAGCATCACTAAATCTGATAATAACCGTACTGAAGGTAGAGTCGAACAGAGTGCGATCAAGTCGGGTTTTCAGCTCTTAGAATGCCGATTCCCTTTGGTCAGTCTAGTCAAATGGTCAGTGGTAAGGCAATTTTGGAGAAGTCTTTGACAAACCTTCTATAATATCCAGCCAAACCCAAAAAGCTTCGGACTTGAGTCACATTTGTTGGTCTAGGCCAGTTTACTACAGCTTCAATTTTCTGCGGATCAACAGAAATTCCATCTTTGCTAACAACATGCCCCAAGAACATAACATGATCAAGCCAAAATTCACATTTAGACAATTTAGCATACAGTTTCTGTTCTCTTAAGGTTTGCAGGGCAAGTCTCAGATGGTGTTCATGTTCTTCTCTAGTCTTAGAATAAATCAGGATGTCATCAATAAATACCACAATGAAATCATCAAGGTATGGTTTAAAATTCATTCATGAGGTCTATAAATGCAAGAGGGCATTCGTAACTCGAATCGACATAACTAAAAATTCATAATGGCCATACCTCGTTCTAAAAGCGCTTTATCGATGTCTTCCTTTGACTTTCGATTGATGATACCGATCTAAGATCAATCTTGGAAAACACTTGTGCACCTCAGAATCGTCAAATAAATCATCAATACGCGGTAATGGATATTTATTCTTTACAGTTACCTTGTTTAGTTCGCGGTAATCAATACACAGTCTCAGTGAGCCATCTTTCTTCTTTACAAATAAAACAGGTGCACCCCACGGTGAAGTACTGGGCCTGATGAACTTCTTGTCTAACAATTCTTGCAATTGTACTTTCAATTCCTTCAATTCAGTTAGGGCCATTCTGTAAGGAGCTTTAGATATTGGCTGTGTATCCGGAATCACATCCACAGTAAATTCAATTTCCCTGTCAATCAAATCCCCTGGCAAATCATCTAGAAATACATCTGGAAATTCTCTGACTATAGGAATACAATTCACATCAGTTTTAACACTAACATTAGTAGGCACAGTCAGCACAGAACACAGATATCCTTTACACCCCTTTCCAATCAGTTTAATAGCTTTCACAGAAGAAATCAGATACGGAGGAGGTACTACTCCACTCCCATTAAACACAAATTCAGGAAAACCCGGTGGACGGAAAACTACTTGTTTTGTTACACAGTCTATAGTGGCATGATATTTTCGTAACCAGTCCATCCTCAATATTATATCAAAGTGATCAATATTCAATGGCAGTAAATCAATAAATAGATGCATATCCCCAACAATAATCTCACAGGCAGGATACATATATGCACATGTCATGGATCCCAACAGCGATGATAATCTGACTAGCAGATAGTTCATGGGTTCTAAGGGTCTATTCAATTTACGCGAAAAAGCATGCGATACATACGAATGTGTAGACCCCGAATCAATCAATACATATGCATTTTGAGCACAGATAGAGAGGATACCTGACACAACAGTCTCAGTGTTTTGCACGTCTCCCGGTACTAGGGCAAACACTCGGCCCTGCCTCATAGGCTCTTTCCCGGTAGCTTTGGGGTTCGGTTTTGGTGTTGCAGCTGATGCTGCTGCGCTTGGTGCAGCTTTACTACTGGCTTGCGGGGCAGAGGGACAGTCTTTAATTCTGTGGCCCACCTTGCCACACCTGAAACAAGCTCCAGAAATTTGGTAGCAAACCCCTTTGTGCTTATTGCCACATACGGAGCAGGGTGGAGTAAACCCACTCCCTTGGCTGGGGCTAGTCGTCGACCCCGTATTCTGTTTCTTGGTTGCTGGGTTATGCTTGCCTTTCTTGAATTTGAAACCCTGCCTTTTACCTTGCCACTCAGTTGTTGGTGTTTCAGATTGTTTCACTGCCGCAATATTTGACTCGGCCATCAACGCCCGGTCGAGAACACTCACAAAAGTCGGTAGTTTCAAGACATTTATTCGGTCCAGTATAGCAACACTAAGGCCTCCTTCAAACCTTCTGGCTTTCTTATATTCGGTGTCCACCATGTGTGGTGCATACCTAGCAAGTTCGGTAAATTTCTTCTCATACTCGGCAACAGACATTTTGTCCTGTCTCAGTTGTTCAAACTCCGTTACTTTTCTGTCCCTGATGCACTGGGGAAAATACTTTTCAAAGAAGGACTCCTTGAACTGAGCCCAAGTCATAATAGTATTCGCATCGCGGGTCAACATCCACCACCTTCTTGCTTCTTCCTGAAGGGTGAAGGTTGCTAACAGTACTTTATTGGCTTCGGAGCACGGAAACATTTCAAACAATTTTTCTGTTTCAAGCACCCAAGCTTCAGCCTTTAGCGGTTTAAGGCCTCCCTGAAAGGACGGCGGTTTCAGTTTGCTGAACTTATGGGTAAGGGCAATAATGTCCCCATCATTCACATTCTGCACATTCTGTTCCGGTTGCACCGGAGGGGGAGGAGGAGGAGGAGGTGGGGGCTGTTGGTTCGGTTGTTGATCTAGTCTTTCAATTATCAGTCCCATCATTTGTTCAAGTTTGGCCATTCCGGCCTCAGAGAATGATGCTTCAGTTTTATTTGCAGTGTTTGCGTTATCCATTTCACTATAAGCAGTTATAACAGTTATCATGATAAGCGGTGGTATAATTAAACAGTTTAACATTTTAACATATAATCAGTCAGTCATAAGCACACACTTTTCAAGTTCATGAGATGCCCTAATTGCTTTTCTAGGACACCCTATAGCTCATTTGGACACATGTGTGCGGTATAACTCGTGGTTAAGTATCGCTCTGATACCACTCTGTCACGACCCAAACCTGGCCCTATGGGTTTAGCACCGTAACTGGCCAGTAATCCAAGATTACCGAAGGCCTGCTGAACAGTAATACAGTTAAACAGAGTACAGGGCCTGGCGGAAGCCAATACAGTAAATAACTAGTGTCCATTGAGTGCTGAAAATCTGTATGCCAAAAACATTTTTCATGCATTCATAGTTCGAGCGATGCAGTCTATATACGCCTATACAATCATATACAAACATTCAAGCGGGGACCTAATCCTCGATACTTGATGCGATAAAAGCAAGAGATCTATCTGAGTACAAAAGCGAGAAGGAGACCGACGGGGACACACAAAGACCTCAAGCCATAGCATGGCAACTCGGAACCTCGCAGTGAGGCACATAGGCTGGCTTGACAAAACTGGGGACCAACCCACGCTCCTAGCTCCGGTCTGGCTGCTGAGAACCTACATATATATATAAACAGTGAGCTAAAGCCCAGTGAATAACATAATGCGTAAAGGGGTTATGAATGAATGTCCTTCTGATAATGAAATCGATTCATTAAACAAGATTTCAAGATTTCGATTAATCACCATATGTGGTACATCCAATAGCCTATAAACAGTAGGTCCAAAAGGACCTGGTCTTAACAGACCCAACAGTAATGATGGCCATCAATCGATGCAGATTGTGGTTCCACAAAGGGAAGCTTCTATACTTGATAACGATAAGCATGTATGTGCTAAGGATGCCACTGTCTGATTGAATCTGAGACATACATTCATTCAATAAATAATATCGATTCAATAAGCAGTTGATTCGAGATTCAAAAGATAACCATTTTGAACATATCTTTACACAATTGTTACTCACAGAGATTGGGCTAATAGCAGCTAGAGCGCGTCCCCGAGAGCCAACCCTAAACAGTTAACAAATAGAACATACACTAAGTTTCACAGTCGGGAAGGATGATAATTAAATCCCTAAATTTCCTCGGCGTGGTTCTACATCTATGTCCTCAATAAGATGTCTTAAACTAGGCCTAAGAATGCCTAGGATGAAATGAGGATGCAAAGATGTGCACAGAAATCAGTTTCAGAATGTTCAGTGAAACAGGGCCTCCGTTAGAGCTCAGGTTTCCCCGCTCGAGCGGACAAGCAAACAAAGTTCCCGGCTCGAGCGGCAATATTCCCGCTCGAGCGTGTCACACAATATTCCGCTCAAGCGTACATTCCTCGCTTCGGCGGGATGATGAAAGGTAAGATTTGGATGCTCGATTTTTCCGCTCGAGCGCGCATTTCTCCGCCGGCGGATCAGAAACAAGTCGAAGGAAATCTTTGGGAGCATGATTTCCGCCGGCGCTACTTCCTTCGGCGGACAAAGAAAATCTGGAAAATCGGGTTTGTGTTCCAAGTTCAAAACTCAAGTTTGATGCTCAACTCGATCCTCTTGGGCCCATTTTCTGGAAAACTCTTTCAAACACATAGAATAACACGTTTTAAAGCTCAATTTAAGAAATCAAGGCCCAAGGGTGTTTCAATTAAACTCAATTTCAAACTAATTTCAAGAACAACATGCAAACATGACATGCATGCACTCTAAACAAGTTTAAGCTTCCATACTAGCTTAATTGAGCTCAATACTTGGAAAACAAAATGAAAACATGGGCTTTAACGAAAACATGAGCTTGCATGTACAATCTATCATGAATTCAACTTCAAAATGCACCAAAATGGCCATGCATGCATGAATTCAAGCATAATTCAACCTCTATGCACTAAATCATGGCTTGATTCTACAATGGAGCCTAGAACATGCAAGATGAAACTCAAGACAACAAGAAGAAGATGGATTTTCTTACCTAAGTCTTGAAATCAAGGTGTGGGAGCTAAATTTGCCAATCTACACTTCAATTCTCAAGCAATTCCTCAAGAGTAAGCCAATACACAAGATGAAATCACTCTCTCACTCTAACTCTCTCCTTGGTCGGCTACACACTCAAAATGTGGCTGAGGGAAATGTTGTCTCTAAGTGTAAGGCTCAAACAATGATAAGAATAAACAAAAGCCACTCAATGGCAATTTCGTAATTATTGCAACTCTATTAATTTGGCTCAAATTAATCTAGTTTAATCATTCCTAATAAATTTTCAGATAAATATACTATTAAATCACAAATATTCTACTGATCCCAAAACTCTAAACGGTTCCTAATTCGACCGCTGATAAGGCCTTCAATTAGCAGTTTAAACATATGAATTCAAACAGATAATCAATCAATCAAACAGATGCAATATGCAATTCAATAGATAAACTTATTCAATTTCAGTTTCGATTCAATCAGTCCATTCAGTACTTCAATTAATTCAATTACCGGTCATTATCAGTTCAGTTTAGCAGTGACCAGTAGCTAATTCAGTAGTTTATCGATAATCAGTACGAGGGTTGTTACACATGCAGAAAAAAGTATCCGCTCGAGCGTAGACTTTCCTGCTTGAGCGTTCTGCAAAACAGGGCAAAAGTACTGGATGCTCAAAAATCACGCTTCGATGACGCCGATACGCCGAGCGTAAGACACAGGTCCCGCCGGCGCCAATTACCCGCCGAAAGCATTTCAAAAATAAAGGCAAAATCTTGAGCATTAATTTTACGCCGGCGCCAAGAATTCCGCTTCGGCGTGAGTTCAAAATCTGAAATTCCCAGATTTGAACCTCAAGCTCAAATTCAACTTCAAATGTGTCAAATTCAATTCCTTTGGGGCCTTTTTTCTGGAAAACATTTGCAAATACATGGAATAACATGATTCAAAGCTCAATTTGTAAAATCAAGGCCCAAGGGAAGATCAATTCAACATGATTTTCAAACCAAATTCCATGAACATAACTTCAATGCAACATGCATGAATTTAAACCACTTTCAAGCTTTAAACACTTGCTCTAATGAGCCAATTCTTACAAAATCAAGATGAAATCATGGTCTATAATATAAACATGAACATGCATGCATGATTTCCATGAAATCAAACCTCACAATGCAAAGGTAAACACATGCATCCATGAATTCTAACTCAAATCAACATATGAAGCTATTTCACGACTCAATCCACTAAATTTGACATGAATCATGTAAGAACAAGCTCAATTCATAAACAAGAGGGTAATTACACTACCTTAGGTCTAGAATTAGAGGTATGGAGGCTCAATGTTGCAAGTCTTCTACAATTTCCTCAAGTTTCCAAGCAAATCCCTCAAGAACAATTTACTTCTCTCACTTTCTTACTCTTGGTCGGTTGAGATATGAAATGAGCTGATGAAATGTTTTGTTTGAGTGTATAATGAAGCTCAAAATGTTTAGATAGTGGCCACTCACAATGGCATTAAGGTAATTAAGTCAAACTATGTAATTTAGCTTATTTTAGGCCTCGTTTGGGAACAGGCTAATTTAGTAACTTTTTGGCTATTTGGCTAAAATAGTCACTCAAAAAAACTAGTATGTTTGGGATGACTTTTTGGCTTTTTACGAAAAGATGTGCAAAAAGTAGAGAGAAAAGAGAATCTTTGACTTTTTGGTATGGGTTGTTGGCTTTTTGGCTAATTTAGTAACTTTTTGACTTTTTGGCTAAAAAAGATAGTTGCCAAACGAGATCTAATTTAATCATACCAAATCACATCTTAAATAAATATGCCATAAAATTATATAAATTATGATTAATACATATCATTAATCAATTTCAGATTCGGCCGCCGATAAGGCCTTCAATTTGCAGTTTAAACATAAAACACAAATAGATAATCAAACAAGCAATAGATAGATATACAACTAAATAGATATACTCAGTCAATTCGGTTCCAGATTTTAGTCAGTCTGTTCAGTATTTCAGTTGATTCGATTACTTATCATAATCAGTCTCAGTTTAGCAGTAATCAGTAGTTTATCGGTACACAGTGGTGAGGGTTATTACAGTCTCCCCTCCTTATAAAGAGTTTAGTCCTCTAAACTCGAGTTATCTTCATTCTGGAAGAAAACAGGATTCAGAGGAAACAGTTCAGGATATCTCTTGGTCATGTCATCTTCCCTTTCTCAAGTGGCATACACGCCACCATGGTTTTGCCAGTCAACTTTCACTGACGGGATCTCTTTATTTCTCAACTTCTTGATCCGTCTGTTTACGATTTGAATAGGTCGTTCCTCGTAAGTGTAGTCATCACTTAGCACTACACGAGTAGGCTCTATCACATGAAAAGGATCCCGGAGGTAATCCCTCAACATAGAAATGTGGAAGACATTATGCATATGCTCAATTTCAGGAAGAAGAGCAACTTGATACGCCACCAAATTGATTTTCTCAATAATCTCATACGGTCCGACATATCTCGGCGCTAACTTGCCCTTGACTCCAAAACGAGTCTGGCCTTTCATCGGTGTCACTTTCACAAAAACGTGATCACCCACTTCATATTCTCTATCCCGTCTTCTGACATCCGCATAACTTTTCTGTCGGCTCTGTGCAGTTTTCAGTATCTGTTGTATCAATTTCACTTTTTCAATCGTTTCATATACAATCTTGAGCCCAAGTAAAGGCCCATCTCCAACTTATGCCCCGCAAATCGGAGATCTATATTTTCTGCTATACAATGCCTCGAAAGGCGCCATACCAAAACTTGAATGGAAGCTGTTGTTGTAGGCGAATTTAGCCAACGGCAAATGGCTTTCCCAGTTTCCCTGAAAATCAAGGACGCACATTCTCAATAAATCCTCCAGAGTCTGAATGGTCCTTTCTGACCGGCCATCTGTCTGAGGATGATAGGCACTACTCACCTCGAGCCAAGACCCAATGCAAGCTTTGCGGAATCTCGATGTAAACTTCGAGTCCCTATCAAAAACAATGAACACAGGCACTCCATGCAGCCTAACAATTTCATCAATGTAGAATATAGCCAATTTGTCCGCATTATAAATTGTTTTGACAGGTAAGAAGTGAGCAGATTTAGTCAGTCTATCAACAATAACCCAAATCGAGTCCATACCTTTACTGGAGCGAGGTAAACCAATAATAAAATCCATAGTAATATGTTCTCATTTCCACTCCGGTATCGGTAAGGGCTGTAATAAGCCTGCGGGTCGTTGATGTTCGGCTTTGACTTGTTGGCAAGGAAGATATTTTGATACAAAATCAGCAATTTCTTTTTTCATCCCCGGCCACCAGAAATTTAGTTTCAGGTCTTGCTACATTTTCGTATTCCCCGGATGGATAGAAAATTTTGAATTGTGGCCCTCTTGCAGAACTCTTCTTTTCAATTTAGAATCATTTAGTACACACAGTCTTTCTTGAAATCTCAGTACATTATTTTCAAATTTGAAACCCGGCCTTGGTTTAGATTCCCTTTCTTCGATGATCTTCTTCAAGAAGTCATCCAATTACTGTTTCTCTTTAATTTCTTCAATCAGTGCCGGTTGAGCAGAAATAGCAGCTATTGTTCCACCTCGTTCTCGCAAAACAATTTCAATTTCAGATGTTTTAAGGTCACAAAGCAACTCTTTCTGTCCAGTGAGTAAACAGGCTAAATTGCTAATCGATTTCCGGCTCAGTACATCGGCAACGGTGTTGGCTTTTCCCGGATGGTACAAAATATGTAAGTCATAGTCTTTAATTAGTTTTAGCCATCTCCGCTGTCTCATGTTCAGTTCTTTCTGTGTGAAGAAATATTTCAGACTCTTGTGGTCAGTATATATTTCACATGTCGCCCCATAAAGATAGTGACGCCAGATTTTTAAAGCAAAGACTACTGCAGCAAGTTCCAAGTCATGGGTCGGGTAGTTCTTTTCATGCGGTCTCAGTTGTCAGGAATCATAGACAATTACTCTCCCATTCTACATTAAAACACACCCCAAACCCTTATGAGAAGCATCACTAACATAACATGATCAAGCCAAAATTCACATTTAGACAGTTTAGCATAGAGTTTTTGTTCTCTTAGGGTCTGTAGGGCAAGTCTCAGATGATGTTCATGTTCTTCTATACTTTTGGAATAAATCATAATGTCATCTATGAATACAACAATAAAGTCATCGAGGAATGGTTTAAAGATTCTGTTCATGAGGTCCATAAATGCAGTAGGTGCATTGGTAACTCTGAAAGGCATAACTAAGAATTCGTAATGTCCATACCTCGTTCGAAAAGCAGTTTTGTCAATGTCCTCTAGTTTAACTTTCAACTGATGATATCCGGATTTGAGATCAATCTTAGAGAAAACTTGAGCACCCTGTAACTGATCAAATAAGTCATCAATACGTGGTAATGGATATTTATTTTTCACAGTTACCTTGTTCAGTTCATGTAGTCAATACAGAGTCTCAGTGAGCCGTCTTTGTTTTTCACAAACAAGACAGGTGCGCCCCACGGTGAAGTACTAGGCTTGATGAATTTTTTGTCTAACAGTTCTTGCAGTTGCACTTTCAATTCGTTCAGTTCAGTTGGAGCCATTCTGTAAGGAGCTTTAGATATTGGTTGTGTACCCGGAATCACATCAACGGTGAATTCAACCTCCCTATCAATCAAATCCCCTGGTAGATCATCTGGAAAAACATCTGGGAATTCTCTGATTATAGGAATACAGTTCACATCAGTTTTAACATTAGTAGACACAGTTAACACAGAACACAGATATCCTTTACACCAATTTCTAATCAATTTAACAGCTTTCACAGATGAAATAAAATACGGAGGAGGTACTACTCCACTTCCATTAAACACAAATTCAGGTAAACCCGGTGGACAAAAAACAACTTGTTTTGTTACACAGTCTATGGTAGCATGATATTTCGTTAACCAGTCCATTCCCAATATTACATCAAAATGATTAATGTTCAGAGGCAGTAAATCAATATACAGATGTGCATCTCCAACAATAATTTCACAAGCAGGGTACATATATACACAAGTCATGGATCTCCCAACGGGTGATGATACAACTAACAGATAATTCATGGGTTCTAAGGGTCTATTCAATTTTCGCGAAAAAAGCATGCGATACATATGAATGTGTAGACCCTAAATCAATCAGTATATATGCATTTTGAGTACAAATAGAGAGGATACCTGACACAGCGGTCTCAGTATTTTGTACATCTCCCGGTGCTAGGGCGAACACTCGGCCCTACCTCATAGGCTCTTTCCCAGTAGCCTTGGGGTTCGGTTTTGGTGCAACAGTTGATGCTGCGGTGCTACTTGCAGCTTTACTATTGCCCGGAGCAGTGGAAGGGCAATCTTTAACCATGTGGCCCACCTTGCCACACCTATAACAAGCACCAGATATTTTATAACAGGCCCCTTTGTGCTTCTTGCCACACTCAGAAAGGGTGGTATGGAACCACTTCCCTGGCTGGAGCTAATTGTTGACCCCGTATTCTGTTTCTTGTTCAATAGATTATTTTTGCCCTTCTTGAACTTAAAACCCTGCCTTTTACCACGCCATTTAGACGCTAGTGTTTCAGTCTGTTTCAGTGCCTCAATGTTCAACTCAGCCATTAATGCTTGGTCGAGAACATTTACATAGTTCGGTAGTTTCAAGACATTTATTCGGTTTAGTATTGCAACACTAAGGCCGCTTTCAAACTTCTTGGCCTTCTTGTAATCAGTATCAACCATGTGGGGTGCATACCTAGCAAGTTCAGTGAACTTTGTTTCATATTCAGCAACGGACATAGTCCCCTGTCTCAGCTGTTCAAATTCAGTTACTTTTCTATCCCTGACACACTGAGGGAAATACTTTTCGAAAAAGGACTCCTTAAACTGAGCCCATGTCATAGCGGTGTTGGTGTCACGGAGTAGCATCCACCACCTTCTAGCTTCTTCTTGCAAGGTGAAGGTAGCTAACAGTACTTTATGTGCTTCAAAGCACGGAAACACCTCAAATAATTTTTCTGTCTCAAGAACCTAAGCTTCGGCCTTTAATGGTTCAAGCCCTTCTTGAAAGAACGACGGTTTCATTTTGCTGAACTTCTGGGTGAGAGCAATTATATCCCCATCATTAACATTCTGTTCCGGTTGTACTGGAGAAGGAGGTGGGGGCTGTTGGTTCTATTGTTGCTGTTGTCTTAAGGTTTCAGTTAATAATTCAACAGTTCTTTCCAGTCTGGCCATTCTGGCCTCAGATGATTCAGTTCCATCAGTAGTATTTGCATTATCCATTTCACTATATGCAACAGAGCAATAATAAACATAGGAAGTTGCATACCATAAACATTTAATCATTTAACACATATAGTCATATCATGTCCACACACACTTTTCATGTTCATGCGATGCCCTAATTGCTTTTCTAGGACACCCTATAGCTCATTTGGACACGTGTGTACGGTATAACTCGTAGTTAAGTATCGCTCTGATACCACTCTGTCATGACCCAAACCCACCCCTATGGGTTTAGTATCGTAACCGGCCAGTAATCCGAGATTACCGAAAGCCTACTTAACAATGATACAGTAATACAGATGTCTGAGGTCAAGTGTAAGCCAATCTGATAAATAAACAATGTCCAATGAGTCATGATACCAGATGCAAAAAGACTTTCCATATATATACATGAATACATGAACAGTACAGAACAGTATGTACAACATTTACAGTCGATCAGAACAGGGACCTAATCCCTGATAAACAGTACAGTACAGTGCTATAAGTCTATGCAGTATCACAAGACAGATATAGAGACAGACGAGGGAAGGTAAAACACGCCTAAGCTATAGCTTGGCAGACTCGGAACCTCGCGGTGAGGCACGGTGGTTGGCTTGACAAAAAGAGGAGTTTAACCCACACTCCTAGCTCCGATCTGGTGCCTGTACACCTATATATATATATATATAAACAGTGAGCTAAAGCCCAGTGAATAACATAATGCGTAAAGAGGTTAAGAATGAATGTCCTTACAGTAATGAAAACAGTTCATTGATTCAAGATAATAAATATTCAATATAATACTATATGTGGTACATCCATTAGCATAGCAGTACAGTAAACAGTAGGTCTTAAAAAACCGAACAGTAAATGATGGCCATTAATCAATAAACAGTAGTGGTTCCAACAAGGGGACCGACAGAGATCTCTGTAATAGTAACAGTAAACAGTAGTTGCTAAGGATGCCACAATATAGTTCAGAATATAGGATATACATTCATTAATTAAGATGTCGATTCGAAAACAATTCAGGTTAAACGATGTAAATATTCACAGTTGAACATATCTTTACACAATTGTTACTCACAGAGTTCTGGGCTACAGTTAAGCTAAAGCGCGTCCCCGAAAGCCAACCCTATACAGTGACAGAACGAACACACACTAAGTTACACATTCGGGAATCAAAGATTTAGTCCCTACTTAGACTCGGTGTGGTTCTACATCTACATCCTCATTAAGATGCCTTAAACTAGGCCTAAGAATGCCTAGGATGAAACGAGGATGCAAAGATGCACTCAGAAAACATTTTCAGAATTTTCAGAAACAGAGGTCCCACTCGAGCGTAGTTTTCTCCGCTCGAGCGGACATGTAGAAAAAAGTATCCGCTCGAGCGTAGACTTTCCCGCTCGAGCGTTCTGCAAAACAGGGCAAAAGTACTGGATGCTCAAAAATCACGCTCGATGGGCGCTCGATAGCCGCTCGAGCGTAAGACACAAGGTCCCGCTCGAGCAGACTTCAAAATAGTACAAAGTACTGGGAGCACGAATTTCACACTCGAGCACCAGTAACCTCGCTCGAGCGTGAGTTCAAAATCTGGAATTCCCAGATTTGAACCTCAAGCTCAAATTCAACTTCAAATGTGTCAAATTCAATTCCTTTGGGGCCCTTTTTCTGGAAAACATTTGCAAATACATGGAATAACATGATTCAAAGCTCAATTTGTAAAATCAAGGCCCAAGGAAAGATCAATTCAACATGATTTTCAACCAAATTCCATGAACATAACTTCAATGCAACATGCATGAATTTAAACCACTTTCAAGCTTTAAACACTTGCTCTAATGAGCCAATTCTTACAAAATTAAGATAAAATCATGGTCTATAAGATAAACATGAACATGCATGCAAGATTTCCATGAAATCAAACCTCACAATGCAAGGGTAAACACATGCATGCATGAATTCTAACTCAAATCAACATATGAAGCTATTTCATAACTCAATCCACTAAATTTGACATGAATCATGTAAGAACAAGCTCAATTCATAAACAAGAGGGTAATTACACTACTTTAGGTCTAGAATTAAAGGTATGGAGGCTCAATGTTGCAAGTCTTCTACAATTTCCCCAAGTTTCCAAGCAAATCCCTCAAGAACAATTTACTTCTCTCACTTTCTTACTCTTGGTCGGTTGAGATATGAAATGAGCTGATGAAATGTTTTGTTTGAGTGTATAATGAAGCTCAAAATGTTTAGATAGTGGTCACTCACAATGACATTAAGGTAATTAAGTCAAACTATGTAATTTAGCTTATTTTAATCTAATTTAATCATACAAAATCACATCTTAAATAAATATGCCATAAAATTATATAAATTATGATTAATACGTATCATTAATCAATTTTATATTCAGCCGCCGATAAGGCCTTCAATTTGCAGTTTAAACATAAAACACAAATAGATAATCAAACAGGCAACAGATAGATATACAACTAAATAGATATACTCACCAATTGGGTTCAGATTTGATACCATTTCAAGATTTCGATTGATTCGATTACTTATCATAATTAGTCTCAGTTTAGCAGTAATCAGTAGTTTATCGGTAAACAGTGGTGAGGGTTATTACATGTTGTGCCCATATAATTAATTTAATTGTAAAAGATGGGTTAAGTGAAATAAAAGATTCAATAACTCGAATTCGTGATGCAGTAAAGTATGTAAGGAGTTCTCCACAACGAGAGCAATTTTTCAAGACATGTACTGAAACAGAGAGGGTAACATGTAAAAGCTTGTTGTGTCTAGATGTTCAAACTAGGTGGAACTCCACATATCTAATGCTAGATGTTGCAACAAAGTTTCAAAAGTATTTGAGAGATTAGAAAACTTAATCATGGACCTCCTACCACTCAAGATTAGGAAAATGCTCGTGTTTTTACACAATTTTTGCAAAAGTTTTATGATGCAACTGTTCACTTGTCTAGTTCTTTGTATGTCACTTTCAACTTATGCTGCATTGAAGTTTGTGCTATAGATAATGCCTTAAATGGGGAAAGAGTTTAGATCTTTCTTTAAAAGCCATGGCAATAAAAATGAAGACTAAATTTGACAAGTATTGGGGAAAAATTGAAAAAATTAATATAATGTTATTGATTGCTATTGTGTTAAATCCTCGTTATAAGTTGAAGCATGTGAGGTTTTGTTATTTTGAAGTTTATCAACCTCCCATGGTGAGTGAGCTCACTCAAAAAGTAAGAGAGACTTTGAATAATATTTTTGATGAGTATGAACACTTTGAGACAATTACTTCATCTTCTAATGAAATGGTTCATGAGGTAAACATTGTTAATCAAGTAAACATTGGTGCAAGTGAGCACCAAGTGTCTCTTATGACAACATTTCAAAAGCTTTTGGAGGAAGAAGAAGGTGATGGAGGCAAGTCAGAAGTAGATAGGTATTTGGAAGAATCTTGTAAAAAGAAAGCTGTAAACTTTGACATTTTAAGTTGATGGAAGACAAATTCTTCAAGATATAAAGTTCTTTCTCAAGTTGTAAGGGATATTTTGGTCATTCTTGTTTCTATTGTTGCTTCCGAGTCTACTTTCAACACAGGAAATTCTATTTCCACACACTTATTTACCTCTGTGCACACACTTAATGATTTATTTTTTTATTACAGTTTTGTCCTAAAATAAAATTAGTAAAGTGTCCTTATCTTCTCCACCAAAACCCTAATTTTTTCATTTCCTCTCATCGTTCGAAGCTTAGAATCCATGGCAACCACACTGATTTCCATCTCTGTAACAACCCCGATCCGCGATTAGCTGCTAACCCATAATTGAGGATGTTAATTAAGTGGATAAAATAAATTATGTGTTTATCTTGCATTTTACATGTTATTTGGTTTTCTATCTGTCACTCGTAGTAACATTTGTTGTAAAATCTGCTTTAATATGAAAATTGAAAGCCTTATCGGCATCTGGAATCGAAATTGGTTACATGAATGTGTTATTTGGAATTTTTAGAACACTATGGCAATTTTTGTTAAAAATTGATTCAATCTGATTCATTAAGTTGTGTTTGGCAAGCCTTATGTTCTAATTGTTGTATTATTAGCATCCTAACTATATATATGAGCCTTAAGCTCATTTTTGAGCTCAATTCTTTTACCTCTTAGTGCCAAAATCTGAGAATTTATTTTAGAGAGAGAGAGGGTGCAATTCTAGAGAGAGAGAAGAAGAAATTCAAGGTAGAGTTGAAGATTTTGCTTGAGTTCACCAATATTGTGCAAGAATCTAGTTAATTCAAGACTATAGGTATGAATTCAACCCCTAATTTATGAATCTAAGTTATTAACATGAGGATTATAAGTTTAAATGTGTACTTTGAGCTTAGGATAAAGGATTGGGTTACAATTCATACATATATGCTCATGTAGGTGTTAAATTACCAAGTTAGTTATGAGTTTCACCAATTGTGTTAAATTTGGAGGTTGAATTGTACATGCATGCATATTTCATCAAGTTTTGTAAGTCAATCCCATGTTTTTGAAGTCTTGAAAGAGAATTTGCAAGAGAAATCCACATGCATGCATAAATATATGGAGTTTTGACATGTTAAGTTTGATTTTGAGCATCTAAGTTATTATGGTAAGTTATTTGGTACATGCATGTTAGAATTACCATGTTAATCACTTGAACTCATGTTTTAAGAAGGAATTTCTTACATGCATGGAGCTTATGAGCTCAATTTTGTTAACTTTATAAGCTTTGGGGAAAAGAGTTTGAAAGATTTCACATGCATGTTTTGCTTCTTGAATTTCAAGATGAATTGTGAGCTTTTGGCAAACTCTTGGGCCATGATTTTATGAAATGATCTTTAATTCTTCACATTTTACAAGTTTACTATGTTATCTCAAGTTTTGGGGCCCAAGAGATGTGTTTTGAAGAGTTGAATTCGAGTTTTGAGCTTGGTGATCAAATCTGAAAATTCTAGAATTTGTATCTACGCTCAAGCGTAAGAGTTCACGCTCGAGCGACCACTCTGAGTGCATGCACTTCCGCCCGAGCGACCTGAAGTCCGCTCGAGCGTGAAATGCAAGCTCCCAGAAGTTTCATATCTTTGCAGATCGCTCAAGAGAAGGAATCCGCGCTCAAGCGACCCCTCGCATGTTTGCATGTCTGCTCGAGCGAGAAAATCTACACTCGAGCGGGGACCTTGTTTTCAAAAATTTTATTAAGTGTTTCAATTCACGTTTTGGCATCCTCATTGCATCTTAGGCATTCTTAAGCCTTAATTAAGCCATGGTAATAAGGTTTTGGTATAGAAACACACTAAGAAATGAATGTACTAAGTTAAGAAATTGCAAGTGTATGTATGTTTAAGCATTGTGATAAGAAAGAACAAGAATCAATGTAATGAAAGCTAAGCTGTGTTGGCCACATGAATGCATAACTTTAAGATATGTTTGTGCTATATATCTTGTGGTTGTAGGTCAAGACTCGAGGATCGATTGACCATTTACGGGAACCACTGTGAGTAACATTTATGTAAAGATATGTTGATATGAATTATGTTCCAAACAAGTTATGATTTCTGAAATGATATTGTTTACGTGAACGAATGTCTTATGATTAAAATCTATTATGGCATCCATAGATAGTCCCAAGTCATGGGGGACGGCATGTAAATGCGGGTCCATGACATATATGTGATTACGAGATCTCATTAGCCACTTCATTGTGGTGATATGTGTTTAATCGGTATCCGGAACCGATTACTCTAGTTGGAAGACGATATGTGATGTGTTCTATGGGACATACCATTATTATGTTCACATACAATAATGTTTATGCTATGATCTGTTTTACGCTTATGACATGTTCGAATTTCGTTCACTAACCCCTTTATATTGATGTTATTCACTGAGTTTTAGCTCACTCTGTGTATATATATGTATAGGTGGGCATTCTAGAGATCGAGCTTGAAGGCTTTTGTCTGGACCTATGTTCTGTTGTTAGCCAACCATTGTGCCTCACGTGGAGGTTCCTGAAGTGTATCATGTGTTAAAGTTCCGGTTGTTTCCGTATATGAAACTTGTTTGTTTTGTTGGCTGTACTGAAGATACTTTAATGTGTGTGGGTATAATGTATGAATGACTTTTGAATACTGTAGACACCCCATTTTTTACCGACTTTAAGACTCAGACGTCACCAACCGAGCGCTCGGTGATGTTGCATATTGTGCTCGTTCTGAAGTTGCGGAATCTTGGCCGCGAGCCTTGCCTCCGGACTTCCGGACTCTTTTGTGCTTTGCCTCGATTTGCGAACCAGGTCCCGTTTTCTCCATTTTCTCTTCCCGAAAGGAGGGAGAGGTCTCGTAGACCATCTCTCAGTGGCCGTAGGCTACGTTTCGTGGTCGTAAGCCATTTTTCACGTTTGGAGCCCGGTTCCCGGTTTTCGGAGTCGTCGGCCGTGTGCCTCGGTTCGGGACCGCTTAACCACCTCCGTTTGCTCCGGTTTTTGGCATGCACCTTGTTTTCTCCCTTTTGAGGGACACTGTGGCTCGAGAGACCAACTTCGTGGTCAAACGCCACCTCCGGTGCTTAATAATCAGTTTTTGGGCCCCCAGGCCGCGCGTTTTGGCCCCCGAACCTTCGTTTTGCATCGGTTTGGGTTCATTTTTGGCGGAGACCTTATTTTCATTGTTAGGAAGGTTGTAGAAGGGTGGGAGGCAAGCAATTTTTCTAAAAAACCAGCTTTATTCCTTCATCGCTCTTCATCGCCCATTTTCTTCACTAGAAAGTTGATTTTTCCCATTCCCGGGCCACTTTTTCTGACTTTCCACCACACCATTGTGTTGTACACACCTGGGATGCCACCAATATGGGTAGGCCGGCCAGTAATTCTCCCTGACCCTTTTGAACCTTTCTAAAAAGTTGATTTTTCTATCTCCTGGGTTACATTTTCTTGTTTTTCTCCACATAGCTGTGTTGCACTCACCTGGAAGGCCACCTTTTTGGGGTGACCGGCCAGCAATTCTGCTTGACCTCTTTGACCCCTAGCCGGCCGGCCACCTGAACCTCTTGAACCTGGCCGGCCAAGCTTGTCTCTCCTGGTGCATTCCAGCTCTGCCAGCTGTTTTGCACCAGATCCTCTGCCCGAGGGTCTGTCTTTTTGGGGAAAATTTTGAATTGGTTTTTTCCCCCTTTTCTTTCACTCTTCTCCCTCTATATAACCAGCACCCTACCTCCATTTACAAGGATTAGAAAAACCAGCTAGGGCATTTATACATACACATCCTATATCTATACTTCAAGCCTCCAAACACCCTTTACCTTGCATATTTGCCCTACACCTCATAGCCTACCACCTCCATCACTCATTCTAGCACCTTGGAGGCCATTTGAAGAGGTTGAAAGCTCAGAATTTTGGACCAAAAGCTCCTGATTTGCTGCTCTTCAAGGGTAAGCACCTATTTCCCTTAAACTTGTATTTTTTTGCTTCATCTATAAGCTATACTTGCAAGCATTTTTGGGCTTTGACCTGAACTGAAAATAGGCTTATTTTAAGCTCATCTTCATGTTTGATCAAGGACTTTTCTCTGTTTGAGATCTTCTACTCACCCTTTGTGCTCTATCCCTCTTTTAAGGCTTATCTTGCATAATATATTAGCCTTGCTTGCGAGCATTTTTGGGCTTTGATCCAAACTGTAAAGTGCCTTATTTTGAGTCTCTTTTCAACTTTGTTAAGGGCTCTTTGCTTTTTGAGTCCATCTACTGCCCCTCTCCCTTTATCTCTCTTTTAGGGCTATTTTTGCATCATATTTTAGCCTTACTTGTGAGCATATTCGAGATTTGCCATAAACTATAAAATATCTTTTTTTGAGCCTCTCTTCAACTTTGTTGAAGGGAACTTGGCTGTTTGAGGCCTTTTACTGCCCTGTTTGTCCAATCTCTCTTTTAGGGCTGTTTTTGCATGACACATTAGCCTTATTTGTGAGCCTTTTTGGACCTTGACCTAAACTGAAAAAAGTCTTGTTTTGACATCATCTTCATGTTTGATTAAGTTCTATCCTCTGTTTGGGGTCATCTTCCCCCTATGCATGCTTCATCTCTTCATGATTAGGGCTATGCATTAGAGCACTTGCATTGGCCATGGTTTGGCCTCTTAGCCACTGAAATCCAGTGGATTTTCAGTGGCTTAGGTGTGTTCTTGAAGGCCAAAATCAGAGGGGGGTGACCCTCTCTCTCCTTGTCTTGTTTGATGGCCTTTTTGGCCTTCCAAAGGACCCCCTATTTGCAAGCTTCCAAGCTTTGTTTCTATCACTTTTCAGTGGGTTTTAAGACCTCCATAACTCATTTCCAGAGTTAGTTCAGCTATGCTAAGTGTCCTTGATGTATGTGCTTAATAACCGCTTGTATGCCCTTCCAAAGGAGCCCCTCATTTTTGCATACATTGACTGCATTTCAGTGATTATTTGGGCATATTTTGGCATGTTTTGTTCACTGATTTTTTCTGGTTTGATGAGATCTCACATTCTTCACATACATGCCATGTATACCATGTTTGCTAGTCAAAGTTGCATGCTATTTTAGTCCATCATGCTAGCATCTTTTGGTCATACTTTGAACTAGAAATGTTCATGTTTTGGGACTGCCTTGGCTCTGTCTTTGTGCTTCATGGTCAAATAATGCATGCTTTGTATAGCTATAAGTCAATGCATGTGCCTAGTTTTGAGTTTCAGGACTCATCTCATGCATCGGGTGCCATATTCCCATGTTTCGGGACCACTTAGCATCATATTTCAGTACTGAAATCCACATGCTTGTATGCCATATTGCATCCCTTGCCATGCTTTGGTAGAGTGGCATTCTATGCCTTAGGTTCGGTCCTCAGTTTGCGTGCATGTGTGCATGCATTTCGGTTGTCTCATTTTCATCTTATGGCCACTGATGTGAGTGTGGCTAAGGTCCACTCGTGTTGGTGTAAGTTCATCATGCATTGTGTATGCCATTTCATTTCATAACATTGCGCATGCTAGGTTGCATGTTAGAGCATTGTGTATGTCGTGTTACATCGAGCATTGTGTATGCCATTTCATAGCATTGTGTATGCTAGGTCGTATATTAGTTGCATGGTGCATGCCATCTCATTTGCATTGTGTTTGGGATAGGAGTTAGTCCGAGCACGGGAAATGAGGGACGTTTCGTACTCCGAGTGACGAAACGTGTCTCAATTCCTGGTCGCCGACACTCCGGATTACCTATGATGGAGTCTAGGCCTTGTTTTGTTTATATGTGCATTCATTTCACATTGAGTCATGCAATTCGACTTCTCGGCCATCATGCATCGAGATGCGTGATTGGTGGCACGAGGATCGATGACTACACTTCCTGAATAGTAGTCAAGCATACATATGTGAAAATACATTGCCATGCCCCTTTCTTGCCCTCTGTTGCAGTAAATCAGAAACCGGCAGTCTTTTGGAGCTTCGTGCAATATTCCGGGCTTAATTGTAAACAGAGACTAATTGGGGCATCGCAATGGATTTCTGCACAAGGCAACTCAAGCACACATCATTCATTATTCGGAACAAAACTGAGGCAGTCCATGGGCTTGCATGCCAATTTACTGTTTTCCTAGTTCATTTGTTAATTAATTAGGGTTTTGTACTTATTCGGACTGTAATTATTCATTTGGGACTGTATTATTTATTCGGACCCTCCGAGTGAGGGCACAATTGTAATAAGTGTGTGTGCGTGTGATGTATGTCTTCCAACCCCACGTCTTTCTCCCTTTTATTTACCAGCTTATGATGGTTAGATTAGGGCATGTTTCAATTAGCATACAGTATGATAGCATGTTTGCATTCATTCATCTGTTTTACATGCACCGGGCTCGGCGCATCATACTCACTGCATTGTATTTCAATTCCGAGTTGAATACATGTTAGCTGTAGCATTTCATATGCCATGTTTAGAATAGCCGAGCCTGCTATAGTTGTATTCCTGCATGTGTTGCATTAGGCATTTCTGTATAGTTAGGATCATGCATGGATTTCTAACATAGTTTCTGTCTTGGTTTGGAGTACTCGGTAAGTTTTTGCGCTTTAGCATCCTTGCATGTGTGTGAGTGACTGCCATGATAGCATGCTTACCATGAGGCTATTTGCTTATGTGATATAACTGCCTGAATGCCTGTGGGTGAAGGTTGGGTTATTTGGATTGGAACAATGCATTGACTATGAGTTTTAAGCCCACTAGATAGTGGCAAAACCATCTTTTTTTAAACCCACTTGAGGGTGGCAAAATCTGCATTTTAAGCCTACTTGCGAGTAGCAAACCATCTTTCAAAAACAAACATGAAATGTTTTGTTCCAATTCAGGCGACTTGGTTTATACTTGTATGCTGTGCGCATCACGTAGTAAATCTAGGCTAATAACCGAAATAAGAGCACGTAATGTTTTCAAAACTAGATATCATAGTTAGTAGAGGCCGATCTTTGATCGGGCAAGCGGGGGTGCTCACGAAGTGACCTTCCCCAATCGTACCCAAGTTCCCGAGCCGAGGCAACTTTGGTGATGACAGACACGTTGCCTTAGGCACGAGTCAGGGTTTCCTAAATTTCCCAAAAATAAAATATTTAGGTGGCGACTCTGTATCTGGCAAAGCAGTCCATGTTTGGCACTTCTTTAAAAAAAAAAAAAAAAACTGTTTTCAAAAACGATTTGCCGGATTTGGACTCTTTGGTTCAGATTGAGAACCGTGACAATTTGAGTCCGAACTGTAGTGAGCCCAAAATGAACAGAACGGGACTCATCCTCCCGGGACGTTCGGGGACGTCTACAAATACGTATATAAAGTTTTAAATATTCTGTTTCATATAAGTTAGCACAGCTCATTGGACAATTATATTTATGTATTTGCTTCCGCTAGCCCCTTAATTTTGTTAATCAGCTCAGAGACCTTCGGTAATCGAAGGATTATTGGCCGGTTACGATGCTAAACCTATGGGTGCGGGTTTGGGTCGTGACAATCTCCTAACTCATCCACCTCTTTCTCTCCATAATATATATTATGCCTTGTGTTGTTCTCATCATCTATACTATATTAATACTCTGTTCCACACCTGGGCAATCACTCCTTACATTCTTCAATCAATATCATCGTCAAACTTTCAAAACTTCACCTCTGGTCTTCAAGAATCGAAGCTTCAATTTCTTGATTTTCGAACTCAAACTTCCAACGCTAATCACCAATCACAACCTCTCACTCTTACTCTTTCCACAAGATCAACCTCTTCTTTGGCCACTAGCTTCGTCGCAATCAAATCTTAAGTGTTCGATTCAAACCCTAGATTCTGCAATGAACTTCTTGGCCTTGTATATCAAAGTTATAACAGAGTTTCTGCAATGTTATGCATAATGATTTTTTTTTTCAAGGCCAAAGTAGAGGAAAAGAAACAACCCTTACAAATAGGTGTTGTTTTAGGATTTCAATGTCAAAGAGAGGGATAATTTTGGCAAAAAGGATTGTGCATTGAGTAAAATCACAAAATTCAAAATTAGTTGGTATGTGTATTAAGAGAGGATGTGGAATGAGATGTTTTGGTGTGTGAAAATAGAATTACCCTTTCAACACTGGAGGTTATGTCCTTGATCAATTTCGTAATTCTCTCACTCCAAAGCTTATTGAAAGTTTAATTTGCACACAATATTGATTGCATGCTTCGCTATTGCCACTTGAGATGAAAAAAGACTTTGCAGATTTGGAGGATATAGAAAGAGGTAATGGAATTCCAATATTCAATTTATCATTTAAATTACATTCATGTATTGGATTATTTTTTACTTTAAACTGGCATTAATTTTTTTGCAGCTCTAACCAATGTCAACATTGCTACTAGAAAGTGATTTGGCTTCTTGTGATGTGGAATTTGCTACTGTTGTTGCTGATGTTGTGATGTTATTGCTATGCTTTTGTTTGTTTGTTGCTTTTATTCATGGAGTTTTGTTGATTTTATTTGTCTAAAACCAGTTTTCTTATTACTTTTGTTTAATGTTATATTTAATTTTAATATAGAAGAGAATTCTACTTTGTGTAATGTGTATCCAGTTTTATTATTTTTGTTTGTTGCTTTATTTATTGCTTTTATTTGATGTTATGTTTATATTTTTATGAAATTAAAATATTCTTTTTTTTTTTTGTTATTTAATTATGTGAATCTGTAGTCCTAAACCGATCCAATCTGTGTTTAAACGGATTGGTTCATATTGATTCCATGATTTAAACAGATTGGATTAGTTCCAATTTTTTAAGAACCGTAAATAACAGATTGGTTCTGATTTTATCCTAATCCGGACCATGCTCACCCATAGCTGGACACCACCTCTAATAACTAATCAAACATGTTTATTTGTTCTTATATTTATTTATTTCAATATATTTGTGTATATTAAATAGTTTTTTACTTTGTTTTTACAAAAAATAAAGATAAAAAAAATTGTTTCTTATTTTACGTAAAAATAAAAAAATGACAATATTGTCAAACAAATCCATTATAAAAACTAGAATCACAAGCACCAAACATTCTCATCCTTTTCAAAATTTATGTCATCCAAATTTGTTCTTATATTAAATAATGAAGTGTTATCCACGTTACCGGTGCATTAAATAAACTGAATTCATCTTCACCACTCCACTATACATTATTTGTTTTTTTGTTTATTTTAAGGATCGCGAATATAATGTTTCCATTTTGAAACTGCTCCAAACGACCTATAGAAACAATTTTGATCCTTAATAGAAACTAAAATAGTTACAAACGATCACAAATTTATTTCTGCTTTAGCAACTAGAAACAACAATTGTTACATCTAAGCCCCTTAACAACAAGGGTAAAGTAAACGTTGTCCTTTTTATATTTGATTATTTTTTTAATTTGATTATTAAATTTTTTTCTTCTCATTTTAACCCTTTTTATTTCAATTTTTTCTTTTAATTTACTTAAAAAACTAACCTATGTATAAATTTAAATATAAAATGTCACATTAACTATCACATGACATATAAAAACTATATTATTATATTACAATTTGAGTTTGAATTAGAAGTATGAGTTATATAATAAAAAAATTTTATGTCACGTGACTGTTAATATATCATTTTCTTTCTAATTTTATACATTAAGAAAAACTTGAAACATAAAAGCCAAAGTGGGAAAAAAAAACATTAAAGGGCTAAAGTAAAAAAAATGACCAAATATAGGAGTAAAGTATAATTTCCCCTAATAATAATGATGCCAAGTGATTTCAAGTGATCCAATGAATTATTAATCCCTGCCGTATTTGGCCATTTGCCAAAAATCCACAAATTGTTGCATCAAATCCTAATATCAAAAACAATGCCAATACTCAAAATGGAATTGAATGATCAAATATGGAATTTCTAGAGTTGGAAGCAAATGTGGGGAAAAAAAGTAAGAACTTCATTTCATAAGAGTTATATTACAAGAGGTACTACAAAAAGAGCAAGGTGAGTGAACACCATAGAAACCATACATATAGCAGTAAACATAGTATGGTTTTCATGGTTGCTATCTAAGTAAAGTGCTTGACCTAATATTAATTTTACATTTACCAGTTTTATGGAATTAGTTATTTATAACAATAAAGATGATGAAAGTGAAAACAAAATCCGCAAAGCAAAATCAGGAAGTAGTTCTCTGCCTCATCCATTTTGTTGCCGACCATTTCTCCCCCGACAGTACTTGACATCCTCCATGAATGCTGTTTGGGTCCGACTGCCCATCTAGCCCCTGAGATAGATAGCAAAGTTAGTCAATCGATCATGTTGTTGATTACGAGACCTCAATCGCCTCATTATTATCAAATAACATTGGACAGCAATCAAGAGAAACATTACATAATGTAATAAAATAGCCCTTCTTTTCTTCTTTATTTTTTTTAATGTTTTCTTTTATGCAGCCAGCTAGTAGTTGAAATATGATCGGTCCATAGTTTGTTTAGGGCTGAAAAAAAATCCAATCTACAAAACGATAACAAAATCCTTGAAAATTCTAGGAGCATGACATGAAATTTTAATGATACTATTAAGATCAATGTTGGTAATTCATGATATCAATATCGTCAAAAACGGGAATGTATGGAGTACTACAGATTTGTTAGGTAGCTTGTATACTTACTGAATGGAGTACGGATAAATCAAATTGTTTATTCAATCAGTAGTGTTTGGCTTTTTACCTAGTTATGTAATTTATCAGTTCCTATTCATAAAACTCTCTTTATCTTTGTCCATGTATGGGTAAAACTTGAATATATCCAATAAACAACATATCTTACTTCCCAAAACTAGAATTTTGTTTCAACTATCAAGACACCAAGGATGTGTTTGAATCATCGATTTGGATAGAGAAACGGCAAGGTGAAGGAAATGGAAAAAAAACTTTAGTTTATATTTCATTCACATTTCCCTTTCCAAATCTCTACTTAAATCCATGATCTAAACACAACCCACAAGATTCCAAATTCCCGAATGTGTCATACAAAACAGTACCATTCTGATGGGTATATCAGGCAGGAGCCTCCCAAATCAAGCAGGGAAATTCCTAAGATTTGCTTCTCATGAGGAATTCTCAGACCATTCTTGAAAATTTTGATTATGGTATATATTTTTGTGAGAGTTTGACAAAAACACACAAAAAATGAAAGTTTTCCGCTTATTTAAGCTCCAAAATGCCATTTCAGATATGACGTATTATATAAACAAAAATTGACTAGTATATACAAGAAAACAAACCATGCTCCAGAAAAGCACCGCATCTCCTTTAACAGGTTTAACACACAACCCTTTCATCATTTTCCCACCGCAACTGCATTCATCTGAACCAGCCTGACCTGAACTAGCCTGAGCTCAACATTCAAAGATTAAAAGATGCCCATGCAATGAGAAGAAGTTTAAGAAAAATAAACAAACAAGCAAACAAACACAGGCAAGCCATGTGGCTTGTCCAGCACGTATTCCGGTGTGTCCATATCAGACACTACAATGGCTAAGGCCCTGTTTGGCTACAGCATTTTTAGCCACTTTTTGGCTATTTAAGCCAAAAAAGCTCTATTTGGCAATTGCTAAAAAAACCATATTATTTTCTAACTTTGGTGTCTTTAGTGAATTTTTAAAATAATTTCATTAATTCTTTTACTTTTCAAGCTCTTCTAGTCTAGTAGGATCTAGAAAGCTTAAAGAAAAAATAGAAAACACACACACACATCTACTTGCCTAAACTATCCCCAAAACAAAAGAGCTAGCTTTTTTAGCATTTGCCAAACGCATCAGCTTTTTTCGCAGCAACTTTATGCTAAAAAAGCAAAAACAAAAAAAAAAAAACTACCAAAAAACAATTGCCAACCCAACCTAAAATGGAGTGTATGTGCTTCATAGTGGGACATTGTCTTAGGCAGTGTTTGCCATCTCGGTTCGGAGGCTATTTTAGCCCCAAATTTGAAAAAAAGTCAATAGCTGTTACTGTAGCAGAGGGAGAGAGAAGTGGCCAGCTGTATGTCACTAAGTTTTTACCCTTCGTTGATGTTTTTCCACAGACCCAAAGGACAACTTCAGTCAAACCGTATCATCTCTTTCATCTGGTGTATCAACTAAGTGGCCTTTGCAATTTTTTTTTTTTTAAAATTAAAAGTTGGTAGAAGTGACGGTCAAAGTTGAATAATAAATTGTATTTTTTGTAATAATTATATTTATTTCTTTAATTGTAACAATTATAAAATTAAAAGAAAGGTAAAATAATAAATATAAAATGTAAACTTATATTATTTATTTCTGTATAAAATAATTATTCAGTTTCCAGAAGCAAAATATATAATAAAATTTAATTAAAACGAAGCAAAAGTTATGCCATTTGTATAATTAAAATGAGACTAATTGTGTAATTATTTTGTATAATAATTATAAAATATAAAATGAGAGTAATTGTACAATATATTATAAAATATAAAATATTAAAACATAAAATATAATAATTGTAATAATTATATTTTTTGTATAATTAATGAATTTGAAAGAAAGGTAAAAAAATTTATAATATTTATTTCTTTAATTTTTAAAATGAGACTAATATTTTGGAATAATAAAACTTCGAATAACAAAATTAATATTTTGGTAAAGAGGAAGTAACAAGTTTTGAGTATTTATTTCTATAGTGAGATTTGTTGGTATTAATATTTGTTGATTTATTAATTAATAAATCAAAATTTATTATAAAAATGTCCCCTGATTACATGAACTTAATTAATTTATTAGTTTCAACGTGGACTGGTCCCTTTTGGTTACATGAATTTATTAATGGTCCCTTTAATTTATTAATTAATTTATTACATGAACTGGTTCCTTTTGGTTGCCACGTGAAATCTGTCCCCTTTTTTTGTCAGTTACGGGAAGGGCAGTTTGGTAAATTTACATTCCATCATCATTTCAAATACATTTTTCAATACAACAATTCAAATAAAAATCTATCCCATCTTCCTAAACACAAAAACTAAAATAGCCTACTAAAATAGTCAAAAAGTCTCTAAAATAGCCACTTCCCAAACACTCACACCCTGCCATAAATTGGAACATCTTCCTGTTGTTTCCTCTAACATTATTAGTGAACATGGATTTTTGTATTCATGTTGCCTGTTTTTTGGGTACATGCAAGGACTTCATTCATAGTCCACTACCTAGGGGAGGGAGAAGGGAGCGTCAGGGGTCGAAACCCCAACCTGATGAGTGCTAGTAACAATGCCCTGCCATCAGGTTGTCTAGTCTACTATTCATGTTTCCCTGATAAATTTCAAATCTTTCACAACCTCACTTTAAAACACGCATTGGTTCATCAAATATTCTGCAAATGGGACAATCATCTAATGCAATTCCGAGGGTAATTGATCTCTCGATCTAGTTCTAAAATCCTAGGGTACCGAAGGAATGCCGAATTAGCTATGTTTATCAATTAAAAACAGGCAGCATAACTGAACACAACACTAGTATCAGATTTTGAAGTATTACCGCCGGGAAGTATGTTTCTCCACCCTCAACATTGTCGCTCAAGTACATGAGGACTGTAGCAACTCGTTGGCCACCACGTTTCAAATTGAACTGTTAAAAATAAAAATAAAAAAAGCTCTCTTTTTTAAATGAGACAAAACTTAAGTACACTAATTGATACAGTTGAAAAAGATTTAATACCAGCAGTAAAAACACTAACAATTTCAAGAATAATAACTTACAGTATCTGAAAAGTAGTCATGATGCGGTCTGTAAAACTGATTTTTTTCGTACCTGTGCTGCAAATGTTAGCCTCGATTCTGAAAACATATCAGTATTCCTGCTGATATTAAGCATTTAATGTGCAAAACAATCCCCACCTTAAAACTTGAATAAGCTCCCCATTTTCTATTGGTACTTGAGAATAGACAGAAATTCGTTTTTCAATTGCCTGATTGTGCAAACAAAAAAGAAATCATTAAGTACACTGTCTTTCTTTATTTTCCTTTTTCCCAGTAAGTCCCAATGTAAGTAGCGGTAGGTGATACATTCCTAGTATATTTTAGGTAACCATAATCTTAAAAAAAAGCCCCCCCCCCCCCGTCTTTCCAAAAAAAAAGAAGAAGAAGAAGAAGAAGAAATTCATTTAACTTGCACTGGATACACAGACTTGAACAAATAGAATCAAAATCATTATACCAACCTGTACCATTGGATACTTTCTCTCTTCAGGACTTAAAAACATACCAGAGCTCGTCCTAACATCACTCTTGATTCCCTAAAAATTGATATAAAATAACATAATAAGCTACTAATTTTGTTGCATTGTATGGATAAGAAACTAATATGGAAAAACTAATGTTAAATTCATGAGTATGATCAAACACGTAATTGGCTATATGTAAAATATTAGCTTTCACAAAAACATTGATGATGCAATAACTGGCAAAATTTAAGCCTTTGTTAGCTTCTTTTTTTTTTTTTTAGGAAAAATGTCTAATGTCTATTTACTCCTTAGTCATTTTTTTGTGTTGGCAATTTTACTCCAAGATTGATTAGCATCATCAGTTGAGTCTTTGAGGATATTCCGTGGTGTAGCATCATTTACGCTGACTTCAGCTTCATGCCTTGATCATATGGATACACTTGTCTTCAATGTGAAGGTAAAGCTCATGCATTGCATTAGTGTCATTTAGAGGGTTTTATCTGGGTTGGGTTTATTTTGTATTCTTGATCATAGTAGTTTAGTTTTGGACTATAAGCTAAATTAGCTATTGGGACTTGATTTTTAGCACCCATCAACTTAGTTATTGCGCCTTATACATCCAGACAGTTGCTTTTTGTTTGGATTATTTGTAGTTGCATGCTGGTTTGAACTCACAAAGGATTCATGCAAATGAGAATCTTGTCTCCTATAGCAATTGATTACAAGAATACTAAGGCTCAGTTTGGTAAGCCTCTCAAAATATAATTCTACCCATTGATTTGAGTGTGTTATTTGTTTGGAGCTTTCAAATCATAATTTTACACCCATTTCTCAAAACTTAATTCAGAACATAATCATTACTTTTCAAAACTCATAACCAAACACATAATTTAAAACTCTTTTCAAAACTCAATTCAAATCAATATTTTAATTTTGTTAAGATTTTAAATATTTTAATATTTAAATATGTTACGATTTTTTTAATTTTTTGAATATTTTTAAATATTTTAATTTCAAAATATTACGATTTTAATTTTTTAAATTTTAAAATATTTTATAAAAATAAATTCAAACTCTATTTTATAAAAATATTTTCAAATATTTTAATTTTTTTGTTATGTATTTGGTTACGATTTGAGTGTAGAGTTGTGAAAGTAGTATAGAGTTTCGAGTTATGTGTTTGGTTATAAGTTTTAAAAATAATTTTTTAATTGAGTTTTGTTTTATATGTTTGGTTACGATTTGAGTGTAGAGTTGTTTTTAAATTTAAAATATTAACATTTTAAATTATTTAAAATTTTTGAATATTTAAATTATTTAAATTTTTTGAATATTTATTTAAATTTTTTACTTATTAAATTTTTTAGATTATTTAAATATTTATGATTTGAATTTTTTGAATATTTATTTTTTTTAAAAAATTATTTCCTTTCTAGTATTTTCAATTAAAAAATTGATTAATGTTATTTTCTGTTAATAATAATTTTTTTTAATTGAATTTTAAAAAGAGTTTGGTTATGAGTGTTGATCAGAATTTTCAATAGTGTGAATGTAGTGTGTTTTGTTATGAGTTATAATAATTTGAATTAAGTTTTGAAAACTTTTTCCAAAACTCATAATCAAACAAATTTTCTTACTTCACATGTCAAATCAAACTTTCAAAATTCAATTCCACACTCAATTCAAAACTCAATTCAACACTCTATTCAAAAACTATAACCAAACAAATTTTCTACACTCAAATCATAATTCCACAACTTACAAACTCAAAATACAACTCATACTCTCAAATCATATTTACAAAACTCTACCAAACGCAACCTAACTGTTTGAATGCTACTAGAGCATTTCGTTTGAATGCAAAAACATTTCATTCAAACACATTCATTCTATTTTGACACAGGGAGAACAGTTGAAAGACAAGAGCCTCTTTGTTCAAATGCACGGGTTGACCGTTTGAATGCGTGTCTATTCAACGTGCATAGCATTGTGTTATGGGATATTGTTCACTTAGGATTGTTATTTACTATATATTGAGACCTACTCTTTATTGTTTAGGTGACGCCACTACATTCGGAGAGCATATATTTTTTCCTTTAAGAGCTACTCCATTGTCTAGAAATAATTCTTGCTTTGTGAGAGTGAGCAAGGTCTGCATATTGTCAAAAAAAAAAAAAAAAATGCTGCATGAATCATAAAAATAACGTGCTGCTCCTTGAAACCTACTAAACCAAACCAAATCAGGTCTTAAGTCCCATCAAATGGGACTGTAATGCGTCACTTGAGGGGAACGACTTAGCATTTAATAGATTCAAAGGAGGATTCATTGTCATAAGGGATCTGAGCGACTTTTTTACTTGTATGTTGTCGGCTACCTAACACACAACCTTTTACCCGGGCTTGGGACCAGCAGAGTTGTTAACCACCCCGGCGGAGTTCTGCTCCTTGAAACCTATTCTAATAAAATATTAATCCTAGACAATTTGACCAGTAATATCTTGATATGGCCACAACAATCCTAAGCTTATGGAACATATAAATGCAAAATATTCATGGCCAGGATTAGTAGGTTTTTTCTTTCTTTTCTGTTGTTTATTATTATTTGTATTTGAACCAGAAGGCTGATGGGGCCTGGGCCTGGGCTTGGGATTGAAAGTTGGTGTTATTCAATTTTTTATATGCTGCTCAAGTAGATTTTGAGTTGTCTGTTCTAGAGTTCCAATCAGGTATCCGCTTGAGTGCTCCTCAAGCACTCTTTCAAGCGAGCCTTACTGGTTGTTAAGCCCCATGACTGCTCGAGCACCCTTTGAGCAAGGCTCTCAGGTTCTGCACTTCAACACTACTTTTTAACAATTAAGTGCTAAAAATACATAAAACTAAATGTAGGTAAATAAATCTATGTCAATTTTAACCATATAAAACATGCAACTTCAGATCATAATATATACATTTCATACGCACCTTCCCAGTTTTTGTATCCACCACGGTGGAAATCTGAAGACGGGGCTTTGCAATTGCTCTAAGATAATCACATTCCTTCAAGGGCAATAAATTCTCATTTACGAACACAACATCGCAGCATCAACAAACGAATGTATTATGATTTTTTCAACAATAAATAACATCAATCTTTCTAACTTTATCAAAAGTCATAGAAATTATATGCATTGAAAACAAGTCTATATAGTAATTAAAAAACAATCTTATGCAAAGCGTGATACTTATAATCCTAGCTACTCAAAGTTGACCAGGAACCAAATTATTCAATTTGGCAGGAAACGCTCATACCAATCTGAAGTGTGAAGGAAGTAAGGATTGAAAATGTCATGTGGCTACAACATGCCATATAAATAGTAAATATAAAAAACTGCCTCTACAAAGATTTCAGGTGTTAAAAACCAAGGCTGGTTTAGCAATTTTCTAAAGCTATGTGTATGTGTATGCGTATGCGCATGTGCATTTTGTTTCAACATTCCAACTAATTTCCTTGTCTCTTTTTTTTTTTGGATGTCATACCTGAAGGTTTCTTTTTTGTATGTATACAAGTTCTTCTATTCTTCAGCAATTTATTATATTATTTTAAGCATTCACTTTGTTCAAGGATTTTTATTTTTAAAGCCATTTGTAACTGAAAAACAAAAAAAGGCAAAAAAAAATTATATATATATAATGACAACCCTTTAAACAATGACTTCTTTACTTTCAACTATAGTTATTAGCCCTAGAAACCTTATGCATTTAGTAGTAGGTAGGACTCTCTCTCTCTCTCTCTCTCACAGTTTACATGGCACCACTCTTGCCATATGGCACCACCACATCACCACATGGATGGTTTCTCCAACAAGAATCAGGCACCATGCATATATATAGCACAACACAAAAATATGACGAGTATTAAATTTGAATACCTCCACACTCAAAAAATTATGAAGTACAATGATTCGTGGTGACCAACTAATTATTTCAGGTTTGACCTGCAACAAAAGGAAAAAATAAATAAATTTCTATCTACATATACATATATGAATAAGAATCTTAAGCTACAGTAAGTGGCAGTGCAGACATATACTACAAAGAAATAATGTCCTAAAAAAGTAAAGATAATTTTGATGAAACAAATTAAGAACTCAACAATTTCTACATACATCCATTTCAAAAACACATACACATGCAAGAATGTCTTTAAACAACATGAAATTTGCAACAATGGCTATTGTTCACACTTCACACATTTATTAATTCTCCTCGTAACTATCCCTCATGGCACTACACTTTTTTTCACTTTTTATTTTTGATTTTTTTACAAGTGTAAAGTACTTTTCTATCATAGGACCACATTAGTTGATTATGACTCAAAGGTTTGAATCTAATATCAAATGTGCGAGAGAATAAAAATGGAAGGCACGGAAAACGGGAGAGAATCCTCTACAAAGAAGTTTGCATATAAGCTAGGAACAGAAGTAGTAAGTATCAAAAATGTGTAGTGTTACACAACAGTGACAACCCTCTATATGTACCCTTTGGAGCTTTGGTATATCATCAAGATTTGAACTAGCATGAGTATGGGATACAAAATGAAAAATCAAACATTTAACCATATAGGAGAACATACATATCCAAGACGTAAAGTTTCAGCTTCTTTGTCATTAGCCCAATAAGAAATACCTGAAACCAGAGAGAGAGAGAGAGAGAGAGAGTTTAAAGCCAAATAACACCAGAGAAAATGTAATTTTTTTAAAAAAGCCAATGCTTTACCAAATGAAGCTATTCAGAAGCATTTTGTTTTATCTATTTTTTCCAGCTTCAAGGAGAAGGGGGGGATCACCCATTAGGCTATTAGTTAATATAACTTGGAGACAATTAACAAATTAACTTTAACAGCTACAGTGTTTATGCTACTTATTATGACATAATTCAACTTTTTGAAGTATAATGCATCCTGGGCATGGATAACATAAGATGCACTAGACTCCATTCAAACTTCTAGAGCCTAACAAAAGCTATCATCTATATATATATAACTTGCCACATATCAACTGAAATCATCAAATTGCACTTGTAACTGCTTTCTCCCACGTAACCACAACACACAAAATCAAGACATAAATACTCAATGTATAATATTATTTCCTGTTATTTTTCTTGCAAAATTCAGCTATGAGAATAAAAACATATAAGTCTATGTGCAATTTTGACAGAAACTAATAGAAAGCATACCAACCTCCAGACAACTGTAGATTGCCAATATTCTGACGTTCCTGCAGTCTTCTAAATGAAGGAAATTCAGTGCCTATAAAGAATAGAAAGCTCATTTGGTAAGGAAAAATATATATTCATATACATACATATATAAAAGATGAGGTCCAACAAAATTTATATCCTCCAATGCAATAAAGAACATTTGGAATAATAAAGGATTCTATAAAGATGAGGCACCAAGGGGTGCTACCCATGTATCTAAATATTTGCATATAACAATATCAAATGTTGACCCATGCACATAACAAAACTAAATATGAGAATAAAATGTAGCACAAGAATAAAAGAAGACAATCATTTGACAGAAAATGTCTTTCACAAATGAAATGAGAGAGAGAGAGAATTATTCCTCTAGCCAAAAAGAAAAAATTCCCATGACAGTGAAGGAAAATTTAAAATTGACTTTTTCATGATGCCCCAAAAGCTGATAAGTGAGCTGAGTGCCTCATAAAGAGCTTGAGCTTCACTGAATTGAAGATATCATCGTGCAGCACCAACTCAGTTTGGTAGAGCTCAAATAACAGATGATGCCATTGCCACAATACTGGTGTCCTGAACCTATTAGTTCTACATCCATAGGATAAGTTCTCTTTTTCTTTTTCTTCTGGTTTCTTTCTTTTTCTTAAGCTTATTTATTGATTCTTTTCAGTGCTTAATGTAAAGCCAAGTTTATCTTGCTTCTCAACATCCATATTATGTCGTAATCCATCACCACATCATATGTCTTGACCATAAATCGTGACCATCTTCCACAATCAAAAGTTTGTGTCAAATGATGACATCATAGGCTGTAGCAGCAAACTTAAGATGAATTGAGTCATATTCCCTTTATGAACAACCATAGTTGATGTCTATTTTCTGGGCTGCCCAGCTAAACAAGAGGAAGTTCTAGATTTTATAACGGAACTTCAATGGTTGCTTGCTCTAATGCAGGAACTGTATTATATTGTTCACAATCAATCAGGATAAGAAATGCAAGCTAGAATTCCATTTCTTCAAAGCGTGTGTCAAATCAGTTTCACTGAAAAGTATGTCATAATAGTACAAGAAATTTCAACATTAAAAAAGAAAAGAAAAGAGAGGGGTTAGGCCAGCAAGAAGCATACAAGAAACTGAATCAAATAACAATTTCTATCAGTTGAAATATAGAAAGATAGAGAAAATCTACCATATGAATCTTCGAACCTTCGAATAAATGCCAACTGAAGCAAAGCTCCTGCAAATCCCAACTATTAGATAATATTGTTATTATCTACCATAACAATATGCAAATAACTATTACAAGCACATTGAACAAGCATCACCATCCATTAATGATAATATTCTTGATTTAAACAAAAAAAATGAAACTGCAAAGTAACTTGTAGTGGTGATAAAACTAACTGCTGGGTAACAAATCAATCTTAGTTCACACCCTAAAATTTCACAACAAAAAATTATATAATTATGAGCACAAATTTCTCAATTAGGATGCACAGTTTAGAAGGGCTAAAGTTCTCAAATTGAAGACAGGATTGCCCAAAGTTTAGTCCATGGTCAACCAAGGTTACAGATGTAGCTCTCAACAAGAGAGTTGAGATTAGAAAATGGAATATTCAGCGGATCTATTAACACTAATAACTCTGTTTGCCTGAGTTTTCTGGATTTTCATTGGTTCTTCCTTATATGTATTGCTGACTCTTCCATTTGAACATAACACCTGTCCAAGCATCTTTTCCATTTCCATCAACCCACTACCATTGTTTCCTGCCAGAAGAATGATATAAGCCATTTTCCTATCACCAATCCACTTCAAAATTTCGATAAAAATGCCTCTTACGTCGGAATACTTCTCAACCCATACCATTGAACTCCTCCTATGCTTAACTACTTCTCTCTCAATCTTTGATTGCCCAAAACAGTCCTCCCAAATCCACTGTTAAGGAATAGTTCTGTAAAATATTCCTCACAGTTATCCTAATCAACAGCCCTCTCAATGCTTCATCAATTTGAAGAATGAAAACCTTTTATTCCATCTTCAAATCCCTTGCTTGTTCCTTCTACGAGCTCATCACTTGTAAATTTTAGTGAGCCATCTATTGTAGGGAGTTTGAGGAGAAGGTGGATAGTTTGTTTTTCTTGTGATAAGTATCAAATAGAATGATTACAAAAGCATTTATAAATTGCTAAACTTCTCCCAAGTCTATTAAAACACTACGCCTTGAGAATAGGAAATTAAGAAACTTAAGACTAAATAAAAATATGCAAGTTTCATTATTAACCATATATGTAATAACTCAATAACATAACCTTAACTCAAACATTTCTACTAGCTACAACAAATTCGAATGGAACAAGAACCATGGACCCCTGCTATAGTGCATTTCCCGAAAAAACGAAAAATAATCAAACCTTTATTTTCATGGATATAATAAAACATAGATGATATCCGATAGCATACCAACTTGAAATACACATAAAATTAAGGCTCAAATTAACCTTGAACATACTTGCACAATGCCGCAGGTTTACTACATGTGAAATACAAAATTTGCCCATTTTCTTGTTGCCATGCTCTACGTCGGACAAGTTACTTAATTGAGCGAACATTCAATTCATCCTCATTGGGAATTAAGTTAAAAATGAACCTAGTTTTTTAATTAAAATTTAAAATAAATGCAAAATGGTTAACAAGCCCCAATTCACCATGCAAACCTAGAAAAGCTGGGAGATAGCTCTTTCAATTTCAGAATTTTTTTTTAAAAAAATTGAAACTTGTTTGACAAAAATAACCACCCAAAAAAGATATTTTAGAGTATTAAAAATTTTCCACTCTAAAAAAGATAAAACCATATGAAAAAAATTTGTATTTTTAATGTTTTTCAAAATTTTCACCAAATTAAATCTTAGATTTTTTTTAAAAAAATTGAAAGCACTTTTTCCATAAAAAAAAAGGATCAAAATTAATAAGATGAAACAAAACCAAGTCAAAGAGCAAATGTACTGAAGTGGTAGAGTCGTAATTGCATCATTGCGGATCGAATCACAATCAAATTTAACATGTGCATACAACAATCACATACATATATGTATATAGATGAGAGGTAGGTCAGAGGAATAGGAATAATATACCTATAATCATGCCAACAGTGACAAATGTAAGCAATCCGAAAACGATTCTCATACTGGACGCCATCCCCAAATTACAGATTGAGATTTCAGCTTGCCAAAACGGATCCGAAGGGGATGGAATGAATTACGCACTATGAACTTAACAGTTATTTATTTATTATTTTTTTTAATTTTATTGGTAGTGAAATTATTGCGTATATATATGGTATATGATATAGTATAGACGTAATAAATAAGCTAATAAATACTTTCTTGGTTCGGAAAACCACTTCGTACCGCCCACTGCTTCTTCTTATTCCATTTTCTTTGCACCCGTCTTTTTCTTTTTTTCTTTTTTTTCTTTTTTTTGTTGGATTTAATTATTTTATTTTTCTACTTTCGTCATGTTAGCTTAGCTTGAACAACGAGCCGATTAGTCCGCTTGATAATATAATTAATAAAAAAATAAAGTATTAATTATTAACATTTAAAAAATATATAATAATTAATAATTAATGAAAAAATATAATCCTATGATATTTTAAAACTATTGTATGATTTTTCCCTTACCTCAATTTTCTTCGTCTTCGCCTGGTCAAGTCGGGCCGCCTCAAGCCCCTTTTTTATTGGGTTCGGACATCTTTGTTCAAAATTTTAAGCCGGTGGATTTATTTATTGCAGTCTATTACGAGGGCTGTTTTAGAAAATGGGTTAAAAATAATTTTTTAATTTTTAATTTATTTTTTTTTTCTCACAAAAAAATTTAAAAATAATTTTTAACCATTTTTGCAAAATGCTCCTAAGTCATGTTAAATTACACAACAGTGTTAAAATTTGCTCAGCTCCAGTTTGAATTTTTTTCGATACAAGTTTTTCGTTTAGAGACTTGTAGGAGACAAAGAGTCTTATTCAAGCAAATTTGGACTGCACAAATTTAGAGGTTGTTTGGAATGTCTTAAATAAGTGTATTTTTTATCTTTTCAGACTAAAAAGTTGAGGCTGAAAATATGAATGTTTGAGTTAATTTTTTGACTTTTTATGAAAAAGTTACCAAAAAGTCAAAAAGTCATCCCATTTAGTCAAAAAGTCAAAAAGTTACTAAATTAGCCAAAAAGCCAACAACCCATACCAAAAAGTCAAAGATTCTCTTTTTCTCTCTACTTTTTGCACATTTTTTCATAAAAAGTCAAAAAGTCATCCCAAACATACTAATTTTTTTTAACTCATATTTTAGCTAAATAGCCAAAAAGTTACTAAATTAGCCTGTTCCCAAACGAGGCCTAAGATGGCTTTGCCTGAACAAATAGCAAGCATTGTTGATCCAACATTGTTTCAACAAAGAGAAAATGGAGGCAAGCTTAAGTATCAACAACACTCAGAATCATAGCTCTCCTAGGCGTCCAAGAATTGAGGAGTGCTTGATTTCAATACTTACTGTTGGAATTGCCTGTTCACAAGAGCTACCAAACAGATTGACAGGCCACCAATTGATTTTTGTTGAGTAGTTGATATACAAACAGAAAAAATGGTGTGAATCGGAAAACAAAGTGGTGTAGCTCCCACTTGCAAATGGTCAGACGAGGATTACGTGCTATGGCAATATTGCCCTCTAACTCCATGCACAACAAATTGCTGCAAAACACCTGTGTTGTAGATTCAAATATGTAGAGGACCATGCAAAGTATTTTTGTCAAAATAAGTTGATTCCTAGTTTATAAAACCCTATTAAGTATCCTTATTTTTTCACAAACCACCAACCCAGAAAGCACAGCCACAAAGTAGCTTCATGTGAAATCATATCATTGACACAAACCCTCAAAGTATACGAGTCAATCATCCATCCTTATCTGATATTTTTGCAACCAGCAGAAGTACAGAAACAAGATAATTCAGATTATATAGAATGGGAAGCTCAATATTAACTCACTACTACAAAATTACTTGCAACAGACAAAAATTTGGATGCCAACATGCACAACAAAGTCAGGTATTGAGCTACACCTCAATATGCTGTTATTCAGTCACCAGTAACTTCCTTGTTTACCTCGGAGCTAATTGGTGTTGGACCATAGAGACAGATACGAAGATCACCTTGAACTAGTCGTGGGTGCAAGTAGTTCTTATACAAGTCCCAGAACTCATCTCTGTCACACGACACAAATAAATGAGAAACAAATTAACAATATTTATGACAAAGACGTGGTTGTTCTGGATTCTAAATTAACAATGTTTATGACGAAGAAAGAAATAACATACAAGATGACAATGGCAAAAGGAAAACAGGGACAGAGATTGGTAAACTTATAGTCAAACCTGACTTGAGGAAGTGTGAATAAGGAATAACCCTTAACATCAGTTTGCATGTCAAGTACAATCACTGCTAATCGTGTTAACCCCAGTGCCTCCATATCAATCAACTTCTTGATCCTAAAACAAATTTGAGATTTTACAAAATCATTTTATACAACTTAATAGGTTAATGAACCCAAACGAAAAGGACTAAAAAATAAAGATAAATGATATTTCACTTGTCACCACAACAGCATAATCGACAAAGTAAATTGAAATGCAAAGCCCGCTAATTAAGGAGAAAAAAAATTATGAATTAGATCTGCATAATGGAATGGAGAAGATCCATTCCAAGAACACAAATGAACAAAAAATAACAAGATTCTTTGTTTGGGTGAACAACGAAATAAATGCACAGGAAGTAAAAAGGATGAGAGTGAGTTGGCCCCTATGGCTCAAGTCCTATAAAAAGAAGTTTTCCCCTACTTGGGCAGCAAGCTATTTTCAAAAGATATACAGCTTCTCTATACACCAGAGGCTCTCCTCCCGCGGTGTCACTCTCTCTCTCTAAGATTGCTTCAGCTCCCTCCCTCTCCAACTACAAAGGGCAAGCACCAGCTTAGTGACTACTAAGATTTTCAGAGGACTCACAGTCTGCCACATCATCCATGACCAAACAAGTTACACAAAAACAAACACAGGAGTAGTAAACTAAACTAAAAAGAAGCTGAAAGTTATATACAAGGCAACATGATACAACTTGCTTGCATAAAGACATAGAAAAACTCAAGCATGAAGATAAGAAAATACCAAATAAAGAAACCTAAATTTGGCATGTAGGTTTGATCAGAAAGGGTAAGAGAATCACGCCCTAGTGCACGCTTGCAGCACTATCAATTTATTACTCTCACTTCTTTTTAACCTTATTCCAACTAAAATACATTGCCTCATAAATTTAGCTCCCAAAACAAAGACTAGTTTACCTACCTATCTCAAAGACCCAAAAATAATCGAGGACCTTGACAGACTAAATGGGTAACCTTCCAGCCAGAGATGCCTTACAGAGCCAGTGCCTTCAAAAAATATCAAATAAAAAAAGGGACTAAGATCACTTACCTGCTTGGTGTCCCACTAGCAATATTAACACGGTTCTTTAAAAAGGACACCTACATCAAATTAAAAGGAATAATGATAAATAAATGCATACGTTCTACATCTACTCTAATTTAATGAATAGAATGCAAAAAAGAATGAAGAGGATAGTTCACAAGTTGTATTCAAATAATACTTTCTTTTTGGTGCACGTCAAAATAACACAGTTACAAGTTCATGAAGGCCTATAGAAAACATTTTTATAATAATTGTGATCATGTCTTCAAAAGAGAAAAACAATTGCTCCCCATACATAGCAAAAACATGGAAAACCCACTTACCAAAAGTATATAAATATAGAAATAGAAAACCTAAACATCTTGATACTGAAATAAGCTTTTCATTTTAAATAATCAACTTACAAAGAGGAATGGGTGGGTGTATGGTGTGAAGAGGTTGAATATGGAATTAGTTTTGGGATTAAGGTGGGTGTAAAAAAAAATTTAATTTAAATTTTGTGAGTGGGTACAAAAAGGAGGTGGGTGTCGAAAGACACTATGTGTGTGCATTTAGAGACTCTCTAATAGTATAGTGATTAAATCATCATAAACCCTGATGACATTCTCATCTTTATCCACAATTGCAGTTACCAATAATTTTCACCAAAGGTACTGTTTTTTCTTCCTAACTACTCCTGTATCAAAATATCCTCATTTTCAGCTATGTAAACTTTTTTAAACACAAAAAGTATTCAACTTACATGCAATATTTTAAAAACAGCTCTTCACTTTAATATCCAGATTCTAGAACTAACATAAATTGCATAGAAGGTAGAGACACTACCTGATCATTAACCTTCATATGCTTTGAAAATAGCTTTGCAGCATGGCATTCTTTGGTCAAAGCCTGCAAACCCCTAAAGAAGCAGAACATATTCTTTAGTCATAATTACTCAAAGAGGTTGGATAGAACAAGTGTGCCATGGATCCTTAGAAGGTTCAAATAATATTTCTATATCAAATGAATAGGAAAAAGGCATCACACCTAAGAAGTTCTAATGATCTCAAGGCAGATAAACTAATAACAAGAAGTGCTGGATTCCCAGGATCAATCTTTCCTTCCAAGATCTGTTTTCCACAAAGCACTTCTCTCCAGGATGATCCAAAAGCAGCCTTCATATGTTCACCTAAATTGTTAGAACTTTGAGCCAGGCCTTGAGATAGCTTGAGAATACATTTATCTGCATAATCCAAGTAAACTGAATGAGTAATTTATTACCAGAGGGAGATGTATATATCTAATTATGTAAAAGAGTAAAAGCATAAAGGAACAAGAATTACAGATGAAACCAAAGCAAGAACTTGAGTTTTTTGCTCTAAACCATAATACTAATAGGGGGTGTTTGTCTGAATTGACTGAATAAGGGGGGATTGCAATGCAATGGACTGTTAGTCCTGAGATGAATAGTCTTGAAATGATATGTATTTGACTATTAGTCCGACTTTATTTTCTAACAAAACGAAGGACTAGTAAATCTATTAGACATGGAGTCCAATCCCATGAAACAAAGGCCCCTGTAATTGGTAAAGCTTATTGATTAACTTCCACCAAAGGCACCATGTACCAAGAGTCAGCATTGGACTGGCAAAGCAAAGCCAAATATGTGAGAGCTTATATGTTTTCTTAAGCAAAACCAGCAATCAGACATGCCCTAGTTGGCATCTCATTTTATAGATAATTTATAAGAATTTCAACATGGCTAACAAGACCATGCCATCTGATTGCATACTTTAATTACTAACACACACATGCATTTTTGCACCCAATTAGGAAAGTACAGTTGAAATTGAATTGAAAATTTTTACCAAATCATCTGAATCACTCTTCCAATATCAGCTCAAGTACTAATATTCAAAATGGTGGACTCATACACTTATCCTAAAGTCATTAAAATCCTAGTCTTCTACCCTTTTTATTTTTATTTTTATTCTTATCTTTCACTTAAATTCAAGTCAATTTATTTAATTTTAGCCAAAAATTCTTTCATATCACAACCAATCCTTTTCCAATGCTTCTCATTACAGTCAATAAACTTTCAATAAATCAAATATAGGACAAAAAAATAAAAATAAAAAAATTTACTTGACACCCCCCTTGAATCATATTAAAACAATCATAACAAATGTAGAGAGAGAGAGAGAGAGAGAGAGAGAGAGAACCCAAATTATGAAGCAAACAATTTGATAAAAGAGAGAAATAAAAAACCACCAGTGATAGATTCGAGCTCGAGGGAAGAGAGTTGAATGACATTGGCTGATTGATATTGACCCACGAAGAAACTCAGCTGCTCAGCCGATGTAGCCGCCGCCGTAACGATGCTGTGATTGTTGTTTTTGGTTTCATTGTTGTTGTTCTTCTTCTTGTGGGACGTGGTTTTGGTCTTCTTCTTCTTCTTCTGGGGTCTATTGGGGCCGAGAGGTAGACGCTTTCGTTTAGGGTTTTTGTTTGGGAGGCTGCTTTTTGAACGCTTCTCTTGCTTCCCGTTGCCCATCTCTCTCTCTCTCGTCCTTGCTCTGCTAGCCTGCAAAGCCCCGCAAGTTAATTTATGGGTCGGGGTCGAGTCGGGACAAGGAAGAATACTGCAATTTGGTCGAATTTGACACTCTTAATCTTCTAATTTCTAAAACGACGTCGTTTTGGGATTTTTTTTTTTTTCTTCTTCTTCTTCACGTTGGTCGTCTCTGAGACAGAGAGAGAGGGAGAGAGAGAAAGAGAAAGAGGGAGAGGGAGAGAAGAGAGCTTGCAGATCGTCAGCGATCGTGAGCTCGTCATGACTCGATCGTCCTTGACTCGATCGCAGACTGTCGCCTCAGCCTCCGCCGCCTCCCTCCTCCTCGCCTCCTCTTCCTCCTCCTCCTCCTCCCCCTCCTCCTCTTTCCTTCTCCCCCTCCCCCCCTGTTTCTGAACCTTCTCTGCTTCTGAAAAAAAAAAAAAAAAACAAAATTAGAGGGATTCGGGGGAGCTCATTTTCGAGCTCCCTAGCATTGCTCTAAATAAAAATTAAAAAATGATACATGCTAATATATAGCATTGTTAAAAAAAAGGTGAAATACCACTAAATTTTAAAATGTGATTTTATAAATTATTTAATTTTTTATTTAATTTTTTTAAATTCAAAAGTTTCAGTAAAATTTAAATTATACAAAAAAAGTGGTCACTTTCATTTGGATTTAATTTTTTAGAAATAAATTTGGATTTATTCACATGTGAAATTACATATTTGAACAATCCTCATTATATAAGTTTTGAATTTTTCCTTATTTTGTAACAAATTCCACATTACGAACAAAAATGTAACACTCCAATGCAATACACTCTTTAGTGTACTCGTTCCAAATGTAAAACTTTAATATAACACAAAAAAATTCCTTACGTTGTGTCTGGTTGGGGGATTTGGGAGAGATTTGAAAAAAAAAAAGGAAAAAAGTGTGTGAAACTATGTGAAATATAAGTATATTTTATTCACATTTCACATACCTTTTCCATTTCCCTTTACAAATCCCCCAACCAAACACAGTATTATTATATTTTTTCCAAATGTAACACTCCAATCAATATAATTCCAAACGTAATATTCCAATATAACATACTCTGATATAACACACAAAAAACACTAAAAAACTCGTGAATGTATTTTTTTTTTCCCAAACGTAACACTAACAGTTTGAAATTATATATTTGCCCAAAACTTACTAGGGAATTTTTATACTCCTTTTTGAATAGTTTGAAGAATCTCATATTCTTTTAGAATAATTTGAAAAATCACACATCATTTTGAAGTGTTACATTGGAATACGTTTTCTAAACGTAACATTGACAGTTTGAAATTATATATTTGCTAAAAATTTACTAAGGAATTTTTATACTCCTTTTGAAATGGTTTGAAGAATCTTACATTTTTTCGTAATGGTTTGTAGAATCACACATCTTTTTTTTTGGAGTATTACATTGGAAATTATATATTTGTCCAAAACTTATTAAGGAATTTTTGTATTCCTTTTGGAATAGTTTGAAAAATCTCACATTCTTTTAGAATAATTTAAAGAATTTCACATCTTTTTTGTGTGTTAAATTAGAGTGTTACACCAAGGAGTAGTGTTATACTGGAGTGTTATGTTTGGAAAAAGTACACTAAGGATTGGTTTGGGATCTACTAAAAAAGATAAAAAATCAAAAAGTTATCAAAAAAGGCAAAAAGTTACCTTATCTCCATGCATTGGACGGCAAAACCCTATCTGAATCTGCAGAGGGTAAAATTACATTTTTGTCCTTCCTTTTTGTTGCTGCATCTGAGTCGAATATATCACAAATAAACGCTATCAGAAAGCCCCTTTCCTTCTCCAACCTCCATTTGCAAGAACGACAAACAAGACAAAAACCTTCACTCGGTTGAACAAGTCTAGTTTGTCAAAGACACACCGTCCACTGCCGGAGATCCGTCACACCCTTCACCTTGCACCACCGCCCATAGCGTGCAAAAGCGGAACCTCGGCGATTACTGGCGTAATCGACAGGAAGGACCATCCCTCGTCCAGATCTACACTACTTCGGCCTGTATTCCCCAAAGAACAAGCTAACATCTCTTCCACGCCACTAATTTTGGGCATGTAAACCAATTCTGTACATTTCTCCATTTTCGGCGATTTGGTAGGTGCAAAGAAAATCTTCGATTTTTCCTAAACCAAATCTGTACATTTCCCCATTCAGAACCGCTATGTAGCTCGAAAATGAGCCCCCCGAATTGCCCGAATTAATAACTCTCTCCACTTTCACACTTCCACTTTCTAACCTTTTCTTTTCTTTACCTTTTTCATCACTCTCTCCTCTCTCCTCTATTCCTCCGCTTTCCTTTGTCTTTAATGGCTGCCCCATAACCTAACCCCTGTATCATACTATATAGCCTTCTGGGTCTCTCTCTTTTTGGTCGGTGAAGATTACCCACAAAGCCCTTCAAAAAATTTGTAGATTTTTTTCTTCTGAGTGTGTGATGGTTTTGGGTATTTAAGGTTCTGTAAAGCTTTTGTTTTCTCAGATACTCATTGAGAAAATATTTTCTATTTTGACATTTTTTTTCTTTTTTTTTTTCTCTCCTGGTTATGTGATGATATGCTTGTAATGTTCAGAATTTTGATTTGGATATTTCACAAAGCTTGAGTTTGTTAGGTCTTTAAATTCTCACTTGATGTTTAAACCATTTGAGTCTGTTTCTTTTTTGCTTATTGAAAACATCTAGAAAACAAATTGGAGATTAGTGTTTCAAAACAATTGGGGCAAATTGGGGCATCATCACTGTGTATTTGGTGATTCAGTAGAAGGTTTAAGATTGAAGATTTGCCATTTGAAGGAAATTTCTTGAGTCAGTAATGGTTACTTGTTTCTGGCATCGTTAGCGTATGAGAGGAGTTGGCTCTAGTATGAGAGGGTATGACATTAACATAGGACAATAGGTAGTTTTTAAGTAAAAGGAAATGGATGGCAATTTTAACTACGAACAGACAAATATATCATTGGTAATTTTTTTAAGTAAAAGGAAATGGATGGCAATTTTTTAAATAAATATTGTTATTTACCATTTTCATGTTGTCACAATGTTGCTTTTTGACATATGCCACAATTACTGTTGCATTGTAGTACCGAAATGGAGCACTCACAATCGCAGTCGACATCTTCGAAACATTTGCATAAGCGTGGTAATAAACAGTCTCAACCGCAGTCCACAAATGTGCACAAAGTAAATTGGGACTCTGACACGGTGCGCATGTTCTTGCAACTTGTTATCAAAGAGTTAGACTCAAGTTTCAAGGGCAACTTTCATACAATGACAATGCACGAATATAGGGTTGTCGCCAAGGCCTTCGAGGGGCGTACACATAAGGTCCATGATGTGAAGCTGCAAACAAGTATGCGATATTCTTGAAAAAGGATTGGCAGTCGTGGTCACACCTGATGGACAGCAGGCATGGGCCAACCGGCATAAGTTACAATGAAGCAACTGGTTTGATACAAGCATCCGATGACTGGTGGACCCATTATGAAAAGGTAACAATTCCATATTCTTGTTTGTAACATCCAACGTGATAGTCATGCTTATGTTACAATATATATTTTTAAAAATTCTTCATTAATATTTTAATGTGACCAAAAACAAGAACTAAACCTGGTTAGACACCTACTTTTCACCCCAACTACCGTTGTTATACTTGCCAAGTTGTCTATCCGTCTCTCTGTCTCCCTCCTTATGTATAACTGTTTTGTGAATTTTTTTTAACTGTTTTGTGAGTTTCTGTGGGCAAGTACTTGACTTTCACTGCCATTTCGTACTCCAAATTGCATTGTTGTGTGTTTGACTGGCGTTGAACCTATGTGGTTACCTGCACATCTATTTTTCACTCCAAACAGGTTGCTTATATACTTTGGTAAGTTGGCCAAGCAAGATTTATTAACAAATCTTTGTGCCTCATATTGTTGTGTCTTGGTGTTTTATGCTTATGGATGTGAATGGGCATGTACTAGTAGTGCATGAGTAGACACCAATTTGTTACATCACGTTGCTTTGGGCTTATCATTCAGTCTTCAAATAAACTAAATTCATTTGCATAGCTGACAAAAAACGCCCACATGTTTGTTTGTTTCCATTCCCTCCTTGACATATTAAGCACCTTCCCAAAACCCTTACATTATGTCACTATTATTTTTGTGTTATCTTACCTTGATTGTTTATGTTATGGAGATGATTTAAAACTCATTGGCAAACTCATCCGTCTACCATAGCACATTTTCTTTTCTTTTTTTATAACAGTGTTTACCAGTAGACGAAGAAAAAAATTTCTCAAGTAAATGCATGCACCACAAAAAAACATCACTACTTAGTAAGACATTCAAAAAAAAAATTGACCAAAAATAAGCTGACTCAGACTGTCATAAAACAAGCCGGAGTTCATTTTATCATATATTAGGTATGAGCTAGAGTCCAATCAAAATCTTTTAGCATCCTGAGCTTGAGTTGAGCATGAAGGTGTTCACTTTGGATCATTTTTTTTGGCTGCATTATGAGCCATTCTACAGAATAAATTCTATGTATTCTACAAACAATGATATGTGAGGCCCACCACATTTTTATACAAGAAATTTGTAAAATATACAACATTCCCAACCTTTGCAGGTAAGCTTAATAGACTAATCAAATCCAACAACACATATAATGGACTAAGAAAGTCTCTTTTGAAGACATAATAGATGGTATAATGGACTTGTTCTATGTCTCGTTTCGCAACTAGGTCGAAGCACATTGGAACAGACTTTTTATGCAACATAAAATTTTAATGGAACTATTCGAAACTGTCAATAAAAGCAACCATATTAGATAATTGTGTCATGATAGATGACTGGTAAGATAAAGTATAAGCAAATTACATATGACAATTACAAATGTCATATGTATGATATAGCATAGCACTGATTAGAGGGAAGTATACGAAATGAATGAAGATAATTTGGCAATGCAATCAAGTCACATCACTGTAAGAATTCATACAAGAGACCTAGCAAAAATATAAGGTGTTACTCATCTATATTGATAATACTCAGAATAAGGAAGGAAAAATATTTTCTATATCACTCACACAGAGTATGTACATGGTTATATAGTAGGTGAATCCCACAAATCATGGGATTGACTCCTACAATATCTCCTATAATCAATATCTATGATCTGTCAAACCTATCCTAGAAATAGAATGATTTATACGAATCAATTACAATAAATGCCAAAACTTAACACTCCCCCTCAAGTTGGTGCATAGATGTCATACATGCCCAATTTGCTTAAAAACTTTGTGAACACTTGGTTTGAGACTGCTTTGGTGAGGATGTCGGCCAACTGATCTTCTGAACGGATCTTCAGTAACTCCACACTTCTTTCATCCAACTCCTCCTTCATGAAAAATATGTCTACCTCGACATGCTTTGTACGATCATGTTGAACCGGATTATGAGCTATATCACATGCTGCTTTGTTGTCACAATATAGTTGAATTGGTAGCCTAGACAAGTAGCCCAAGTCTTGCAAGAGAAGTCTTAGCCATAATGCCTCACAAATTCCAAGTGCCATTCCTCTATATTCAGCTTCTGCACTTGATTAGGCAACAACATTTTGTTTCTTGCTCCTCCAGGTAACAAAATTACCACCCACAAATGTAAAGTAACCTGAAGTAGACTGCCTGTCATCTACTACTCCAACCTAGTCAGCATCAGTATATACCTTTATATCTTGATCATCTGTGTTTTTAGTCAATAAAATTCCCTTTCCAGGAGCAGACTTCAGATACCTCAAAATGCGTATAACTGCATTCATATGTTGTTCTCCAGGATTATGCATAAACCGGCTGACAATACTTAATGCATAAGTAAGGTCCGGTCTTGTATGTGCTAAATACATCAATCTCCCAACAAGTCTCTGGTATCTCCTTTTGTCAACTGGTACCTGATCAAACTCAATACATAACTTCAAATCTTCTTCTATTGGTGTATCAACTGGTTGGCATCCTGTCATACAAGTCTCCTTCAATAAATCTAAAGCATACTTTCTCTGAGAGAGGAAGATCCCTTTATTAGATCTAGACACTTCAATCCCAAGGAAATATTTCAAAGGACCTAGGTCTTTCATTTCGAATTCTTTGGATAAATACTCCTGTAGAGCCTTTTTTTCCTCTAAATCATTTCCTGTAACCACCATGTCATCCACATGTATAATGAGTACAGTGATCTTTCCTTGTTGCTTCTTTAGAAATAAAGTATGGTATGAGTTGCTCTATCGATAACTAAAGGCTGTCATAGACTTTGTGAACCTTCCAAACCATGCTCTCGGAGATTGTTTCAACCCATACAGCGATTTATTTAATTTGCATACCTTCTGATCATGCATTTTTGCTATCATGCATCCTGGTGGAAGATCCATGTAGACTTCCTCAGACAGTTCACCGTGTAGGAAAGCGTTCTTCATGTCGAACTGTTGTAATGGCCAATCCAAGTTTGTAGCTAAAGACAACAAGACACGAACTGTGTTGATTTTAGCTACAGGAGCAAAAGTTTTTGTATAATCGATCCTATAGGTTTGCGAGTACCCTTTTGCTACCAGTCTTGCTTTAAAGCATTCAATTGTACCAACTGCTTTATGCTTCACAGTGTAAATCCATCGACATCCAACTGATTTCTTTCCTGGTGGAAGATCAACGAGATCCCAAGTCTGATTTTTTTCCAAGGATTTCATCTCCTCGTTCATAGCGGCTTTCCATCTTGGGTCAGCTAAGGCTTCCTGCACACTATTAGGAATAGATACAATAGATAATTGATTTACAAATGACTGATTTGATTCTGATAGATGGTGGTTAGACACATAATGATTCATGGGATATTTAACAGTACTAGAAAGTTCAGGTTCATATGTGGTTTTAGGAATACCTCTAGTGAGACGTAGTGGTAATTGTTTCCTGGATGGTTCAACCACTAAATTAGGAACATCCTCAGTAGGAGATTGGTTAGGTGTATCAATTGCTTGTGGCACGAGGGACTCAGACTCAAACTCAAACAATGGTAGACGTTCCATACCTTTAGTTTCTGGGTGTTCATCACCACCTTGTTCTAATATGGTACTATTCAAATCTAATTCACCCACTTCCTGGTTAACATGCCTAGTTTGTGAGTTGTCACCAATAGAATCCAAGTTTTCACCACTTCATCCAAGTTGCTCATACCTTGGTTACCTGATTTATGGGATTCGCTTATCTCCGAGTTGTGAAAATCATATTCTAGAAAATCATAGTCGAGAGTCTGAATTTCTTTCTGATTCTCCCCCTGAAATTCAGGTTCGGAGGAAAAATACATTGAGTTTTCATGGAAAACAACATCCATTGTGATAAACATCCGTCGTGTCGGAGGATGATAACAGCGGTATCCCTTTTGATGCGTAGCATATCCAAGAAAGACACATCGCAATGCTCGAAGAGTCAACTTTGTGCGTTGATGCGTGTGGAGGTGTACAAATGCGACACAACCGAAGACATGAGAAGGTAAGTTTGGAACGGTTGGGGCTACAATTGCTTCAGTAAGAGCCTGGAATGGTGTTCGGAAGTCAATAGAGCTGGAAGGTACTCGGTTGATTAAATATGCTGCAGATGTAAGTGCTTCTCCCCAATAGGATAACGGCATATGAGCTTCTAACAATAAAACACGAACAACCTCTAATAAGTGTCAATTTTTTTTCTCAGCAACTCCGTTTTGCTGAGATGTATTGGGGCAAGTAGTTTGATGAATAGTGCTGTGTGCTTCCAAATATTGCTGAAGTTCACAACTCTGATATTCTCTACCATTATCACTACGAAGAATTTGAATCTTCGTATGGTACTAAGTTCTAACCATTGTATGAAACTTTTGAAACAGCAAGTTCACTTCTCCCTTGGATTTCATTAAGCACAACCAGGTCATCCTGGTACATTCGTCAATAAAAGTAACAAACCAACGTGATCCACCTAACGTAGAAACTTTGGACGGACCTCAAATATCAGAATGTATAATCATAAAAGGAACTGGACTTTTATTCAAAATCAAAGGAAACGAAGCACGATGGCTTTTGGCCAGTTCACAAACATCACATTGGAAACTAGAAATATCACATTTTACAAATAAACCAGGAAATAATTTCTTTAGATAACCAAAGGAAGCATGCCCCAGACGTCGATGCCAAAGGAATATGTCAGATTTCTTTTTCTCCCACTCAAAACTGTTCACAATCAAAGTTTGCTGTAACCTGTCTGAAGTCTTTGGCGCCAAGTCCAAATAGTATAGCTTTCCCTGCCTAATACCACAACCAATCGTCTCCCGCGTTCGGATGTCCTTAAACACACAAAAATTAGGCCAAAAAACTATAACACAAGATAAGGCTATGGTTATTTGGGAAACTGACATAAGATTATAATTCAAGGATGGGACAACTAAAACAGAATCTAAATTTAAACTATCAGTGAGGGGCAAAGAACCTTCCCCAAGAACTGGGGTTGTAGGACCATTGGCAGTAGACACAAATTTGTGTAAGGATGGGTTAAGAGAGGAGACCTGTCTAGAATCAAATGTCATATGATCTGTGGCACTAGAATCAATCATCCATGCACTATTAGAAATAGGTGTAGAGATATTTAAAACCTTACCTCCTTTGTCTGCAGTGGCTACCATGGCGGAAGTTTCATCATCTTCTGACCGTGTTTGGACAACTGCAACAATGGGGATTGTCTTGGAATTCCTCTTCCGTGGATCACAACTATGATCCTACCACTCTGGATATCCCACAAGTTCAAAACATCTATTTTTGGTATGACCAAATTGGTTGCAATGAGTACATTTGTATGTTGACTTGTCAACACCATTGGTGGGTTTATGACGATTGGGCCTCACTTGCTGGTTTGGTCGGTTTTTTGCCACCATGGCGGAAGCTTCAGTGTTTTCGGACTCGCCTTTCAGAGTAGTACGTCGTACCACCTCACGACGAATCAAAGAATAGCATTCTTCTAAATTTGGGACTGGGTCTTTGCGCAAAATCTCTCCACGAATTTGTTCAAAAAACTCTTCCAATCCTGTAAGAAATATGTGTACCATCAATGGACTGCTGGTATGCTTCAATGTCATCTGGATCTTTCATGACCACTGTATCACGATGATCTAATTCTTGGAAAATTTCAATTAACTCCCCATAATATACAGAGAGTGATTTTCCACTTTGTCTAGCAGTGAAGGCCTTCTGGTTCAAGGAAAAAACCTGTAATTCATCACTTCCATCATAGAAGGCTTTTGACAGTGCACTCCAAATTTCGTTGGCAGTGGGTAGGCGTAAATAACATTTCATAATTTCTGAAGACATGGACATCAATAGCCACCTCTTGACTTTCTGATTGTCAGCATACCATTTTTCATATCCATCTTCAAATTCTGCAGGAGGAGTTTTCTTGCCCCAAATGAAGGAGAGTTTTCCCTCTCAACAAGATGCATCTCCATCAACTGGGACCAAATGTCATAGTTTGATTCTATAAGAATAATTCTTGCATTAAAAACACTCTTAGATTGAACAATAATAGGAACTGATACCAACTCAGAAATAAGGAAGAAAAAATATTTTCTATATCACTCACACAGAGTATGTACATGGTTATATAGCAGGTGAATCCCACCAATCATGGGATTGACTCCTACAATATCTCCTATAATCAATATCTATGATCTGTCAAACTTATCCTAGAAATAGAATGATTTATATGAATCAATTACAATAAATGCCAAAACTCAACACTCTAGGAATGGCAATAGAAACCATACCCAATGGTTACCCATGGAGATCCTACCCGAAATGAGTGGGTTTCCCCTATTTTTCTATCCAACGGGTCAGTGGATAATCTAATTTAATTCCCCATCGGGGAATGGGTAGGGGAATGGGTCAGGCTCATGTCTCCATATGTTTTGACACCCTCTGTTCACAGCTAGGGTTTTCTTACTCTCTCACCACTCTCACTCTCTCTCCACTCCCTCCAAATCGAGTTAAGCATCAGCGGCTAGAGTTCGATATCAAGCGAGTTCTCCGGCGATCTCGTTGGCGCTTAACAGTTCTCGGCGTGGTGAGTTCGATCTCGTTCTCTCTCTCTCTCTCTCTCTCTCTCTCTCTCTCTCTTGTTAAGCTATTTTTGCTTTGTTTTTGGGTGATTGAGAAACCCATATGGGCAAATACCTAGTTGATGATTGATTTTTGGGGAAATTTATTTTTAAACTTTTGATTGATTGTCACAGTTATTTACAAACTTGATCGTCGAATCTGCAATTTGATGGCAAACACACATCAAATGGAACTTCCATAATTAACAACTTTCATACTGTCTCAATCGAGAATCAAGTGGCGATGACAATGTCAAACTTATAAGTCATAATGGGTGTTTTAGTTGAAAATGAAAGGAGAATGAAGGGATACATCTTCTTGTATAGAAATTCATGCGAATTTTTGTTTGTACACCATCATCCTAACATAAAAAACTAATCTTGTCACAATTTTTACCTTGCCCTTTGCCTAACCCAGTTAATAGTTTCCCAAGAGTAGTATTTGCAAAAATCATTAAAATATTTTTTGCACAATGAGAGGCAAAATCGGTCTTAGATAATAATCTCAATTTTGATTTCTACAACTTTGAATGGCATGATCACATTTGAAATTTGAGTGTTGGTTTATAGGCTTTGGGTCCTAAGATACATGTTTTCCTTGCTTTTGATTGAACTTTATATCATTGATGCAGATACACAAAAAGCAATGGTGGGTAGAGAACTCTTGTAGTCATTTGGACATAGCATATTCAACAATCATAGAAGCTGAAATTAAAGAATGATCATAGGATTGAAACTAATTTATATTTTAATATTATGCTATAGTGTTATGTATATTTTAATTTCTCACTGTTAGATAAGATAACTTGAATGATCATAGGATTGAAACTAATTTACAAATATATAGTTGAAATTAAAGAATTAAAAAGCTTGAAGGTTCAATTTTCTTTAAAGATTATCAAATATATCTCCTATAATGATTAGTTGTCAATATGATTTTTTTTATATGTTTTTTTTATAATATATTATGGGTAATAAAGTCTAGCCTAGTTTGGTTATAATTATGGTTGATGAATGATGATGAAGGGATTAGAAGAAGCTGTCGACAACAAAATTCTGTGGAATTGATGACAAATGATATTTTTTTGTGAGATTGGAAGTCAAAAAAGTCAGTGGAAAGTGATGATATTTTTGTCAATTGAGTGTGAAAATTCTATGCATGAGAATTGAATCATTCTTCTATAGTTTAAAATATAACTCCTCAATCAAAAAAGAAAATATATAACTCATGAATGGGGTCCATTTCACCTCTTCTCTACCATCTCTGTTTGGTTTTCTTTAAATTTGTTTAGTAAAGCATAACATATGTTACAGTCCACAGTACTTGCAGATCAGCTGGCAGCATGATCTTGTTGATATCATTGATTTTATCTCTGCTCTTTTAAAAAAAAAGTTAAAAGATAATTGGATCATTTTCTTTGCAAAATAATTCAATCGTAGAAGAAAAAATAGAAAAAAGTTGACTACCGCATAGGAACAAATGGGACTTGAGATTCCATCTTATCGGGACTCATGTACTTAGTAAAATGAAAATAGACTTTTTTATGTAGCTGATTCTAAATGATTTGAAATTGAAACTGTAGTGATTTAAAATAATAAAATAATAATATAATTACTATTTTCTTGAAGTTGAAGCTTTTTCTTCCCACTTTGATGTTGAAAGCATTTAAAACTGTACTTTGCCAATAAGGTTGACCCTCCTTCCAGCTTTGTTGGTTTTGATGAATCAAACACAAAAGATTTGATTTTGAGAGAGGGGAAATGTTCTGAGGGCTGGTTATAGGAGGCAAGACTAATTAAGTTGGTGCTGGACTATGGGGACTCACAACCTTGTTATTGATGAGTCTTCTAAAGAAAAAAAAATTTGAGGAAAATTTGCATTCAAGCAAGAATTACTCAAAGTAATGTATTGTCATAAACATACAAGTTGACGCAAGTGAGAGTGTGTCCATTGCCATAGCTTTCACTTGCAACAAACATAGTACATTTATAAAATAAATTGTTATTGATATTGAGTGAATAGATCTTCCATTTGTGTCTATGTGAATCCAATTTTAGTTGAATTGAGCTTGTTAATATAAATTGTTGGATGTTTGTTCCTTATATGGGTATGAAATCCATGTTCTAATCATTTGGTGTAACTCAATTTCCTAGAATTTGTTATTTCTTCTTCTCTTGTTTTTTCCTTTTTTATGCAAAAATGTTGTTAGGGAATATCAATATGATTGTGTGTGTTCTAATTTATGTTCTTTAGGATTTTTAAGCATTGCTAATGTCGAAAGTTGGAGCAAACTCTCAAGCAAACTCGCAACTACCCGTTGATGGTTTACAACCATCAATATCGGTTGAGAGTGAGACCTCTTTACCATCACAGCCTCCCCTCCCCAATCAAAATGTCCTTGATGTAGATGATTCTGATTCTAGTTTAGCTACTAGAAAAAACCCTAGTTTTGTGTGGCAACACTTTAAGAAAGAAAAAATTGATGGAGTGTGGAAAGCTATATGTAATTATTGTAAGAAGCATCTTGGGGGTAATCCGAAGCATGGAACTTCACATTTGCGTGATCACTATAGGAGTTGTCTTAAGAAAAGGGAGAGAATGGACATGAGACAAAGAGTTTTAATTAGCAACTTTAACAAGGAGAGTCCGAAAGTCTCTTATAGTTTTTATGAAGATATTGCTAGGAGAGAGCTTTCAAATGCCATAATCTTGCATGAATACCCTTTGTCTATTGTGGATCATATTGGGTTCAAAAGATATTCTATGGCACTTCAACCATTATTTGAAGTACCTTCTCGAAACACAATAAAAAGTGATATTTTGAAGATCTATGACAATGAGAAGGAGAAGATAATGAGATTAGTACAGAGCAATCAAAGTAAAGTGGCAATCACAACTGATATGTGGACTTCTAGTAATCAAAAGAAAGGGTTCATGGCGGTCATGGCACACTTTATTGATGATTCTTGGTCATTGCAAAGCCGTATTTTGAGGTATATTTTTGCATATATATTAATTTATGCTTTATTACAGATTGTTGTTGCATCATATATTATATGCATATAAATTAATTTATGTTTTAATTTATGATTTTAGGTTCATTTATGTGCCATGTCCACACACAAAAGAAGTTCTTTGTGATACTTTGCTCAATTGTTTGATGGATTGGGATCTTGATAGAAAAGTGTCTGCCATCACTGTTGGTAATTGTTCCACCAATGATGCGATGATTAACATTTTGTTGGATAAATTGGATAGTAGTTCTCTTCTTTTGGGTGGGACTTTGTTTCATATGCGTTGTTGTGCACATATTCTTAATTTGATTGTCAAAGATGGATTGGATGTGATAAGAGTAGGTGTAAAGAAAATTCGGGATAGTGTAGCTTATTGGACAGCAACTCCTAAAAGAGTAGAAAAATTTGAAGAAACAGCTCGTCAAGTAAAAAATTTGAATACTAAAAAGATGGGACTTGATTGTGCTACTAGGTGGAATTCAACATATTTGATGCTTCAAACTGCCTTGTTATATAAGGATGTATTTTACCGTTTGAAATATAAAGAGACCCAATATACAACATTGCCAAGTGAGGAGGAGTGAGAGTTAAGCTAGAAATTTGTGGGAGATTTAAAATATTTTATAGAGCAACTGAATTGTTTTCTGGAACTAAATATCCCACAGCTAATGTTGCTTTTCCAAATTTATGTGAGATTAGGATAACTATCTCCCAATGGCTCTCTTGTTCAATTGAGGTTGTTAGATCAATGGCATCAAAAATGTTGGGAAAGTTTGACAAATATTGGGTTATTATACATGGTCTTATAGGGGTTGCTATTGTACTTGATCCTAGGTACAAACTTAATGTGTTGGAGTTTTATTTTGATAAACTTTACGGAGATACAGCTGAAGAGGAAATTGCGAAGATTCGCCAACTTTGTTATGATTTGTTGCAAGAGTATCAAAGAAAACTTAGTTTGGGAACGATGCTAATGTTGAATCTTCTACAAGTTCAAATTTTGGGGATTGAGGTGGTTTGATTATGATTTGTTTATTAGTAAGCGAAGAAAAAAGTCAACAATGTAACATCGAGTTAGACCATTATTTAGAAGAGGATGTTGTGACAAGAACTCCCAATTTTGATGTGTTGACTTGGTGGAATCAAATGCATCGAAGTATCCAACCTTCTGAGCAATAGCTAGGGATTTTTAGCTATTCGGTATCTCTTTTAGCTTGAGTCTCATTTAGCACTAGTGGTAGGTTGGTGAGCCCGTATCGGAGTAGACTTCATCCGGATACTTTGGAAGCATTGATGTGTGCCTGAGTTGGTTGTGGGTCAGAGAGATGCAAGGTACTTAAATAAATCAATATGTAATTATTTTTAAAATAAATATATTTTCATTGAATAGTCTTAATACTTCATTTTTTTCTTCTTATTTTTCAGGAAATTCAACATTAGAATCAGTTGGATACGCCACTATATATGATGATATGGATGTGAATCAGAGTTGATCTTTCTTTTGCATTAGGTATGCCTTTAGTACATTGATTTTATTCTTATTTGTGAATTTGTTTCCTTTTGGTAGTGTTGAGGTAATATTAATTCAATATTTATGTGTAGGATTGTAGCTGTTGTCCTCAAAAGAAGTTGATTTTGTAGAATTGAACTCTGATGAGGAAAAAGAACAAGATGAGGAGAATACACGTGCAAGTTTCTGAGGTCAGATTTCTGCTTTTATTAAGAAAGTCCACTTGGGAATTGTGTCAAGTAGGAGATCCACAGAAATGTCCTGAATCTCTCTTTGTACTAGTAATGGACCTAAAGGGATCTTCAAGGTCGATACTTGCCGTTGTTTAAGATTGCTAGATATTTCTCTCTTTCAGTCAATCCTCAATACCCATATTGTTTGTAGCTGTTTTTTTGCATGAATCTTTTCAACCCATAATTGTATTTTCACTTTTAGATATACTAGTGTCCTTGCTTGTCTGTTTCATTTCATTTGGTAATAGTTTTTGATCAGTTTTTTGGGCTTTTCAGACCTGTTTTAGTTTTACATATCCATGTATAGATACATATGTGATAGATCAAGTGTGTTATGATGTTGGAACATGTAGATCTGGTTTTGAATCTTGTATTTGTAATAGATCTAATATAAAGTAGCTACTGAGAATTATGGGTTTAGGGAAAAAAACTGTCTGCATTAGGTGCTCTGTGCACTTGCTCTGTTTTTTATTCTAGATCTACATTCCTTATTTGTAGATCTAGTCTATCGTTATTTGATTCCATTTGACTTGTGCTTTTATTTCTGTGTCATTATTGTCTATCAATAGCTAAGCCTTGATTAATGTGCTCTAACACCTTTTTTTACATTAAAGTAATCTTTTTTTACTTCATGTTTGCTCAAGTTTGGTTATGTTTTGGAAACACATAATATGCTCAAGTTTGGTTTGCTCAGTTGATTCAGTCCCTTGGAATTGAATGTGGTTTGTAATAACATTTGTGCTTGCTGAACTGTTTTTGACATTTCTAAAAGTTCATATCATATCATATTCAAATCATTCTTATTTTTCATTTGTTTCCTTGTTTAGACACAGGGGATGAGACCGGGTGTGGTTCCATACACAGGCATTTTCTTTGATCTTTATTATCCTTGTGTAGGTTTTGTTGCTTGAGCGTTCTTTGCTTGTTGAAATCTTTCTTCTTCTGGAGTGTTGCTGTTGTAAGAAACTTGTAAAGACTTAGAGTTGAAATGTCAAAGAATGCACTTTGTTGAATTGGGAGCTGAAATGCTAAAGAAGCATTGGGAGTTTAGTGTGTTTTGCTTCTAGTTGAATTAAGCCTTACTATGAACATCTAACTACTTTAATAATTTTGTGTAATTCATTTATGATGTTTACAATTACACAGATAGATACTTTGACATACATGTGTATTTAGAGTAAAGTTATCCATATGTGGGTTTTGGTTGACAAAGAGTTTTTTGACATTATTTTGTTGGTTCTGTCTTTAAGATCTTTGCTGTGCAATTTTTTTATTTTGTTGTGTGCGCTACCGTTGGGATGAACAGGGATAGCTATGCATTAGTGTTGGTTGATGGAGATCAACAAACAATTCCTTATTTATGCCCTGATGAAATTTAATATGGGTCTTATACTTTCTTCAAACAGGTTATTTCATATTTTATTTTTTCAAACAGACTCTTATAACATTGTAAACAGGTTCTCATAACATGTAGGGGAGAGAGTGAGAGTGAGAGTGAGAGAGAGAGATGGTTGTAATTTTTTTTTAATCTTTCACTTTCTTCCACATTTTTTTTTAATTACTAAAACTTATTTGATTGTCTCAAAATTATATATCTGATTATTATAAAACAAACTTTTTAATTAATTAATTAATGTATATTTGATTTTGTTGTTCAACCAAATAAAATAAAATAAGAATGAATGTATATTTACCTTTTGTTGTGAATCTTAAAAAAAATAAAAAAATAAGTTGTTAACATTAAATATATTAAAAAAGAAAGAAAAAAGATTGAAGGTATATTTAGCTTAAAAAATTTTTTTTGTTAACATTAAATATATTAAAAAAGAAAGAAAAAAGATTGAATGTATCTTTAGCTTTTGTTGTGAACCTTTAAAAAAAATAAAAAATAAAAAAAATAAAAAAATAAAAAATGGTTGTTAACATTAAATATATTAAAAAAGAAAAAAAAAAGATTGAAGGTATATTTAACTTTTGTTGTAAATCTTTAAATAAAAAAAAAAAATATTGTTAACATTAAATATAAAAAATAAAAATGGGGATTAAAGTGGGTTGGGGAAAATCCAAACCCATTAGAAAATGGGGAGGGTGGTACCCATGGAGAATGGGGAATGGGGAATGGGGAAAATTTATTATAGGGGAATGGGGATGGGAAATTAATATCCACCCCATTAACCCCCATTGCCATCCCTACAACACTCCTCCTCATGTGATCCATAATATTTGTAGCTGACTAAACCTATGACATAAACATGCATCATGGCTATTGTGTTTCTCCTCCTTCCTTGTTTTAAGTTATGTTTATGTGTTTTGGTTTTTCCCAGATTAACAAGAATGCACTAAAGTTCAAAACGAAACCGTTGGAGCATATGGACCTCATGCGAAGGGTGTACGAAGGTGCAACGGCAACCGGGAAATTTGCATGGACACTAGGGGCAGCGTTCGAACCTGTTGCCACTGAGGACAATCCTTTGCTAGTAGACGAAGAAGACTGCGAGGACAACAGTGGTTTGCCCCCTTTCCAGCCATCCGCGCAGTATGAACACACTGTCCACCACACTTGTGCGCAAAAGGAGGACACCACGATCACTGTACATGCTGTGTCATCGGCAATTTACGTTGATAACACACCTACGAGTGGCGGGAGCAAACGCAAATTCAGTCGCACAACACACCCACAGTGGAAAAAATGGCAGAGTGAGGGAGCATCGCTCTTGGCAAGTAGCATGGAAAACCTTGCGTCTTCAGTTAAATTACAACAACGAGAAGTCCGCGTGCATCATGAGTATAGAGATTCGACGCAGGACTGCATTCGCAAGTGTATGGCAAGGTTGTACTCCCTAGAAGGCTTAGACCCGCAAGACCCACTAATTGTTTTCGGTTTGACACTAATGGACAATCCGGCAAATCAAGCAATATTGTTGCAGATTTGACGGATCTGGCGATCATTACTCATTGCGAATGAAGAAGTCCCAGAATATGGGTGGCCCATCAGCGCCAACTCACGGCCTCAGAATGACTGGGTGGTTCTGACGGCTTTAGTCACCGGAAAGGGTTCATGTTTCATTACTGTCCTGCATTAGTTTTCGGTGATGTTGCTACCTCCTATGTTTGTTTTACATTTTTTTTTCCCCTGTCAACAACCCGTGAGTGTGTGTATTTTTTTTTTCTTCCTTTACAAACAGATTCGACAGTGGCTGTAGGATTTTTTTATTACGGAATCGGTGTGTAATGTGTTGGATGTTGTATTAATTTTTATGCAGCAGGCACGTGATTTGCTGTGTGTTTGTCAACTTGCTTCAATATTGTCTATTTGTGAGAATCTGGACAGGTGCTATAATTGTAGAGTAGAGCTTTTTCATTAGGCAGGTTGCTTTGTGATGTAATGGATGTATCCCTCACATTACTGCAGCAGCCACGTGAACACTGTTGTGTTTGGCAACTTGCTTGCAACGTCTCTACTTCAATTATGGGAATCTGGACGTGTAAAAATTCCTTTTTCAGTCAATATGTGCGTACCCTGTATGTGATGGACAGCTTTTGTTATTTTACATTTGCAAAATCAGTTTTTATTTCATGTGTAAACAAATATGAATTGCTTATATTTTTTGTTTGTTGTTTATTTGGTGTATAAATGGTTGTCTCGGTTCATAAATGTCTCGGTTCATAAATGATTTTCCTTGTGTAAAAAAATTTGTGGAATGAAGATATATCCAATAGTAGGAGAAAATATTAAACAGTTCTCCAAATTTATTAGTGTATAAAATGAAGAAATTGAAAAAATGAAACCGTCATTTTGTTCAAATTGTAGAGCAGTTCTTCAAACAGTTCTTGAAAACAATTAGAATATAAAAAATGAAACAGTTAATTACAACGTATAAAAGGAATTGAATACAAAAATTGAAAATTGTATAAAATATCAAATTATAATGATATTTGTATTAAAAAATTTGTTGGCCCACATGTTATTGTTGACAATTATTTTGTGCGCAATTTTGTATTGTGAACACATTTTTATTATTATTTTTTTATTTCAACAAATTAAAATATTGACTATAAAATATGAAAAATAGGTAGAGAACACAACAAATATGCAACAGAACAAAATGAAATTGTGTGAACACTGTTTCACAAAAATCATACCAGAATAAGCTATCCAGTTTATTATCACGGCTACACAAAATATAATTTTCTGAACATTATTAAATTTTTTTGGTTCCCACAAAAAAAAGAATCAAACATGTTGGCACCCTTGACAAGTTGTTGAATCCCTTACATCACAAAAAGCTACGCACATGAAAGAAAATGGCCCCTACAACCTTGGCCATTATATTCTTCCCATCTGGAGTGTTTTTTTCCTTCTTAGTTGACAGTGTGGTTTTCTCTCTCTCCCTCTCTCTCCATCTACGCAGAACTCGTTTATTTCTTTGGAAGTTTTCAAGTTTTTCACATTTTTCGTTCTTACATTTCCAAATGGCGAACAACGTAGGTCCGAGTCACTGCGTGCAACATGGTACATCCTGGGAAGTTATCGATGAAATTGCAAGGGAAATAGTGGTCGAAACTGATCATAACTCGGTAGAAGCATAGAGTAGTGCGGCAAGATATTATTACAACCATTATCACAAAGTCCCTCGAAATACATCAATACTTTCGGGACGTTTATGGATGTTTGAGTTGTTTAACGGCCATCAGGGCTGGTTTGAAGATGCTGTCAGTATGTCACAACCAGTGTTCTTGTTGTTATGCGACGCATTTCATAGTTTTGGGTTGACGTTGACGCAGCGGAAGCATGGCGTTCCGCTGGAAGAGAAGGTAGTCATTTTTATTTGTGCGTTGCAGGGTTTATCTTGGAAAAATTTGCAAGAACGGTTCCAACACTCAAAGGAGACATTGTCACGCAATTTTGATGAGGTAATGCAAGTTATGAAACCATTTACATCAGTTTATAGTAGGAGTCTTACGCCTGAACAAGTACAACAAGGGGGCCATCCATATTTACGGTTGCAGTAGCGGTACCGGCCATTCAAGGTGACAATTTCCATAAATGTGCAAATTTTTTAAAGCTTAAAAAAAAACCATGATTAAGTTATGTTAATTTGTAAAAAATTAGTGCGTTGCGTAGGATTGCATCGATGCATTGGACGGGACACACGTGATGGCTCGTGTCTCGCAAGAGTACGCCACATCATACTATGGCCGGAAAGGCGTGCCGACACAGAATATAATTGTTGTATTCGACTTTAATTTGTGCTTCACATTTGTCTCTGCCGGTTAGGACGGGAGCATGCACGACAGCCGGGTTTTGCAATACTTGACAACTGAGCCGAAACATCGCTTCCCGCCCCCTGCACCAGGTAAAAAATATTAAACAGAAATATGAATACGTAGAAAATATAAATATAAATATTTTCAATAATGTATTTTCTTGGCAACAAAATTGTGAAAATTATTCAGTGTGTTTGGTTTGAGTTTTCTGGATTAAGTTTTTTGAAAATTGAGTTTCTTGGTTTTTGTGTTTTTTTGTTTTTAGTGAATATTTTTAAAATTTTAAACATTTTTTTTACTTTTTTAGATGCACCTTACTTAGATGTATCTAAAAAGTAAAAAATTTGTGAAAAAATATTTTAAAAAATTAATAAATACATAAAAATATAAAAAAAATGTACTGAATTCTTGTATTTTTTTTGTATTTTTGGTATTTGGTGAATTTTAAAAAAAAAAATTTACAATTTTTTTACTGTTTAGGTATATTTATGTTAGGTGTGTCTAAAAAGTAAAAAAATTGTTTAAAATATTAAAAAAATTCAGTAAAAAAAAAAACACGAAAAATAATAAAGTAGAATTTTTTGAAAAATGAAAACAAGCAAGCTGACACCTTTTTTTATTTTTTTTATTTTGTCAACAAAATCAATTGTCTAATGTAGTTTATTTCCCATTGTTCAAAATTTTTGCAAACAAATTAAAAAAATGAAACAAATGAAAATGAAAAGTTTTGAAAAATAATTAAGTGGTAAATAAGAATGTGAAAATGAAAATGAAATGAAACAATTTATAATTTAAATTAATAAAAAAAAATTGTAATAGAAATGCTGTTAATGAAATAGAAAGTAATTAGAAATATAATTTCGTAATTGGAAATATAATTTTTCACAACAAAAGAACTTCACAATGAAATAGTAATTGAAAACAAAAATGGAAAAAGAAAAATTTACTAACGAAATAATTGACAGCTCTTTATTCTTATAAATTGAAAAATAATTAATTATTATAATTCGCATAAATGCTGTAATTGGAAATATAATTTTGCACAACAAAAGTAATTGCGAAGAAGAGTAATTGAAAACAAAAGGTCTTAACAAGAATAATTCATTATTAGATGAACAAAAAATTGAGACAAGTTAATTGAAACATAATTTAAGTGGTAAATAGTAATTGAAAATAAAATTGAGATAAGAACAATTTTTACTAATGAAAATGTAATTGTCATAAAAAAAATTAATTATTATAATTAACAAACAAAGCTGTAATTGGGAATATAATTTTTGAGAACAAAAGAAATTGGGAAAAGGAGTAATTGAAAACAAAATTGGGAAAAAAATAATTTAGTAATGAAATTATTCAACAAATTTATTATTATTAACAAAAAAAAAAAATTACGAACCAAGACAAGTTAATTGAAGAATAATTTAAGTGGTACACAATACTGTCAAATTGAAAATGAAATGAAACAAATTTTATAGGAAAATACTATTTGGTGGATAGCGGTTATAGCAACAAGACAAGGTACCTAGCCCCCTACAAGGGGTATAGGTATCACCAAAATGCCCATCAAAATTGAACACCGCAGAATCAGTTCGAAATGTTCAACAAGGCATATTCGTCACTGCGTAGTTGTATCGAGCGGACATTCGGTGCTTGGAAGTCTAGGTGGGGGGCATTGCGGAATATGCAGAAGTTAAGTTTTTCTAATCAGGTTACGTTTGTATGTGCGTCGATGGCGTTACATAACTTCATACGCCGACATAGCGAACTTGATGAGGTCACGATGGCTATCGAGCGATGGCGATTCGTAGCCCCCAAATGCCCGACCAGCGAATACACGGGTTCTTGATGTGATGGAGGAAGGGACTCGACCTGCAATGGCCGTTGTAGGCGAACATTATGAGCGAACTCATACGACAAGCACACCGGTAGGGGTGAATTGGAAATACAAGAATATTGGTTGCAGGTTGTTAATATCTATAACTGAGATTCATATTTGTAAACACGTTTGGTTTTAATAGTTTCATGTTTTTCGGAGCGTAGACATTTTCAACAAATTTTATTTTTAGAGGAAGTATGTCCACTAATTAACATATATAAACATGGGGGAAGTTTTTGCAATATCTTTTATAATAATTTGTTCTCAACATGGCATAAAAAAATTATTTCTAGCCATTGGTCAGAAAAAAAAAAAAAAAAACAAAAACTTAAAAAAAATAAAATAAAATAATAATAATTCATGACTGGGCATGTACGTGGTTTATCTTTTTTTATTCACATGTTATGATATGAATTTCAAAAAATCTGAGACACGCAATAACAACTCAAACAAAATAAGGAAAAAAAAATAAAAAAGTTATATTTCGTAGAAGTGGAACACTGTGTGTCCGTGTTCCACTCGTTTCCAATTTTCGGACAATAATGGAACAATTGCAACCTCTGCTTGACATGCACGGAAAACAAGGAAGTCACTTTCTCTTCGTTCTGCTGTGTCAGTATGAAGGGTAAAATAGTCATTTCTGTTGTTCTAATAATATTTTATTACACATTTATTCGTAAAAAGTCAAAAAGTTAACCCAAACCTCCATATTTTTTTCCTCAACTTTTTAGTCCAAAAAGACAAAAAGTACACATATTTAAGACATCCCAAACAACCTTTTTTTTGTGTGTGTTACATTAGAGTATTGCAATAAAAAGTTTTTTTCGAGTGTTATATTAGAGTATTAAGTTTGAGAAAAGCGCACTAAGGATTTTTTTGAAGTGTTACGTTTGAGTATTGTGTGGGCGATTTTCCGACCACACTGCCAACTCGATGTCGATTGGAAGAATGGCGAGAATAGATGACACACAGCTAACTTTGTAACAAAGAAAGCTTCCGGTGGTTCGTCCACCCGGGGGCACTCCGACGATCAAGTCAGTATATCTCTTAAAGATAATCAATAGTGCTAAACTCATTGTTCAGAATATAAATTGCGTACCTTAGAGCCATGGGGGTGCCTCTCTTTTATAGTTAACTCCATCCTAGTCCCTATAGAAGCCTGACTTCTATGGACTCCCATTCAGTACTTACTTTGGACTCTTCAAGAGATAAGGATAGACTCCCGAAGAATATTATCCTTATCCATCTTGAAATCTTTCCTCGTTCTAGAACTCCTGTCCCATATCCGCTTATCTCGGATTCCGATATTTTCGGAGGTAACCTCGACCTTACCGAGATAACCTCGGCGTCATGACCAGGACACGTGGCACCTCGGCTGACACGTCGGCGTCATCTTGCCACGTGTTGGTACTTAGAAAATATATCCCCACAACTGCCCCCTAGGTTCTATTACCTCAGCATTCTGAGGTGATGGAACCTATATCGGTACTTCCTGCCAGTACATCGGCTTAAATCATTTTAGCCGAGATCATTGTTTAAGGCCGACATGTCTCCCTTAAAAGAACAAGAATTCTAGTGAATTCCTTCACTCGTATGAGTTGCCATGCATCACTATTCAATCGCTTCGTTCACGCGTCTTATCTTCATTGGATCGTGCCTGTGACGTGCTTGTAAGCCGTTCTTGCGCCTGCGTGCGCCGTCAGACGAATTAGCTATTCTAGGCGCATTAACTGCCCTCTATTGCCGCCGTTTCAAGTTTTAACAAAACTTTTCCCTCTCCTTTCATTTCTTCACTTGTCATTCGATACTCTTGCTGTTTCTCTCTCTTACTTTTTCCTCTTGAATCCGCCATTGTTCCAGACTTCAAGCTCTGCAACTGCCTTCATTCCTTCCTCTTGGTGAAGCCTTCGCCATTCTGTTACTTCTACAACCGTCGCCTGACTTCAACGATCTTCATACCGGCTTCACTTTTTCTGGTAAGCCACAGTTCTCTTTGTTTTCAATTCTCTGATGTTCTTTACTATTTGTTGCCATTACTGCTTTGTTCAAACATATGATTTGTGAATCTCATATCTGAGTGTGTTTATTCCACGATTTTGCTCTTTATCCATGCTTTGAATACTCGTACTACTCACAATTCTTCTGCAATTTTGTCACTGTTCTTGACCTTGTACCACTTGTACTCACTATGTTCTTGATAGTCCATCTTTGTTCTTGATTCTGAAACTTGTTCTTGTTTTCTGTTTTTTTGTGTCTTTTCCAGATTTGTGGCTTCAATCTTTGTTTCCATGGACTTAGATTTAGGATTTGTCTGTAGAACCCACAATTTAGGAAAAAATTGAAACCTGCATTTACCTAAGTGTTTGCCAAGGTCCCAATAACCCTTTCAAAACATCTTCTGAAACCCAATCTCTTTGATTAAGCCGATATCATGGGTATGTGGAAACATAGGGTAAACACCCCATCCAAACTAGAATACTTTAGACAGGAGTTTGAAATCCCAACCGACGTCCATTTGAGGTTGGCTGGGGATGATGACTCCATCATGCCTACTGACGACTCCATGCCTTTCCCTGTGGTGGCTTTCATCGAGTGTGGACTTCGGCTCCCACTCAACATTTTTTTTTGCGAGATTATCCATTATTACAAGTTAAACCCAATGCAGCTCACCATCAACTCCTACCGAGTTATTAATGGCATTATAGCCTTAGCAAAACAAGAAAATGTTAGGGTCACTTTAGCCGATATCCAGTATTGTTATACCATGTGTAGCCTAAAAAAGGACACGGGCTATGTCTATTACCTCAAGCTGAGGTCAACGGAGAATAAAATTGTTGCCGACCTCCAAGACTCCAACAAAGGAGCTAGAGATGATTACTTTATTACTTCGGGGAATTGGGAATTTGCTCCAGATAAGGACCTCCACCTCTACCCTCTTCCTCGGACAATTTTCGTAGAGGGCAATGGTAAGAGCCTTGTGTTTCACACTTACTTGTTTTCAAAATCTTTAATACTTCAAATATTCTGATGTTTTGTCTTTCCTTGCAGCTCTTCCAAAGCCAAGAAAAGATTTCCGCAAGTCCTTTTACCCAAGTCCAGGTTTAAAGAAACTACTGGACCTTCCTGTTCATAAGCGAAAGGCCCCACTAGTGCTCAATTTCATCCCGACGTACAAATTAGCTCTCTCCAACGTTCCTAAGAGGAAAAAGAAGAAGATCCTATCTCCTCCCTCTGCCACAACCCCTTCAGTTGCTATCGAATCTCGGCCAGATCAAGGATCAACCGATCGGCGAGAACCGTCTACCTTGGCTCCATAGTTGATCCCACCATCTCAACGAAAACGTCGTCGACGACTTACAGTTTCTTCTGCCAAGATGGGTCGCCCAAAACCAGCTGCCAAAGATCTCCTGGCCAGCATTCCTTCTGACGTTGATGCACAACCAACACAAACCCAGCTTCCACCAAAGCAAAAACGAATCAAAAAGGCTCAACCCAAGACAAAGGTGACTCAGATCGATTCTGAGGATACCTTGCCAATTTCCAAGCTGGCTACGAGTGAGAAGATTGCCTCTGTCCCTGCGAAGAGGTCTGCTGAAACACTTCCACCTGAATCTACCAAGTCCAAAAGGCCGAGGTCATCTTCTGCAACGACCTTGGGGTCTAAGAAGCCAGATGCCCCCTGGGCCCCCGAGATTACCCTAGAAGATAAGCCTGTTATGGCTAGTGATAGCGCCGATGATATCAATGTCGGCGTTGCCCTCAGTACTGCTCTGCTACTTCTAGGCGTCTGGGCGAAACAGGAGTTCGATTGAGTCACGAGAACTACGCTCGATGCTTCAGCGTTACTGTTCAGGTAAGTGTTTTTGCTTGGTACTTTTCTTTCTTTCTCTTCATTTCATACTTAGAATATTTTCTAATACTTCTGTTTTCTTTCAGGCCATCCAGCATGCCCACTATTTTTCAATACAATCTTTTGAGAATCGTGAGAAGCTAGTTGAGAAGAAGAGAGAGGTCTCCACATTTCAGAAAACCAATAAGAACCTGTAATCAAAGATGAAGACCTTGGAGAATCAGGCCGAGGTCGCTATTAAAGCCAGAGATGAAGCTGAAGAGAAGGTTGGCACTGCTGAGGCGATAAATAAAGCCCTTCAAGCCCAGCTGAAGGAGGCCGAGGAAAAAGTGGCCCAGGCCCAAAAGGAGCTTCAAGACGCCTTGGCCACCAAAGAGGCCGAAGTTAAAGATGCCGACGAGAAGGCGTATGGTCAGGCATGGCCGATGTTACAGAGGCTTACGAAAAGCAAGCATGCAACAAGGGTTTCTCCCTTGGTTGGATGACTTTGCTGAAAAAACTTGATGTTCCTGAGGACTCTTCCCTGAGGAACACTGATGCCATTCCCCTGCCATTTCCTCCAACTCCACCTCCTAGTCAATCTGACAACGAATCTGATTCTGAGGACGAGGCCGAGGAGGAAGTTTTGGTAAGGAAACCAAAAGAGGCCACTGGGACCAAGTCTCATTCTCTGAATGAGCAAGTCCTGGACTTGACTCAAGATGAGGAGGGTGAGGAGGTCCCAAAAGATGCTGTGGCTGAGAAGACATCGGCCGTCGTTCCCCTTGCCGACAAAAGCGTAGATGAAACTCTTGCAGAAATTGACACCGAGCTCGCGGCGGATAAGGCTGCTGAGATGTCTTCTCAACAATCGTCTGAACTCCAAACTCAACCAACTGCAATTGCTGAAGAGTCTTAGCCTTATGTTTTTCCTTTCTATTCTTGTACTTTGTTTTTCTTCTTTGAAGTACTGGAAACTGCTTCATATTGCGGATGTGTTTTTAATACAACAACTCTTTTGCTTTTGAATGCTTGCATGCTTGCTTTGTATGCCCCCATACTTGGAATATTTTTGCATATCTTGAATATGTACTTCCTTCTTTGTGCAACCTTCTCGGGGTGACATACCTCGGTTAACAATGATCTCGGTTTAACTTCAACTTGTAAATTGCTACAAATTTCAACAAGTGTTAAACAATGATCTCGGTTTAACTTCAACTTGTAAATTACTACAAATTGTAACAAGTGTTAAACAATAATCTCGGTTTAACTTCAACTTGTAAATTGCTACAAATTTCAACAAGTGTTAAACAACTTTGTTTTCTCTCTGCCCCCTAATGTGAACCTGAGTTCCACTTGGGTTCTTATTATTCATGTCTTCCAGAAACCACATTATGCATCTTTATCAGTCATAAGTATTGAAGAATTCTGCTAAGATTTTATTGATGTCGTCGGTAAAAAACAAGTAACAACTAATGATAGAAAAATTTCAAATTACAAATGTTCCAGGGTCTTGGCAGTGCTTTGTCCTCATTATCTTCAAGTCGATATGCCCCATTGCCCAATACCGAAGTGATTCTGTAGGGTCTTTCCCAGTTTGGGCCAAGCTTGCCTTCCTTGGAATCCTTCTTATTGTCGATGACTTTTCTCAGGACTAGGTCTCCGACTTGAAATTCCCTTAGATTAACCTTCTTGTTATAAGTTCTGACAAAATTTGTTCTTTGGTATCTTTGCAAAATGTATTGCGACTTTTCTCTTATTTCTTCTAAAAGATCCAGATCTCGGGCTAAGAGTACATCATTAGTCCCGTTCTCAACTCCCTGGGTTCTGATCCCTAAGATGCCAACCTCCAGTGGAATGACTGCTTCTGTGCCATAAGCCATGGCAAAGGGGGATTCCCTGTTGATCTTCTCGGTGTAGTCCGATATGCCCAGAGTACATTGGGAAATTCGTCTATCCACTTTCCTTTTGCTGCCTACAACCTTTTATTTATCCCATCCAGAATTACTTTGTTGGATGCTTCTGCTTGTCCATTGCTTTGTGGAAAGCTTGGGGTTGAAAAGTAGTTCTTGATCTTGAACTTTGCACAGAAGTTCTTAATTAGCTTACTGTCAAACTGTGTTCCATTGTCGGCAACTATTGCTCTTGGAATCCCGAATCTGGTGATGATGTTTCTCCATATGAAGTTCTTGACATCCACATCTCGGATCTTGGCAAGAGGTTCTGCTTCTATTCACTTTGTGAAGTAATCTGTTGCTACCAACAGGTACTTCCTTTGCCCAGTTGCTTGGGGCAATTGCCCAATGAGATCCATGCCCCATTAGGCAAATGGCCAAGGACTGGATACAGGGTTCAGGTCAGCAGCTGGCTGGTGTATCAAAGGTGCAAACCTTTGGCATTGTTCTCATTTCTTCACATAGGCTTCTGCATCTTTTTGTATATAGGGCCACCAATACTCCTAGGTAATAGCTTTGTGAGCTAGTGATCTGCCCCTAGTGTGGCTTCTACAAATTCCTTCATGAATTTCATATAAAAAATCTTCAATCTACAGAGGGTGTACGCTTGTAAAAGGGGTCGATGAAGGACCTACAGCAGATGTCCTATTGTCGGTGAACCTTGCCGACTTCAATCTTACCTTGTGTGCCTCCTTGTGGTCTTCTGGCAGCTTTCCTTCTTTCAGGAATGCAACAATTGCATCCATCCAGCTTGGTCCCATGTCCACACACATTGCTTCATGCTTTATGGTCGGTGGTTCTATGCTCGGGCCCGACAAATAGTCAATCATTATTGTCCTTGTTTTTCCAGTTTGTATTGAACTTGCCAGGTTGGCCAACGCGTCGGTGTGGCTGTTATCATCTCGACTAACCTGAAGAAGTCTGCAGTTCTGAAATAAGGCCGCCAATCTGATGACTTCTTTTGCGTAAGCCGACATCCTATCATCTCTAGCTGCAAACTCGCCCATTGTTTGGTTGACTATAAGTTGTGAGTCACAAAAGACTATTACCTCATCTGCTTCTGCTGCTGCTACCAGCTTTAGTCCCGCAATCAATGCTTCATATTCTGCTTCAGCCTTGAACCCCAAATGAATCGATTGTTTTAGTACCTGCCCATCTGGGGATATCAGTACTACTCCTGCCCCCACTCCTTGTCGGTTTGAACTCCCATCAACAAATAATCAAAAGGAGTCGCCGATGTAAATGCTGCAGGGTTTGAGTTTGTCCTCTTTCCTTTGTTCTTTTATCTTTGGCTGGGCTTCTCCTTACTTGTTTAGACATCGTCTATCTTAGCTCAACGGAGCTCGATGTTCGATGCATTCTGGCATGAACTCGGCCACGAAGTCGGCCAAAACCTGGCCTATCATACTGGCCTAGGGCGACTGCCCATCTGGCTATTCTTCTTGTTAAGTCCCCCTACTGCAATAGGGACTTCAATGGATGTTCTGTCAGTGCCACAATTTTATGGGCCTGGAAGTGATGGTTCAACTTCTTTGAAGCCATTACTAAAGCTAGTGCCAATTTCTCTAAGGGTAGATACCTCGTTTCTGCGTCGACTAGGGTTTTGCTTACATAATGCTTGACCCTTTGCTCCCTTTTCTTCTCGGATTAATCTTGCACTTATCGCATGTTAAAGCGCCAAGTACAAAACGGCTCCTCCGGGTTACGGATTGAAGAAGCTGGGCGTAGTCGGTATTTCTTCGGATCGGCTAATGTTTTTCGCACTCCTTTGTCCAAAAAAGTCGTGGCTTTCTTCACTAAGATGAAGAAAGGTTTGCACTTATGCGAGTTTACCTTATGAACTGTTGAGTGCGGCCCTTCCGGTTAGTATCTACACATGTTTTGCCGACGTCGGGCTCTTCAACTCTAGGATGGCCTTGATCTGATCTGGGCTGGCCTCGATGCCCCTTATGGTCACCAAGTATCCTAAAAACTTACTAGATCCAACTCCAAATGTACACTTCGATACATTGAGTCAGAGCCGATATGTTTTAAGGATTTCAAAGACTGCTTTTAGATCGGCGAGATAACCCTCAGGCTCTTTGGTCTTAACGACCATGTCGTCGATGTAGACTTCTACTGTTCGGCCAATCAGGTGTTTGAACATTTTGGTTACCAACCTTTGGTAAGTTGCTCCTGCGTTTTCAACGAAGGCATCACTCTGTGTGATCTGACCATTTGGGAGTGATAAATGCAGTATTCTCTTCATCCGCAGGGTCCATGGCTATCTGGTGATACCCCCTGTAGGCATCTAGGAAGCTCATTCTTCCATGTCCTGAAGTGGCATCTACTAGTTGGTCAATCTTGGGTAGAGGAAAGCTGTCTTTGGGACAGGCTTTGTTGAGGCTGGTAAAGTCTACACAGACCCTTCATTTACCGTTCTTCTTCTTTACCACCACTGTATTGGATAGCCATGTCGGGTAGTAAACTTCTCTAATAGCCCTAACCTCCAGAAGTCTGTCTACTTCTTCCTCTACTGCTTCGACGTGCATCAACATCGGTCTTCTGGCTCGTTGAATTACAGGTTTGGCCGACCTGTCAACATTCTGTTTGTGGCAAGTGACCTCGGGGTCAATGCCAGGCATTTCGTAAGGTGTCCAAGCAAACACCTCAATATTTGCTCTAAAAAAAGCTTCCAACTCTCTTTCCATTTCTTCGGCTAAGCCCGATCCGAGAAGAAAGAAACGTTCTTCATCTCCATCCTGGACGAGGATTTTCTTCAGTGCCTCTTCACTCTTCTCGGCTGGCTCCTTGCCGACGTCTTCTAGGACTTCCACGTCCTCATCTTCAATTTCTGCCTTTTCTGGCTCTCGTATGCTGCAGTAGATTTTATTGCTGCCATGGAGCAATTCTTCGCCTGCAGCTGATCACCCCTGACTTCCTCTATTCCATGCTCTGTTGGGAATCGCAATAGTTGATGCAATGTTGAGGGAACTGTCCCCATCACATGCAACCATGGCCTTCCCAAGATGATGTTGTAAGGGGAGGGTGTGTCGATGATAGTGAATTCTGTCTTGATCTTCCTGGTGCCAGCCTGCACCTCCAAGTTTACTGCTCCCAGTGGCCATGTCGGCGTTCCATTGAACCTAACCATTGGGCCGTTGGATTGTTCCATATCGTCCGGGTGAAGGCCGAGCTCCTTGTAACATCGGACATACATGATGTCACAAGAGCTGCCTTGGTCAATCAGGATGCGTTTCACTTGGCACTCCCCAACCTGGAGGGATACTACCAAGGCATCATTATCTGAATCTTTGGACCATTTCTAGGTAAACGGATAAAGGTTATCATTGGTCTCTGGTACTCTTCTGCCTGACGTCTTTTCTTCCCGACTTGATAGACATGTTGTAGGTGTTTTACCTTCTGGGTCTTCCCTCTGATTTCGTTTTTGTTGACCTTTGAGTGAATCACATTGACTACCCGAGGTCCTCCTGCTTGAGGTTGCTGTACTGGGGGAGGCGGAGCTGCTGGCGCTTGGGGCAATCTTGCCCGTTCTTCTCTTGTCCTGGTCTCATCGACAAGGTCTTTCAGATGTCCTTGTCTCACAAGGTCTTCTCAGTGTGTTTTCAGGGCTTTACAATCCTGAGTTGTATGTCCATCTTCATTGTGGTAGGCACAATGCCTGCCAATGTTTCTTCCCATGAACTCTCCTAGAGTCCTCTCTGGCGCTCTGAAATAGGGTTGATTCCGAATTTGTTCCAGGACTTTATGAATTGGGATTCGGAACACAGTTGTCATTGCCTGCACAGCCCTCAGTTCTGCTTCTTGCTTGTTCGATCCGTTGTTACCTCGGCATCGCTTCGGCGAGCCGTTTCCTTTCTCTTGCTTTATCTCCTTAGTCCCCGACGTATCTTCCTCGACTCTGGCATACTTCTCGATTCTCGCCATGAGCTCTTCCATGCTTTTTGGAAAAGTCTTTGTCAAAGATTTTCGTAGTGGGCAGTTGTCTTTTAGGTCGTTCTTGAATGACACAACTGCCACTTCTTGATTACACTCTGGTATTCGGTTGAATACCTCATAGTATCTGTGGAGATATATTTTCTGAGCACCAACACGTGGCCAAGGTGACGCCGACGTGTCAGCGGAGGTGCCATATGTCCTGGTCATGATGTCGAGGTTATCTCGGCTAGGCCGAGGTTATCTGAGAGAATACCGGAATCCGAGATAAGTGGATAAGGGACAAGAGTCCTAGAATGGGAGAAGACTTCAGTTTGGGTAAAGATAAGACTCTTAGAGAGTTTATCCTAATCCCACTGGAAGTCCCAGATTAGTAGTAATCCTAAGTCTATTAGGGCTAGGCTCTTATTGGGACTAGGATTGTATTGGCTACAAAAGAGAGGCACCCCCATGGGTCTAAGGTATGCTTTTATGCTCAAGCTTATGAGTTTAGCTATTGATTATCTTTGAGAGATATGGAGTACTGACTTAATCATCGGAGTACCCCCGGGTGGACGAGCCACCGCTGGAGACTCTTCTTTACATTCTGGTCGACAGTGCCATCTATTACGCGGTGTTCTCCAATTGAGTACTAAGTTGGTAGTGTGGTCGGAAATTGACCCACACAATTTGGCACCATCTGTGGGAAAGAAAGGAGAATAGATGGCCATCACCATACAAGATCAACGTGTTGAAAACGACGAGTTTAGCGAAGATGGAGAGTCTATCGACATAAGCGGAATGAAGACCCTTCGAAGGGGCGTGAAGGCGGGGCATGGCGCTCTCAAGGAGATGACATTCAAGTATAGAAGAGCTCGGCCTAAGTGGCGGATATTGGATTTCGGGCCGAACCCCGGATCCCAAAGACAAGATCTCGGCCTAAATAAGCGGTCAGAAGAGAAGAGCTCAACTTTGGTGGCGGATCTAAGATTCGAAGACATGATCTCGGCTTGGATGAATAGGTCCGAGAAGAGAAGAGCTCAACGAGTGAAGCGGATCCAAGATTCGAAAACAAGATCTCGGCACTTAAGTCCAGAAGAAAACTGGCTTCGCCGATCTTGAGGTAATGATGAATAACTTAGACTCATTATATGGCAGAGTCGAATCTTGCATATAATGGAGTTGAACTAAGTTGGAGTAACATAGGCTTGCCATGTCGGCAAAATCAAACTCAGGTTGAAACCAAGTAAGATCAACAGAGAAATCAAGGCTAATAACCTCGGCTTGAAACCAACTTCGGCGAACAAGATAACATCACAAGCTTAATGTGAACATAAGTCCACATTAGGGGGCAAAGAGTTATAAATGATGTTTAACACTTGTTGAAATTTGTAGCAATTTACAAGTTGAAGTTAAACCGATGTTATGTTTAACACCTGTTGAAATTTGTAGCAATTTACAAGTTGAAGTTAAACCGAGATGATGTTTAACACTTGTTGAAATTTGTAGCAATTTACAAGTTGAAGTTAAACCGATGTTATATTTAACACTTGTTGAAAGTTGTAGCAAGTTACAAGCTGAAGTTAGCCCGAGATGAAATTTGTAGCAATTTACAAGTTGAAGTTAAACCGATGTTATATTTAACACTTGTTGAAATTTGTAGCAATTTACAAGTTGAAGTTAAACCGAGATGAAATTTGTAGCAATTTACAAGTTGAAGTTAAACCGATGTTATGTTTAACACCTGTTGAAATTTGTAGCAATTTACAAGTTGAAGTTAAACCGAGATGAAATTTGTAGCAATTTACAAGTTGAAGTTAAACCGATGTTATGTTTAACACTTGTTGAAATTTGTAGCAATTTACAAGTTGAAGTTAAACCGATATTATGTTTAATACTCGTTGAAATTTGTAGCAATTTACAAGTTGAAGTTAAATTGAGATGATGTTTAACACTTGTTGAAATTTGTAGCAATTTACAAGTTGAAGTTAAACCGATGTTATGTTTAACACTTGTTGAAATTTGTAGCAATTTACAAGTTGAAGTTAAACCGAGATGATGTTTAACACTTGTGGAAATTTGTAGCAATTTACAAGTTGAAGTTAAACCAAGATCATTGTTTAACACTTGTTGAAACTTGAGAAAAGTTTACAAGTTAAAGTTAAACCGAGATTATGTATGACAGCTCATACGCGTGAATGAGTTCTTGGAATTCTTGTTCTTTAAAGAGACATGTCGGCCTTAACGATGATCTCGACTGCGATACTTTAAGCCGGCATACTGAAAAGTACCGATATAGGTTCCATCACCTCAGGATGCCGAGGTAATAGAACCTAGGGGCGTTAATGGGGATATATTTTACGAGCATCAACACGTGGCCAAGGTGATGCGGCGATGTCGTAGGTGCCACATGTCCTAGTCATGATCTTGAGGTTATCTCGGCTAGGCCGAGGTTATCTACGAGAATACCGAAATCCGAGATAAGTGGATAAGGGACAAGAGTCCTAGAATGGGAGAAAACTTCAATTTGGGTAAAGATAAAACTCTTAGAGAGTTTATCCTAATCCCACTGGGAGTCCCAGATTAGCAGTAATCCTAAGTCCATTAGGGCTAGGCTCCTATTGGGACTAGGATTGTATTGGCTATAAAAGAGAGGCACCCCCATGGGTCTAAGGTATGCTTTTATGCTCAAGCTTATGAGTTTAGCTATTGATTATCTTTGAGAGATATAGAGTACTGACTTGATCGTCGGAGTACCCCCGGGTAGACGAGCCATCGCCGGAGACTCTTCTTTCTGTTGCAGGTCAGATAGGTGCCATCTATCGTGCCGGTGTTCTCCAGTTGAGTACTAAGTTGGCAGTGTGGTTAGAAATTGACCCACACAGTATCTTTTTGCATAGGCCTTAAGGCCTTCATCCTTACTGATCTTCAGAGCCATCAATGCGTCCACCCTTAATGGCTGCAGCTTGTTTGTCACGAACCTGGCCACGAATATCTCGGCCAGGCCTTCCCAAGTCTTCACGCTTCCCTTTGGTAGTTTGTGGAACCAATCTGATGCAATCTCCCCGAAGGATGAGGGGAACACTTTGCAGAGCAACGGCTCGTTCCCACTATACAATGCCATTGAGTTCAAATATAACCCGACGTAGAAGTTGGGGTCTGACTTACCATCGTATATTTGAAACCTCGGCATACTGAATCTCTTCGGCGACTCAAACCTGTCCAATTCCACCGAGAATGGTGTCCTCAGCTTATCTGGGGAGGTTACCACGGCGTAGGTATTCTGTTGCTTCCTCTTGAGGTAATCTCTTAAGTCCTCTTTTGTCCTCCCAAGAGCTCGGCTATCTCATGCTTTCAGTTTTTTTGGTGCACTACTTTCAACTTCGTGGTGAGTCCTCTTCGACCCCTCTCCATGAGTTGTGTCGAAGCACAGTGCCTGCCCCTGAACATGCCGATGTCCCTTGAGGTCTGCCTCCTTTGTGTGATGCGTCCTCCGTGATTCTTCTCTTCTTGGCTGCCTTCGTCCGACTTTTCTAGAAAGTCGGTGAGAGTGTCTTTCGCTCCCGTTGTGCTGAGGGGCTACGGGGATTGTTCTCTGCCCCCCCTTCTAGGCATTGGCGGCTGGAATCGGCGTGTCCTGCAGCGGGAACGGTGGTTGCATGACGTTATTTTGCATCATGAAATTGACGACCGACTGCAGGTTTGCTAATTTGTTTACCATCTCCTTTACCTCTTCATCCCTCCGCAGGCATCTATCCTTCCATACCTGGAGGTTGTCTTCGTTGTAGTAGCCACTTCGATCTGGTTTCTTTGGTGCGTCGCTAGTCTGGCCGACGTCTTTCACTCCGTGATTCTGGTCACGAGTTTCTGCGTTGCATTCGTCTCCTGTGATATCAAGGTCAATAGGTCTCCCACTCCCAGCAGGAGTGTCGTCCCCAATCTTTTCATACATCGTTCTTTGGCCATCTATTCTCCTATCTTTTCCACAAACGGCGCCAAATTGTGTGGGTGATTTTCCGACCATACTGCCAACTCGATGTCATTTGGAAAGGCGGCAAAATAGATGACACACAGCTAACTTTGTAACAAAAGAAAGCTTCGTGGTAGTTAAGTCACCGGGGGCACTCCAACGATCAAGTCAGTATATCTCTCAAAGATAATCAATAGTGCTAAACTCACTGTTCAGAATATAAATTGCGTACCTTAGAGCCATGGGGGTGCCTCTCTTTTATAGTTAACTCCATCCTAGTCCCTATAGAAGCTTGACTTCTATGGACTCCCATTCAGTACTTACTTTGGACTCCTCAAGAGATAAGGATAGACTCCCTAAAAATATTATCCTTATCCATTTTGAAGTCTTTCCTCATTCTAGGACTCCTATCCCTTATCCACTTATCTCGGATTCCGATATCTTCGGAGGTAACCTCGACCTTGCCGAGATAACCTCGGCGTCATGACCAGGACACGTGGCATCTCGGCTGACACGTCGGCGTCACCTTGCCATGTGTTGGTACTCAAAAAATATTACAGTTTAAAATTATACATTTGCTTAAGGCTTACTGTAACGCCCTCCAAATAATACATAAAATCCATCACGAAAGACATGAATTGATACAAGAGAAATCAACTATTTCTATTTATCAAAGTAGTTCTTACAAAAGTATTACATGTTAACAACAAAAGCAAATGCCCTACGGGCTTACAACTTTCCAAGTTAACACTTGGTTACACACAGGAAGAGTGCTAACTCTATACAAAAGAAGCCCTTGGCTTGATATACATGTAATACAAACAAAATAAACAAAAGAGTCTTCAACTCTCATCCTCATCATCCAAACTATGTCCTTGGAGGTGGCATGCTACCTATACCTGAAAATGGTGTCCCATGAGCCAACGCCCAGTAGAGATATGCTAAACACAGTATGAGCAATGACTAAGACATTTGCAATTGATAAATGTTCAATTCACATAAATCAATTTATAACCCATTTCCACTTCATGACCACTATGTTCATGTTTCGTTTCATTTTCCATTTCTTATCAACTTCACAATTTACATCAACGACTCAGAACCTGGCCAACCACTTATATGAGACAGTGACTCATATTAAACGTTTCCCATTTTACAATAGATAAACATAATAGTTGTATCAACATCTCAACAGATAAGCATACAAGCTGTATCCACTTTTCAATGAGATAAGCATATTAGCTATATCAACACTTCCAATGATAAACATATGAGTTGTATCAACACTTCCTTAGATAAGCATATTAGCTATATCAACACATTAACTGACAAGCATATGAGCTGTGTTCATCCCTTATCTCCTCCCAATCAACAACCGGTTTAGAGGTCCATCCCCTATCTTTCCCTAAACCGTGGAGTACATCCCCTATCTCCTCCTCCCACACACAAGGTATATACATACAAGTCATATACACAATTAATCAATACATAACGTTAATGCGTTACATCAACCATCATATTCTATGACATATCTAATTGGTTAGTTTTAGTTTGCCTAATCATCATGCATTGTCTACAACAATCAAAACTACCCTCCACCGGTAGCCCAAGCAATTATTTTTAAGCAGATAATAAGAGCTCCAGATAAAATATCAATGTTTTCAAGGTGAGCGATTCATAAATCAGCTACCATTCTAGTATATAATGAGTCAATTCCATTATTTCCAACTCAATTCCATATAACAACACTTTTCCAAATTAATTATACCAATTACTTTATACAACAAACTAGGATTTTTCTACGTTTCCCAATATTGACCCGATGGTCTATGTATCAACAACCAACAACAATCTCACTATTTTGAAACCCAAATTACATGTTTTAGAGTCAAAATAACAAAACCCCCTTTTAACATTTTGAAACCCTAAGTCCCAAAATCACCCCACTTCAACACTTTATCAAAACAACCAAAAATCTATGTCAAAGACCATAAGAGTGAGTAGGAATCCCTACCTCAAGAGTTGACACCCAACGAAGAAGGAGATGAAAACGAAAATACTCCAAATCACAAGTTTCCCGGATCAAAAGATAGCCCTCGACGATCAACAACTTTTTTGTAAAGGCCAAATGTGAGCAAACAACTCCTACTAGATCAATACCTAGAGAGAAGGCAAGGTTTTAGAGAGAGAGGCTCAACAATGGAGTTTTTGGAAAGTAAGAGAGAGAAGAGATGTGAAAAAGTGATTTTAAAAAGTCAAAACACGGAGTCTTAAACCAGTCGCCCCGCCCGAGCGTGGAAAACCCCGCTCGAGAGTCACTCACAAGCCCCCGCTCGAGCGTCCAATCCGCCGCTCGAGCGGTAAATACGCACTTCCAGTACCTTCGCAGAACCAGGTCCCCGCTCGAGCGTTCAACTCCCCGCTCGAGCGTCCAAACCACCGCTCGAACGTACAACACTACAGAGGAAATACTGCATGGTTGATTTTTCCGCTCGATCGCCAAAACCCCCGCTCGAGCGGACAGGCTACAACAAAGACCCCGCTCGAGCGCCAAAAGATCCGCTCGAGCGGACAGGCCAAAATCTAGGCATCTAGTCTTGGTTCCTAAGCTCAACCAACCTGTAACAAACCTGCCCAACACATCCTATAACTCAAATACAAAGTACGAAAGGATGTAAACAAGGTATAAGGAACTACTAACATCTACGGAAACAAGTCCGGATCACCGTACACAAGGGGTAAAACCCAGGATCGCTATAACTTACTAAGGAGTTTTTATACTATTTTGAAATATTTGAAGAATTCCACATCCTTTTGGGATATTTAAAAATCTCATATTTCAAGCCATTTTTGTACTCATTTTGGAATGTTTTTTCAAATAAAAAAAGATTCTCATATAAAAATTCATCTCAAATTTGATTCTCATACATTGTGTACCTTACCTTTCTAGCACAAAAGAAAAAAAAAGAAAGAAACATAATGCAAATAAGTGTATAACCGTAAATCTAATTTTTAAATAGCATATTAAATATACCCTTTTATAATCAATGGGACTAATTGCTCTATAAGAAAATTCTTGGGATTAAATGGATCACCATTCCTTAAGATAAGATTTATAAATAAATTTTCCTTGTTAAAAATAGGTGAACCTTTTATTTTAAAATAATAAAATTAGAATTTGCCATATTATTTTATATTAATTTTGTAGATAAATTGCACTATAAATTTCATAGTTTTGAAATAATTAAATTGATCTATTTCTAAGTAGGTTTAAAGGGATCAAAACTAATATAGATAGGGTGTGTTTGATTGGACGGACCGGATAAAGGGGGATTAGAATCCATCAAACTTGAATCCTAGGACTATGAATCCCCCAGACTCTTTGGTTGGATTTGATGTATATCCTGTGTTTGTTTTCTCATGGGATTAGATGTCTAGAAAAGACTATTTTTAGTGAATCTAATATTTGGTTGGACGGACTGGATAAGGATAATTGAACAAAAGACTATTTTACCCTTCTTCAATTGTTTACTAAATAATAGCAATATTAAATCTGTCTTTAAATTTAATCTTTATTTATAATTGATTAGTGGACCACAATTAATTAATTAATTTTTTCAATGTTTGAAACATACATTTTTCCAATATTTATATTTTTTAATGGTCACATTTTTCCAATATAAATAAGATCATGTCCCTTCTAATTTTTATCCAACACAAAAAAATGATTTGTTCTAGAGCATCACACTAGCAGCATATCCCTTCTAATTTTTATCCAATACAAAAAAATGGTTTGTTCCAGTAGCATCACGCCAGCAGTATACCCCTTCTAATTTTTATCTAAGATAAAAAAATGGTTTGTTCTAGCAGTATCACACCAGCAGCATACCCCTTCTAATTTTTATCCAACACAAAAAAATTATTTGTTCCATCACACCAGTAACACACTAGAAGCTTCATGCAACACACTAGCAACAATACACAGCACACCAGCACTTTATATTGACACCAGCAAATCCACACAACACACCAATTAACAATCATCCAAATAACTGTGTACAATAACCAAAATAAAAAAACAACTAACATAAAAGTGGTATATGTTCATTAGCATGTCAGTAGGTACAAATATTTGTTCCTACAACTAGCAGCCTTCAACAACAAAAACAACAGTATCCCATGACTAGATGAGTCAGAGGCACCAAATCATGATATAACAATTTAACCCACAAAATACGGTGCTTAACGAATAGAAAAAACAACAATTAAGTCTATGGAGCATAACCTAAAAACCAAATATTCTCAGCACATGCCACAAGTTTGTTATGGAGCATTCCTACTTAGCAACCTCATTACCCACCTCAGCCTATCATCATGTGTCAAGCTAAAGAACATGTCAAGCTTTTGGACATCATGGGATATGATTTCGCAAGCATCTAACCCTTCATCTACGATAATTGGCAACTTTGTAAGTTCATCATTTAATGATGTTCGTTTTGATGTGACATCATGTGAATACCGCATCATTTTTCCAATGAATTCCAGCTTCTCATTGGTTTTACCCATGACATCCACTAACTTGTCAGCAAACATAGACAACTCTTCAACTATATCATCATCAGATCTAGATCTTTTATTGTCTTTCTTTTTGGCAGAGCTCTCATAAGCCCGCCGAGTTGCTGAGTTTGAACAATCCATTCCTTCACCAATATGACTATTTACTCCCATTTGTTCAAAAAAAGTGTCATTGTCTGCAAGGCCATGCAACAACACATCTTCCTCAGCATTCATAGCCTTAACTACATCAGCAAGCCTTTCAGCAAACTCCCATGTAGCTCAGTCCTTGCCAAATATTTGAATCCATTCATCGAAATATAGGAAAGTTTTGTTCCTCAAATGTTTTGCATCGGTGTCTGTAGACCGCCCGAACTCGCTCCGTTCGCGAGGGCACGAATTGGGTTCTAGCTACTACAGTTCGGACTCCCGTCACGGTTCTAAATCTAACTCACAAAGTGTAATGTAAGACTAATAAATCACCAAAGAGTTCAAATCCAGCAAATCGTTTTGGAAAATCGATTTTAATCAAAAAGTGCCAAACATGGACTGCTTTGCCAGATTTCAGAGTCGCCACCTAAATATTTTGTTTTGGGAAATTTAGGAAACCCTGACTCATGCCTAAAGCCACGTGTCCGTCATCACCAAAGTTGCCTCGACTCAGGAACTTGGGAACGAGAGGGGAAAGTCCTGAAATGAGCACCCCCGTTCGCCCGATCAAAAGATCGGCCTCTACTAAGCATGATATGTTGTTTTGAAAACGCATGTGTTCTTATTCCGGTGATTTAGCTAACTTACTACGTAATGCGCACAACATACAAGTATAGACTAAATTGCTCGATTTGGAACAAAATATCTCATGTTTGTTTTTCGAAAGTGGTTTGAAGATGCTACTCGCAAGTAGGCTAAGACGCAGATTTGCCACCCTCAAGTGGGCTTAAAACTCACATTTGATGAATTGTTCCAATTCAAGCAATGAAGCCTTCATTCACAGGCATTCATGCAGTTATAGCAATTAAGCAAATAGCCTCATGGCAAGCATGCTATCATGGCAGTCACTTACACACATGCAAGGATGCTAAAGCTTATACACTCACAGTGTACTAAGTACTTTGAGCCAAAAAAGAAACTAGTTAGTAATCATGCATGATCCTAGCTATGTTAAGATGCCTAATACAACACATGCAAAATGCAATAAGATAGGCTCGGCTATTCTAAGATGGCATACAAATGCAACACTTGATAATCATGTATTCGAATAGGTATTGAAAGACAATGCAGTTTGTATGATGCGCTGAGCCCGGTGCATGCAATACGAATGAATGATGCACCCATGCAAAGCATAAGTATGCTAATTGAAACATGCCCTAAAACTAACCATTGAAAGCTGGTAAATAAAATGGAAAAATACGTGGGGTAGGAAGACACGCATGCAACGCATGCACACTTACACTTGTTATAACATTTGCTCTCTCTCGGAGGGTCGAATGAATAAGCTAAGCTACATCTAAGCTAAGCTAGCAACTAATCTAATAATATAATTAGACTAATTATTACACAACCAAATCGAATAATAAGCAATCTAATTACTAATTATTACAACACTTTAATTAATTAACAAATTAACTAAACATGACAACTAACTAAACATGTAAACTAGGCTGCCACAGCTCTGCCTTGAACAATGAAGGATGCATGCTTTCAGTTGCCGCCTCGAAACGCCTTCCGGATTGCTCTTGAAAGGCTCTGTTTGCAGGGTGTTTTTATGAAGTTTCTGCTCCACCTTACCCAAACCACCCTGAGGAATCCACCAGTGGCCTGCCGGCTATGAAGGCTTGCTGCCGGCCACCTGCCGGCCAAAAGTGAAGCAGTGCCGGCCATCTACAAGGCACTGCCGGCCACTAGTATGCTGCAACACCATTCTGCAACAGAGCACAAACTAGAGGAAAAGGGATGGACTCCCAAGGGTATATACGTACTATGTCACTCCATATCACCTCAAAACATCAATGGAGAAGCATCATTGGATCCAAGACCATCAATCAAGCATCGCAATGCATGATAACCAAAGATCCAATGTGCACAAATTCGATGAATGCACAACAAACAAAACAAGCAAAACGCTAAGACCACAGCCTTATCGTGAGTGATCAAAGGTAATGGAGACAAAGGGGATTGGCTTATTTTCATCACTTTGAGTATGAAGTGGGCTAATCCACCTTGTGTTCAACATAACATCCAGTCGAACACGATGCAATGCAACACAACACATGTTTATCTTAGCATGAAATGCAAGACTCTAACATGCAAACAACGCATGCACAACATGTTAAGAGACTTAAGCATTGAAAGCTAGTGAATGATACAACACTAGGACCACGCAATACAATGCTCAATGGACTAAACCAACCCTAAACAAATCTCATGTGTGCCAAAATAGTGGCCAAAATGAACTGAAATGATAGTATGAAAAGCAAGAAAATGCACGCTTATGCATTGGCCCACAAACAAGGCACAAAAACCCAACTCTCAAAAGGCTCTCAAGGAGTGAAAGAAGTGAGAACATGACACATGTATATGCTCTAAAATAACATGTTAAGTGATGCCAAGACATGCAACTATCACAAGTATAACATGCTAAAGTGCTCAAAAACTCAAGACTAGCTAAGGCACTTGCACCATAGCCATATCAAGCAAGCCCCAAAGGACCAAGATCACTCAAAACAGTCTTGGAGCATGCTAAAACATAGCCAAAAATGTGCTTGAGTAGAGCATACGCATGCTAGATCAATAGGCTAAAACACCAAATACACTAGGCTAGTGAACAAAATTGCACTACAAGTGTAAGGAGCATGCAAGAGGCAACCAAACCAACCCAAAACAAAGTTACGACATGGAAAATAATGGCTAAAACATCTTTGAAATGGAGTCAAAACATGCTACTTTGCAAGGCTACAAGTAGGATTACACTACAAGTACAAGAAGCATGCAAGAGGTGACCAAGATAGACAAAAACAGAGTTATGGAAGGTCTAAAAATTCACAAAAATGAGCCTAAACAAAGCCACAAAGAAGTAGAAACACATGCTCAATTGGTGGGCCATCAACACATGCAAACAAGAGAAGAGGAGGGGGGACCACCCCCACCCATTTGGGACCTCAAAACCACCTTTCCACCACTGAAATTCTTCTAAGTTTTAGTGGTAAGAAAGCCAAAAAGAGATGGTCCCGAAGGCCTTAAGAGATGGCTCAAAGCAAAGCGAAACAAGCTATCAAAGGGGGTAAACCACCCTAACTCAAACTAGGCCTTAAACAAACATTTTAAGCACTTAAAAATAGAAATTTTTGTATTTGAAAGCAAGGCCTAAAATAGCATGCAAAGGGGCCCAAACACTTGATCAAAATAAAGCTTAAAGAGGGAAAACACTCACCCTTGAAGCACAACTTTAAGACAACAAGTTCTCTGAGTTAAAATTAGTTTTTTGAGTCCAAACAACACCCCCAAGTATCTCAGCAAAAAATTAATGGTGTTTCACTAGGTGTTGTAGTGCAAATATATGAAGAAAACACACTTTAAGGCAATAATGAGCACAATATAGAGAGAGAGAGTGAGAATTCTAGAGAGAGAGAGAGAGATTTCAGCTCTGGAAATTTTTGTGAATCCCTGAGAAGGGGGAGGCACCTCCCCCTATATAGGCAATGCAAGCACAAGCTTGCTTAACAAGCTTCAAATCGCCTCCATCCCTCCATACACGTGTATGGAGGATTGCTGAGTGAGCCACAGCTGGCTCAAAATATCTAACATAAATATCTGCTGAAACAAGGTGGCTGCCGTCCATCAGTGATGGCCAACAGTGCCTCATTGATGGCTGGCAGGGTCTATTGATGGCCGGCAGGGCCTAACCCATGGCCGACAGCCCTCTCTGATAGTCGGAATGCCATCAAGGACTTCACAAAGCAAAGACCAACTCATGGTCCAAAAATGAGACAGAATGGGAATAGGGTTTGGAAGGATCAAACTTGGAACATCCTGTCGCGAAGTTCGAGTACTCAACGAGCAATCACACTTGTCATCGGATGTACCTGCAAGCGTATCCGAGTCTCGAGGACGATCAAAAATAGGGTGTCTCTGGTGTCCCTCGCAATGACCAACTAATCCCATTAATATAGGAATTCAAAAATAGTTACATAAACATGTAGTAATTAAAAAAAAAAAAAGTATCCACATCATGGTAACTTTACCCGAACATATGCCTCTCATACACTATCACTCTCCACATAAATTCTTTTTTCGGTGTCATTTCATCCAAATCCACTAGTAACAAGCATACTGGACACAGAATTATAGTGCTTCTTCCATATTTTAATTTTTAATTCAATATGGGGACAATCACGTAAGTCTGTCCTAGGTAAGATTTCCGCCAATTTAGTTTCGATCCTCGAAGATAGCCCGCCTTCAAAGCATTATCAACTTTCATTCCTTCATTAACAATGGACACCAATGGACACCAATGCTGACAATATATTTACCAAATTTGTGGACAATATATTTACCTGGAAGCAATTCTACCGTGGATCTGTGTTTGCTTTGGTAATAGGATTTGGTGTGCTAAGTAAGTTGGCTTGCAGACGTAGCACAACCTTTAAAACATCATTGACATATCGATTGACAGTCTATCTAGATCTATAGAAATTGAACTTAACATTTCGTATTTTCAAGTGTTATGCCAAAATGAAGAGGAAGAAGGTCACCTTTTCTTCTAAAGTGACATGTTTTAAAGGTCCTAACCCACCAATTGTATGAATCATATTGCACAAAGTCATAAAAGAATGACAATCCATACGGAGTTGTTCAATACATGTTATGTCACTTTCTCTCACTAAACGGTTAATATGGTCAATTTGTTCTTGCAATCGATTGGGTCCTCTAATAAGATTACGTGGATACTTAGATAAATACTTCTTCAAGATAACTTGAATGACAACAGAAGTTACAGTGCATAAGGCAAATAGCTCTTGAATTACAACTTACAATACTACGTACAATTGAAGCTCGTCATTACTCTCATCGTCAAAGTCATTGATATCCTCATCCATCTATAAAAATAAATTATCATACAAAAACCATTTAGAATTATAAATAATTTAAAGAATGGAGCATCTCTAGGCATATAGATAACATATAAGAATTTGCAAACAGGTGTATTAATGCGGAACATTAATGTTTTCTGTTTTCTTCCTGCCATTTTTCATTGTCTTTCAAATCTTTTGGTCATTTCTGTCAGCTATCTATGTGATGAACGTTTCTCATGATCTACTTTTCACTGAGATAACTTCATTTCAATATAGAAAGATCAATGCAACTCGAGCTTGATTTGTTTAAGCTTAGTTTATTTGTTGAATGAAGAACCTGAATTAAATTTTTAGGCCTTGTTTAATAATTGAGCAGAGCTTGAGCAATGCATGCTTGGCTTAAACAAACCCGAACTAGAAGAGCACAAGGAACACAGTAAACATGTGTAAGATTGACCATGATTTTGCAACATTCAATTGTTGTTCTAAATAATAGGCATTTTTCCTTAGGTTCTTTAACTTCCAATAAATAAATAGAAACCATTCCATAACTTTAATGAATGAAAAAATGGAGACCTCTCAATTTCTCTTTTACAATATACAGATTCATTACAATTGAACATGATCAAACATTCTTCCTTAAGAGAGAATGTTCCACATTAATTTTTTTTTTCTTAAATCAATTAATAATCTAGTCAATTTAATTTCACCATAACTATGTTTAAAAAAATAAATAGCATATTTTATAATCATACTTGTCATTTATCTTTATTAATGGTTGTAATTATAAGATTAATTTAACTTATTTTATATAATATATATATATATATAATAGATTAAATTATCAAAATGGGTTAAGGAGGAGCCATGGGGCTGCACTATATCAGTCCTTCACATGCTCTATTTTTTGTTAAATAAGTTTCAACTTCCAATACTGACAAGGCAACAAAAAGATTACAACAAAACACAGTTCTTCACATGCTTTGTTTTTTGTTAAATAAGTTCCAACTTCTAATAATGGCAAGGCAACAAAAAGATTACAACAAAACACAGAAGAAAATACAGACTTGCGAGTCAATGCATGCATGTATAACAACCATTAACAACAAACAACGAGCTATTGTTGTTTTTTCAAGGCTAAAAAAAAAAAAAAAAAAAACAACAACAAAAAATACAGACCTAGAACCCATCAAAATAGGCATAACATAAACAAAATCTCTCATATTGAAGAAAGAGAAAAAAAAAAAAGAGCTCTGCAAAATCCCTCAAATTTGGTTTGATGAAAAGAAACAAAAAACTTGAAAGAAACAAAAAAAATAACCACAGAGAGAAAATAAAATCTGAACGAAATCAGCCATAACAACAACCCAAATTGATATAAAAAATAAATAGCAAACAAAATAAAAGATGTAGAAAGTGTTTCAAACCTGAGTGTAGATGAGAGATCAAATGATTTGATGAAATTGAGCCTAAAACAGAAGAATCACCTCTAAGGTTTTGTCGTTTTGCTTCTTCTTATATAATGATCCGTGCCAACAATTACAGATGAAGCAAATTATATATTATGAGGGCAAAATAGTCATCTCACCCCCTAATCCTAATAGTAAATAATCCTATCAAATTTGTCTCATACACCCCTCCTGGACAGTGGAATCCCTCTTATGGAGGATAAAGGGTTTAGCTGGACTCCATGTTTGGCAGACTAAAAAAAAAAAACAAACTGCAGATAATGAGCTTTCGATAGATTATAATCCAAACAGTGGATTGTCCTCCCCTAATCCGGCGAATCAAATATGGCTATAGTGTAAAAAAGATAACAACAATATTTTTTATTTATATAAATATCAAATTATTAATAAAAATGAGATTAAGTGTTATTTGAATACAAATTTAAAAGAGTCCAATATAATTATATTAAAGTTGTGAGACTCTTTTGTTTATACAACACTATCCCAAAGAATTATAGGTTAATTGCATTAAAAGTCCCTCAAATATTCTTATTCTTAAGGTGGTCTGAAAGGGTAAAAGTGTTATATTTTTATAATTAAAAAGGTCAAAAGTACAAATTGATAAATGAGAAGGGAATATAATATTAGCTAATAGTCGGAGTTTTTGTGTAATTAATTCAAAATATTAATAAGAACAAAGTTATGGGCTAGGCCGGTAGTTGAGCTACTACATTTTTTTTGGTTATTATACGGTGTGGGCTTGCCTAGCCCAATGTCACGCGATGGCCTTATTATGGAATAGGGGAAAGACGTGTGGGCAAGGAGTCTCGCTAGCCCTTCCTTTTTTTGGATGGTTTTGGAAATGTGGTTAAAAATTGATTTTTTAATTTTTTTTTATTTAACTGGAAAAAAAAACATATAAAAAATATGAGAGACAGTGTGATCAAAGATAAGTTAAAACTTGAGAAGTGACTTTTAACTTACTTCCTAAGTTGGGAAGTGACTTTTTGTTAATTATGTGACTTCTTTAGCTCATTGAGTTGGATTGATTTTTTTTTAAATTTATTTTAAAGTGAAAGAAAAAATGAGCGAATAATGTTAAATTCGCTAATACGTAAATAAATCTACATATAAAAATGGGTTTCACTTTTGATTACATGTACATTTTTAACATATATATTTTTAGTTGGTCCATTGAAGATGCAGTGTAAATACCTTTTTTTTTTTTTTTTAATAATTTGCATTAAAATTTGAACCTTGTGATTTTTTTTTTTTTTGGGGGAGGGGGGGGGGTGTTTAAAACTTTCCTATTTCTTGCGATAAAAAAATTTAAAGGAAAAATCTAAAGATGGGTTATATGAGCTAATTAGTTTTAGCATTTAAAATAATTTTCACAACTTGTTAAGGGCAAATTTTATTGCGCACACCTCTTAATACACACTCCCATTTGTTATAATGAAATGTGTGCAAATTTACGATAGAATGTGCTCGTTACAATTTAATATTACCATTTAACTACATTGTGTCATAATTTTAAAAGTTAAATAAGACACTTGGTGAGTTATAATTCGAAATTATAGTTCAATATATTTGATTTATAATTTTGATAATAATTTTTGGGCATCTTATCTTGTAGCTAACATAAATAGGGAAAGTAAATTTAAATAAAAATAACTTAAAATAATTATATTTTTAGAAAGATGTAAGTAAGCTTGTGGCCCTGTTTGTTAGAGCTTTTTTTCAGCTTTCAGCTTAATTTAAGCTGTTTTGATATGTTTGGTTTAGCTTATGCTTATAGCTTATAGCTTTGTGGAAGTCAGAAATCAGCTTATTCTTTAAGTGGGGCAGGAGATGCTTTGAGAATAAGCTAGAAATCACCTTATTCGAAAGTTATAAGATAAAATGTTTGAAAGATAGTTTATGTTAGCTTTCACAGCTCTACCAAACAGTACCTGTCCAGTAGCTCGCTCATAAACTAAACTTCCAATTTAAATATATATATATATATATATATAATTATTTTAAATTATTCCTACTTGGATATAAATAGGTATGAGATGTGTTTTAGTGAGGATAAAGTCAAAACAAGCAAGTCAGCCAGGAAATTCTTTCCCCACCATCATCTGTATATATGGTGGAATCATCACCAAAACAAGTTGACTTGAAAGAATGAGAAGCTTCCCAATATATCTTTCACTTTTTAGAATCCAAACCCCCTTTTCATTCACTATTTTTTTTTTTTTTTTAATCAAATTCCTGTAGGTCTTGTTTGACAATTTTAAGTTTTAATTAAAAACTCAAAAAATCAGTACAAATTGTCATATCACTCTCTCTATTTTTTTTATATTTTTTTTATAAAAAATCAAAAAATTATTAAAATAGTATATTTCCAAACAATGCGTTAGACTTGGTTTAAGCCAGTTTATTCCTTTAACTTCAAAAGTAACAAGAAAATTATATTATTTGGCTTGTTTATTTTTATTTTTTTAGGGCAAAGTAACATTTTATTGTAATTTTTTATGATTTTTTTTTTTTTTGTAAAAAGTAAAAAAATTATTAAAATAGTATGTTCCAAAATAAGGTCTTAGACTTGACTTAAGCCAGTTTATTCCTTTAACTTCAAAAGTAACAAGAAAATTATATTATTTGGTAAACCTTTTTACTTTTATTTTTTATGTCAAAGTAACATTTTATAGTAATTTTTGATGAAAAAGTAAATCATTTTGGGGTTCTTAATTCTTTGGAATAAAGAAGAAAAAGAAAACTAACTTTAAGCTTTCATATCAAAATGATCATGACTTGTGAGCTTATCTTGTGAGAATTCGCTTTGTTGTTATCATAATTAATATAGTGGGGAGGGCAGGGAAGAGTTTAGTGGGTTGTTTTTGGGCATTGTTGTTTTGATGAAAAGAATAGTGCATCCCAGTGGTGTAGAGCTATAGACTCCACTAATGGATATGAAGATAATTTCAATTTGGATAATTATTATTTTTTTAAAAGAAAATAGAAGTTAAAAATGTGAAAAAATAAAAATAAAATTTAAGAGTGTGGTGGGCTTGTCATGATTACATGATTGCAAAAAAGGTTTAAGAAATTGCAATATTTTTGAGATTAACACTAAGTTATAATCCTTTTTAATAAAATAAAATAAAAAAGAAAAAGTCAAGATGGTTGGAATAATGGGAGATTATTTATTTCATAACTCTTAATGCACTACAGAATAATTTTCTATCATCCATTATTCATCTATGAATGGATTTAATCAACTTTAAAATTAAAAATAAAAAAACTTAAATCCACTAGGTTTAATATTTCTTATTTAGTATATGTAGGATAAATTTACATTTATTTTAAAATTAATCAGAATGAAATTCCAAACACTTTTTTGAGTAAAAGAAATAAATGAAAAAAAAATGTAAAATTAGCAATATCTACTAGACTATAACTCTATGTGAGTTTAAATCCTACTTTAAAATATGGTCCTAGAGTTCTTAAATTTGGGTTTACATACTTTTGCATTTTCATGTACTTTTCTAGATTCTTATTGCTATTATACTAACAACACAACAGTGATAGAAATAATAAATAAATACACATGGAGTTTTTTAGATTATTCCAAGCCATTTACTTTTGACACTCGAGTCATTTTTTTCTCCCTGTCACATTGAGTTCTTTTACTACTCAATTACATAGTGCAGTTTTGAGAAGGATCATAAAAAGTCACGTTTTTGATTATTTTTAAAAAATATAAGTAGTCAAAAACGTAACAAATTTGATTTGGGAAGGACTAAAAACACAGGTATGAAATTACAAATTAGGCTCTATGATAAAAAAATAAAAAAAAAATTTCTTATGTTGAGTAAGTGTATTTTGGTAATTTTAATTTGATTTGACACCATAAATAAATATTAAACTAAAAAGTAAAAAGTCAACTTTTTATCAACTTTCTAAATCACTTTTCAAAAAACTAAAAAACTTGAAAAAAAGTCAAAAGTCAATTTTTTATAATTTTTTTACATGAGTCTGTAGAATTCACAAAAAAATAAGACTCATATAATATGAGAAATAAATAAAATAAGTCAGGTTTTATAATATATTTAAATCAAAATTTTTGTTGATCATGATGAAGAGTTTGACCACCAACCGATGATGGACTTTGGACTGAAGAGTGACGG